>CP136060.1:140346804-140796352 GCA_032464435.1 Aegilops umbellulata | reverse complement strand
ATCGAAACCTTAAGCGTGCGGACCCTACGGTTCGAGAACAATGTAGACATGACCGAGACACGTCTCCGGTCAATAACCAATAGCGGGACCTGGATGCCCATATTGGCTCCTACATATTCTGCGAAGATCTTTATCGGTCAGACCGCATAACAACATACGTTGTTCCCTTTGTCCATCGGTATGTTACTTGCCCGAGATTCGACCGTCGGTATCCAATACCTAGTTCAATCTCGTTACCGGCAAGTCTCTTTACTCGTTCCGTAATACATCATCCCGCAACTAACTCATTAGTTGCAATGCTTGCAAGGCTTATGTGATGTGCATTACCGAGAAGGCCCTGAGATACCTCCCCGACAATCGGAGTGACAAATCCTAATCTCGAAATACGCCAACCCAATATGTACCTTTGGAGACACCTGTAGAGCACCTTTATAATCACCCAGTTACGTTGTGACGTTTGGTAGCACACAAAGTGTTCCTACGGTAAACGGGGGTTGCATAATCTCATAGTTAAAGGAACATGTATAAGTCATGGATAAAAAGCAATAGCAACATACTAAACGATCGAGTGCTATGCTAATGGAATGGGTCATGTCAATCAGATCATTCAACTAATGATGTGATCTCGTTAATCAAATAACAACTCTTTGTTCATGGTTAGGAAACATAACCATCTTTGATTAATGAGCTAGTCAAGTAGAGGCATACTAGTGACACTCTGTTTGTCTATGTATTCACACATGTATTATGTTTCCATTTAATACAATTCTAGCATGAATAATAAACATTTATCATGATATAAGGAAATAAATAATAACTTTATTATTGCCTCTAGGGCATATTTCCTTCATGGACTCGTGTTGTTCGGCTATTGGCTGCTCCACATGTCCAATTTGTTCATTTCACATGAGGGAAGGCTGCGGCTATAAATAGCCACCCCGCTCCAATGTTGCCCATTGGCTGCTCCGCTTGATGAGGACATGACTACCTTGGATACGACCAAATATTGCATACATGCATATTTGTCAGGTGATTTCTAGTGTCAACTATTCAATAATCTATTTATATTATCCAGAACAAAAATACTTCACACACTTTTGTGTTTTGTCTAATTGCAGGTGTATGGGACATTTGTACAATCCACATATGAAGATAGGGGAAAAGGAGAAGTTTAAGTTCTGTTCAAAAAGTCCTCTCACGTCACTTTTGGGCCAAGAGAAGATAGAGTCCAAGTCTCTCACGTTCTGGATTCAGATTCGGACTGCACAAACATACCTGACTCAAAACGCCAAGAACTTTTTCATACGGACTCCGAATTAGGTGATTCTTTTTTTTGTTGGAAAGTAGATTTCATTCTCTTTCCAAACCAATTGGAATCACCTTTAAATTCGTCCGGAGCGTCGAGATATGGACGAAACAATCTGACGCTGCTACAGAATCCGAGTCAAACAACAAGTCCAAAGGTGTTGCATCACCTCCACTTGGGCCCATGAGCCTTGTACGACCTAGGGTTGGTTTAAGGCTGCCTTGGGACGTCCTCCCACCTCCTTGGCCGCCACCCCTTGCTCCTATATAAGTAGATCCACCTAGTAGCTTTTTCTTTGGGATTTGTTTAGTTAAAAGTTAGCCATTGCAACTTCGTGTACTTCGTTTGTATCCAATGACCAGACCTAGACCGCTTACGGATCCCCACCTTTATCAATACTTCATACATATTCGCAATATTCAAATTGCTTTTATCGCTTGTTCTTTGATTGCTTGCAGGAATAGACCTTCGTGGTCAGGTTGATCGTGCTCCGGCGTTGTCAATAACCTCAGGAGATTGGTTTAGCGATTGCTAAGGCGCAACGTCGTTGCACGTGTGTAGTCGGATCGTCAAAGTCGTCTCCACCAAATCGATAGTTATCATCTAATCGAAAGATCGGGACACCCCGCCTCTATCAAGTGGTATCAGTTTTTAGGTTGCTCGGTGAGAATTTCCAGTTTCCCATAGATTAGATTTATTTTCTTACCTATTGTCCAAGAAAAAGCCACAAAAAGGTTAGATCTATCCATCCTTTTGTCCAAGCCAGTCTGAGCCTTTGCATAATCTTTTTAGTGTTTTGCTTTGTTGAATTTGCGGTTACATCGTCGTGTCAAGTTGCTGGTCTTAGTGTCTAGTCCTTTAGAGTTTCGAGTTCTGTTCACAGTTTGTCATGCCACCGCCGCACCATCTTCATTATCGTTGCCATATACCACCACCGCGTCATTATTGCATCCGCTGTCCACCACCGCCATCCATCAATTTCCACCACGTACTCCCCATCATTCATTGTCAGAATCATACTTGAGGTCGTTCGCGTCATCACTAGATCCAATCTGCATCTTATCTAGCTTGTTTGTGAAAAAAAAGAGAAAGAAAAAAAAGAAAAAAAGTGAGAGAAAAAAAAGAAAAAAAGAGGAAAAAAAGAGGAAAAAAAGTGAAAAACATTCCGTGAAAAAAGGAGAAAAAAAAGATATTCAGAGTGTGCTCCGCCTTTGTTACGCGTCGCGCTGTGATTTTTTTAGTGTTCTAGGCTCGCGTCTCTAGCACGGTCTAGCCTAGGACCAGCACAGTACCGTCGTTGAGCGTTTATTCAACATTGCATCTCTGAATTGATTATTGCTGATCTTTTGCTACCATATATTTGGCCTTCCAAGCTCCACATATTTCTACACCGTGCATACATACGCTCACCTGGCAATCGCTTTACTCAATCTTCGGAGTTATTTGACACCGCTGGTTGCCGGTCACCACCTACTGCATGGTAAGAACTTGTAAGACTTTGATATTTGCTATACTATGAGCGTTTTACCACCACATCCTAGTAGTTCATAGGAACATTATTCTCGTATTTTGTTTCTTGCTTTTCTACTAAATATGGCAGGTTCCAGAGTCAGTTGGGCTTCATCAATCGTGGGAGACGTGCCACCAGCTCCGAAAATACAACCACCATCACAAGAGGTGCAAAGTCATAAGAATACGCACAATCAGGTTTTTATTTCCATGCCACCTTTTAATGGTCGTTTTAAGCCTGATTTATATATTGAATGGGAGTTCGAAATAAATGTTATATTTGCTTCCCATGATTTTTTGGAACGTAAAAAAGTTAAGCTCGCAGTTGGTTCTTTCACTAGTTTTGCTACTGTTTGGTGGAGTGAACATTGTCGGTTATACCCTGATTATGTACCTACTACTTGGGATCACTTAAAACTTGTCATGAGAGATATATTCGTCGATGTTTATTATACTCGTGGCATGATTAAAAAACTACAACATTTAAAACAAGGTAGTGATACTGTAAGAAAATATTATGATGATTTACAAACTACCTTGTTGCATTCCTTTTTAGAGGAAAATGAAGAAGATTTTATGGATAGATTTTGGGGAGGATTAAACCGTGATATTCAGGAGATACTAATTCATGAAGAATGTTATCGTATGGACCATTTGTTTCATCTTGCTTGCAAAGCTGAACAGGAAATAAAGAGGCGTGATGCCCACAAGACAAACAAGCATAAGGTGCACATCCAAGGAGTTGAGACGGTCCTTCCTTCTACCACTGCGCCTACTATGACAACAACATCCATTGTTGTGAGCACTGCATCAGCTCCATATTATGACCCGTCACTGCCGACAGTTCCAACATCGTCTGAGTTGATAACACGAGATAATGAAAAAGGTACCGATCTTCTAACTTCGCATGCGAATGATGAATGCCTTGTCGATTTAAAGACACCATGTGATGCTCTAGCCACTACATTGATCACACCACCTATTTTAGATGATTATGCTGATGATTTGACTTTGCCATGTGATCAAACAACTGTAATATCAAGAAATTTTGAGTGCACCCATTGAATTAACCATTCATGTGAAAGAACCATGTGAATCAGGCACTAAAACAAATTTGGATCAACTACGTTTGAAAATAATTGTGCCAATGTTTAATTATTTTGATATGACCTCTAATCTTGATAATGATTTTGTGTTGAATGACTTGTTGCATGTTTGCTTATTACAGCATGTTGTAGCATGTAATTATGAAACTATTAAAGTTTATTCACCAATGTTGGGATGGTTTAATGATGAACTTTGTCAATCTTCTGATATGAATAAGAGTTTCACTTATATGTGCAAACTGAATTGCAATATTTTCATGCCTTCTACTTCTTGTGATAATATTTTGGCTTTATATCTTAAGAACTTTGAAAGTTACTCATGTATACGTGTGTCATATGTGCAAAAACTAAGGAAAATAAAAATGGATGACATATACATATACAACATGTACACCTTGTCTCTTTTGTTAGCCACATTTCAGATTAAGCAAAGCCGAGGACGGCTTTATTTTCAAGAAGGGGAGGATGATGAGGACATGACTACCTTGGATACGACCAAAAATATTGCATACATGCATATTTGTCAGGTGATTTCTAGTGTCAACTATTCAATAATCTATTTATATTATCCAGAATAAAAATACTTCACACACTTTTGTGTTTTGTCTAATTGCAGGTGTATGGGACATTTGTACAATCCACATATGAAGATAGGGGAAAAGGAGAAGTTTAAGTTCTGTTCAAAAAGTCCTCTCACGTCACTTTTGGGCCAAGAGAAGATAGAGTCCAAGTCTCTCACGTTCTGGATTCAGATTCGGACTGCACAGACATACCTGACTCAAAACGCCAAGAACTTTTTCATACGGACTCCAAATTGGGTGATTCTTTTTTTGTTGGAAAGTAGATTTCATTCTCTTTCCAAACCAATTGGAATCACCTTTAAATTCGTCCGGAGCGTTGAGATATGGACGAAACAATTTGACGCTGCAATAGAATCCGAGTAAAACAACAAGTCCAAAGGTGTTGCATCACCTCCACTTGGGCCCACCTAGGGTTGGTTTAAGGCTGCCTTGGGACGTCCTCCCACCTCCTTGGCCGCCACCCCTTGATCCTATATAAGTAGATTCATATAATAGCTTTTTCCTTGGGATTTGTTTAGTTAAAAGTTAGCCATTGCAACTTCGTGTACTTCGTTTGTGTCCAACGACCAGACCTAGACCGCTTACGGATCCCCACCTTTATCAATACTTCATACATATTTGCAATATTCATATTGCTTTTATCGCTTGTTCTTCGATTGCTTGCAGGAATAGACCTTCGTGGACAGGTTGATCGTGCTCCAGCGTTGTCAATAACCTCAGGAGATTGGTTTAGCGATTGCTAAGGCGCAACGTCGTTGCACGTTTGTAGTCGGATTGTCAAAGTCGTCTCCACCAAATCGATAGTTATCATCTCATCGAAAGATCGGGACACCCCGCCTCTATCACCGCTTAAGATTTCTGAGAAGATTGATTTGAGCATCCCCTCTCCGAGTGATTTGAGTTCAAGATCCACCGAGAGAAAAATCAAGAGCCCAAACATAGACAGTGGTTTAGCATCAGAGTAGTTCTGAGTTGGAGTTCTTGTACCTATTACTCTTGAGAGATGTGCACTCTCTAGATGGATAGGTGTCGGCTCGAGTGTTGAAGATTCGTTGTGTTCACCGAGGAAGGTCTTCAGCAACCAAGAGTGACTGTGGTTCACGAAGGTCGACCGAAGGTTTGGAGATCACCGACAAGTATCTACCATGAGTGAAATGATGTGGGGTGGAACCCTAGATGGCCGATCTTTCACGAAAGGAGCGAGATCCCTCGAAGAACACGATGAACACGGGGAAGAACAGGGAGAAAACACGAAAGAAACACTCAACCAACAAGAAATAGATCACACATGTGCTAGATCGATGAACACAAAAGATACACGATGATCCAAGGTCAACAAAGGACGATACAAAGTAACCGGGTTCTTCTCCGTATAGGAGGTCTTGATGGGGCCACCCAAGAGGGGGTCTTGAATCCAAGAGGATCTTCTCCCTAGAGGGGCCGCGGTCACTCTCGAAGAGACGATCCGATATGGATGAGCGAAGCTCTATCTCACATATGAGCTAAACCAACGCTAACCCTAACTAGGAGGAGGGGGGAGTATATATAGTGCTAGTACAAGTTGGGGCGAGTTGGAGGGGTACATGGGACCTTGGCCCGTTCAGTGTGCGCAGACAGGCGCCGGATGTCCGGGCGTTCGCGGGAGGCCGGATGTCCGGGGCACGGGCCGGATGTCCGGGCTGGCGTGGCAGGTCTCGGAGCTCTCTGGATAGCAGGGTCTGGAAATCCGGGCTGGGGGGCCGGATGTCCGGGGCTTCGCGGAAGGCCGGATGTCCGGGCTGGAAGCCGGTCAACCTACGGGTGCCCTGTGGCGTTGATGCCGGATATCCGGGCTGGGGGGGCGGATGTCCGGGGGTACCGGAGGAGCCGGATGTCCGGGCTTGGGGGCCGGATGTCCGGGCCCTGGAGCTTCCTTTGCTTCCTTCCGTTGGTTCTCTTCATCCGTGGACTTGGCGGCTTGTCCGTCTTCACGTGCATCTTCGGGGGGGGGGGGTCCTGTCGACACCTGATCATGCATAGCATATCGGACTTAGGTAGTAGCCATGTCTCGAGTGGATCATATGTGATATCACTAAGGAAGGAAGTCACCTCGTTCTCGAGAGCTCTAGCTTGTGCTCGTGTCATGGGTCCTCTTGGCTCTTGATGAGACGGTTGTAGGTCCATGGGGATGATAGTGGGATGCTCCGCATCATCTCCCCTCCCTTGGGAAAGATCCAACCTCGGATCGAAATCCTCATCACCATGGTACGGGGAGAGATCTTTGATGTTGAAGATGTCGCTCACGGAGTACTTGTCGCGTGGGATGTCGATCTTGTATGCGTTGTCGTTGTAGCGCGCAAGCACCTTGAAGGGTCCATCGGCTCGGGGTAGTAGCTTGGACTTGCGTTCATTGGGGAAAAGATCCTTGCGAAGGTGTAGCCACACAAGATCTCCGACATGGAACATCATGGGTTGCTTGTTGACGTTGAGCTTGGTCGCGAGTCGTTGTACTTGGCGCTCGATTGTGCTCCTTGTATCTTCATGCATCTTCTTGAGGAAGTTGGCTCGTGCACTCGCATCCAAGTTGGCGCGCTCTTGATGCGGTAGAGGTAGAATGTCTAATGGGGACAATGGATTGAATCCATAGACGACCTCGAAGGGGGACTTGCCGGTAGTCGAATGTCTTGCTCGGTTGTAGGCGTACTCGGCGATGGGTAGGCATTCTTCCCACTCCTAGATGTTCTTCTTTATCAACATGCGTAGTAGGGTGGAGAGCGTACGTTTGGTCACCTCCGTTTGGCCGTCGGTTTGTGGGTGGTATGCCGAACAGAACAAGAGCTTGATTCCGAGTTTGGCGCACAAGGTCTTCCAAAAGTAACTCAAGAACTTGACGTCGCGGTCAAAGACAATCGTCTTTTGCACTCCATGAAGGTGCAAGATTTCCCTACAAAACAAATTTGCAATATGTGAAGCATCGTCTATCTTGTTGCAAGGAATGAAATGAGCCATTTTGGAGAAACGGTCCACAACAACAAAAACGGAATCTTTGCCATTTCGAGTTCTAGGCAAACCAAGCACAAAGTCCATGCTAATATCTTCCCATGGTTGATATGGAATAGGAAGTGGCATATAGAGGCCATGAGATTGAGCTTTGGACTTAGCTTTGCGACATGTAGAACACCGGTTGGTGAAGCCATTGACGTCGCGATGCATCTTGGGCCAAAAGTAGTTCTTGGAGAGCGTAGCAAATGTCTTTTCGCGTCCGAAGTGTCCCATGAGTCCACCGCCATGAGATTCCTGCAAAAGCAACAAACACAACGAGGACTCGGGGATGCATAGTGTGTTAGCTCTCATAAGATATCCATCTTTGATGTAATATCGATCCCAAGAAGTATGCATTAAACACTTGGCATAGGGTATTGCAAATGTAGGATCATGTTCGTACAATTCTTTGATATGCTCAAAACCAATGACATTCAACTCAAGTGTAGTGACAAGCATGCATATACGGGAAAGCGCATCCGCCACAACATTTTCTTTACCCTTAATGTACTTGATGACATAAGGAAATGATTCAATAAATTCACTCCATTTAGCATGACGCTTGTTCAACTTAGTTTGACCCTTAAGGTATTTAAGTGTTTCATGGTCGGTATGGATGATGAACTCATGTGGACGAAGGTAATGTTCCCATTCATGCAAAACTCGCACTAAAGCATATAGCTATTTGTCATAGATGGGGTAATTGATTTGCGCTCCGGATAGTTTCTCACTAAAGTATGCAATGGGGCGCTTCTCTTGCGTTAACACGCCTCCTATACCATTACCACTAGCATCGCAATGAATTTTGAAAGGTTTGTCAAAGTTGGGTAATGCAAGCACGGGGGCATGAGTAAGCAAATTCTTAAGCTCATTGAAAGCAATATCTTGAGATGTTCCCCAAACAAACGGTGCATTTTTCTTACTCAAAGCATGCAAAGGTGAAGCAATGGTGCTAAAATCCTTCACAAATCTACGGTAGAAACCAGCTAAACCAAGAAAACTACGCACTTGTTGCAAATTGATTGGTTGGGGCCAAGTTTTAATAGCATTGATCTTAGATTCATCAACATGAACACCCTTAGACGATACTACGAAACCCAAGAAAACAAGCTTATCAACACCAAATAGGCATTTTTCCATATTAGCATAAAGTTGCTCTTTTCAAAGAGTTTGTAGCATGGTGCGAAGGTGGGTGACATGCTCTTTGAGAGATTTGCTAAACACAAGGATATCATCAAAGTAAACAACAACAAATTCACCAATGTAAGGGCGAAAGACACGTAATGCATAAGACGCATGAAAGTACCGGGCGCTTCCGATAAACCCATAGGCATGACTAACCATTCATATAGACCAAACTTTGTTTTGAAAGCGGTTTTCCATTCATCACCCTCTTGTATGCGGATTTGAGAGTAACCACTTTTAAGATCAATTTTGGAAATGATAGTGGCACCGCTAAGTTCATCAAGCATATCATCAAGGCATGGAATGGGGTACCTATATCTAACGGTGATAGCATTGATAGGTCTACAATCGGAGCACATGCGAAAGCTACCGTCACATTTTGGCACAAGAATGACCGGTACGGCACAAGGACTCAAACTTTCACGCACACGTCCATGGTCTATGAGATGCTTTGCTTTCCTTTGTATTTCTTTGGTTTCTTCGGGGTTGACGCGGTATGGAGCTTTGTTGGGAAGCGGCGCTCCGGGGATGAGATCAATTCGGTGCTCGATGCCTCGTAGTGGAGGTAGACCCGGAGGTAACTCGTCGGGGAAAACATCTTGGAATTCCTTCAATAGAGAAGATAACACCAAAGGTAAATCGTGAGAGTTGTTAGTTTTTGTGACCTCGTCCTTGCACAATTGGACATAGTGTAGGACGCTTGATGGGTTCTCACACACTTCCCTCATCTCATGTTTGGTGGCAAAGAGAACTAAGTTTTTCTTGTTGCTCATCATGGAGGCACTCAATTTGGGCTTGTGGCGCTCACTCTCTTTTTGGTGGCTCGCTCTCTCACTATTTTCTCCACGATGGGTGGCTTGCTTGTCGGCGAACACTTGGCTTGGGGACATAGGACGTAGCACGAACTCTTTCCCTTTCATCTTGAAGCTATAGTGATTTGTACGGCCATTGTGAATGACACCTCGGTCAAATTGCCATGGCCGTCCAAGGAGGAGGTGGCAAACGGTCATCAGTAGGACATCACATTCCAATGTGTCTTCATAGGCGCCGATCTTGAAAGAGACTTGCACCCTATGCTCGACTTGTATGGTGCCGGTTTCGCTTAGCCATTGAACCTTGTAGGGGTGAGGGTGCTTCATTTTGACCAATTGGAGTTTGGAGCAAAGTTCTTCACTTGCTAAGTTGTGGCAACTACCTCCATCGATGATGACCTTGACGGAGCATCCATTGATGTCGGCCTTTGTGTGGAAGATATGGCATCTTTGATCTTCATCTTGTTGACGTTGAAGAGTCAAGACCTTGGAGACAACAAGAGCGGGATTTGAATCTTGATCGCAAAAGACTTGGTCATATTCATCTTCATTGTTCACTTGTCGGTGCATGGCCACTTGCTCAAGAGCTTCCATTTCTACTTCACTCATGGAGTCATAGGTTCCGTCGTCGTTGAGGATCATGGTGCGCTTGTTTGTGCACTCGAAGGACTTGTGGCCTCGGCCTCCGCATGTGAAGCATTTGATAGAACTTGGCTTGACGGTCTCATCGGGTGGAGTAGATGATGATGAAGCTTTCTTGAAGTTGCTTGTAGTAGAAGGACGACTTGAGCTTGTGGAAGCTTTCTTGTAACTTGACTTGTCGCCGTTGTTTGTAGAAGGCTTTGTAGAGGTAGAAGGTGTCGGAGTCGTTGAAACTTGATTGTTGGAGAGGCCATAGGACTTGGATGATAACTTGGCATACTTGAAGTAGTCTTGTACTTGCCGTTCCGCCTTGGTATCTTGGTGCACTAGCTCGATTAGATTCGAGTATGGTTGGAAGTCGGCGATCTTCTTGATAGGATTATTAAGTCCATTCAAGAACCTTGCCATAGTTTGTTCATCATCTTCCTTGACGTTAGCTCGTATCATGGCAATCTCCATTTCCTTGTAGTACTCTTCAACGCTCTTGGTTCCTTGCTTGAGTTGTTCAAGTTTCTTGAAGAGGTCACGGTTGTAGTAGTTTGGCACAAATCGTGCTCTCATGACATCCTTCATTTGTCTCCAAGTGGTGATGGGTGGTTCACCTCTTGCCGCTCAGCGCTCAATGACTTGTTCCCACCAAATGAGGACGTAGTCTTGGAATTCAAGGGATGCCATTGCGATCTTCTTCTCTTCTTCGTAGTTGTGCAAGCGGAAGATTTTGTCAACCTTCAATGCCCATGAGATGTACTCTTCTGGGTCATTGCTTCCATTGAACTTGGGCATGGTGAACTTTAGCTTGCCATATCGTTGCTCTTCATTGTGTTGGGGTCATGGATGATGACGCCCATGTCGTTGAGGATTGACATTGTTATCGTGCTCTTGTCGAAGTTGGTTGTCTTCCTCATGTTGCTCTTGGCGAGGATGGTTGTCAACTTCATGTTGTTGTTGGCGATGATTGGGTCCATTGTCTTCTTACTCCCGATGGACTTGACGTTCTTGTCTCGCTTGAGGAGAAGCTTGTCTATCTTGATGAGGAGCTTGTCGATCTTGACGAGGAGCTTGTCGATCTTGACGAGGAGCTTGTCGATGCACACGTGCTTGGTAAATTATTTCTTGAGCTTCATCGCGAAGTGCTTCTTGATGTAGTCGAGTTGTCGGCCACGATTGGCTACGGCACGACTTGAGTCGTGAAGGGCACGTTGCGCTTCAAGTTCTTGAACTTCACGTAGTTGTTGTTCTTGGTGTTCCGCCTCGGCGTCTTGTGCATCTTGATGTTGTCGCGCTCGTTCCTCTTGTTCTTGTTGTCGTTGGCGTTGCCGTTCTTGTGCTTGTGCGAAAGCGGCTTGGTTTTGGCGATGTTTATGCTCTTGAGAGTCGGTGTCGTGTAAAGGAGTGCGATTTGCTTGACGATCTTGACGCACGGCACGACGAAGAGTGTTCGATGTCGGTGTACTTGAACCGGAGATGGTGTCGTCGGAGTGTCGACTTGAGCGGCTCCTTCTTGACGAAGTCAAAGGAGACGAACGAAGCAACAAAGCTCGAATCTCGTCCATTCTTGCGTCATTCTCGTGCTTGTGTTCATCTAGCTTGTTGTCGAAGTAATCCCTTGTACGATTCTCGGATTGTCGGAGGTCGGTGGCGAGGTTGTCGATGCGGTCGCCCAAAGCAAGTTGTTCTTGATGCAAAGCCCGTTGTGCACCAAATAGTTGATTCTTGGTGACGAAGGAAGACATGTCGTCGTCTTGCTCCAATAAGAGGGGGTTGGTAGAAGTACTTGGCCTATCCATCATTCCAAACAAAGATATGTGAGTGGGAGAAAGGGAATAACCAATATCCAATGTACCTTGACCGATGTTGACAAAGGATCAAAGATGACTCCAATGTGTAGCAAGGAAATAGCACAATTGGTACCAATTCTTGTCGGTTCTCACACCTACACAAGTAAAATCTTATGGTGGAGCTCGGTTAGGATGGTGGCACAAAATTTGATGCAATTGTAAGTGACACTCAATAATGTTGGAAAAGATTCACAAATTTGCAAATGCAACAAGTAGACCAATAGCAAGATAGGGTACACGGCAACACACACGCAAATAGATAAGATGGGGTTATGCAACCAAGGATGAGCCAAAATGTGGAATGCACCAAGATGCTCTTGTTGCACAACACTAGAGAGACGCTAGCACGATTGCATAATAGGCGGATACGAACTTGTGCACTACCTACTAAGCAAAAATGCAACGACTTCTACCCCAAGTATGCTATATGTATGATGTTTCTATGCTTTGATCCAAGATGATCGAGTATGACAATCTTAATGTTGTATGATGCTATGGTTCTTGCTTATAAGCTCTTTGCTTATCTTTCCTCTTTTGCTTAAAAGCTTGTTTGGTTCTTTGATGTTGGAGTTCTTTTCTCATGCAATGCTTCACGAACCCAGATAGCAATTGTGTATGCGACAACAACTTTGTGACACAAGTGATGATACCAAGAGATGCAACACGATGATCGTATGTAAGCTATGGGAAGTATGAACACTAATGTGCACAAGTCACGTTGCCGACAATACTCAAGGGCTAGTCTCGATGGGTAAGTGACGCAAAAGTAAAGCCATGGGGTTATCAATGCAATTGCAAAAGAGTATGATGATATCACTATACCAAGTTGATATCCAAGGTGAAGGTGATACCCAAGTGATGTTGATGTAGCCGTACGTAGTAGTCCTTGGCGAGGATGAGCGGTGGTGATGTTGATGTTGAACCATGCCTAGATAGCCGAAACACAAAAGGACACGGAAACCACAACTCAAATTCTCAAAGCAAAATTTGTCAAAATTGGCGGAGTTGGTAGCGGGAAAGGTTATGATGGTGCTATGCGGAAGTGGTGGATGTATGCGGAAGTGTATGTGGCACCGGGACAAAATTTGGCGGAAGTTTGTCGGGAAACGGGTGGTGGATGGGTTTTTGCTGTCAGGGGCCGGATGTCCGGGGGTGATGGCCGGATGTCCGGGGTGCTGGATGTCCGGGTTGTTCGGGCTGGATGTCCGGGCTCAGGATCCGTGGACGAATTCGAAGAACACCGCGTGGAGAGGTCAAATTCGGGCAAAATTCGGGCGATTTTGTGGATGAAAATTGGGGAAAAGGTGAGGGGATGCTAGATCTACCTGCAACACACAAAATCCGCGGATCAAATCCAACAAAACTTCATCACACCAACAAATCACAAAAAAAATTGGGGCTATTTTTGTGGGGCAATTTTCGGATTAGGACAAAAAACAACAAAATCAAGCTAGAAAACAAAGAGAGGGGCCTCCGAAATCGTGATCAATGTGGCTCATGATACCAAGATGATGTGGGGTGGAACCCTACATGGCCGATCTTTCACGAAAGGAGCGAGATCCCTCGAAGAACACGACGAACACGGGGAAGAACGGGGAGAAAACACGAAAGAAACACTCAACCAACAAGAAATAGATCACACATGTGCTAGATCGATGAACACAAAAGATACACGATGATCCAAGGTCAACAAAGGACGATACAAAGTAACTGGGTTCTTCTCCGTATAGGAGGTCTTGATGGGGCCACCCAAGAGGGGGTCTTGAATCCAAGAGGATCTTCTCCGTAGAGGGGCCGCGGTCACTCTCGAAGAGACGATCCGGTATGGATGAGTGAAGCTCTATCTCATATATGAGCTAAACCAACGCTAACCCTAACTAGGAGGAGGGGAGGAGTATATATAGTGCTAGTACAAGTTGGGGCGAGTTGGAGGGGTACATGGGCGCTTGGCCCGTTCACTGTGCGCAGACAGGCGCCAGATGTCCGGGCGTTCGCGGGAGGCCGGATGACCGGGGCACGGGCCAGATGTCTGGGCTGGCGTGGCAGGTCTCGGAGCTCTCTGGATAGTGGGGTCCGGAAATCCGGGCTGGGGGGCCGGATGTCCGGGGCTTCGCGGAAGGCCGGATGTCTGGGGTGGAAGCCGGTCAACCTACGGGTGCCCTGTGGCATTGATGCCGGATATCTAGGCTGGGGGGCCGGATGTTCGGGGGTTCCGGAGGAGCCGGATGTCCGGGCTTGGGGGCCGGATGTCCGGGCCCTGGAGCTTCCTTTGCTTCCTTCCATTGGTTCTCTTCATCCGTGGACTTGGCGGCTTGTCCGTCTTCACGTGCATCTTCGGGGGGGGGGGGGTCCTCTCGACACCTGATCATCCATAGCATATCGGACTTAGGTAGTAGCCATGTCTCGAGTGGATCATATGTGATATCACTAAGGAAGGAAGTCACCTCGTTCTCGAGAGCTCTAGCTCGTGCTCGTGTCATGGGTCCTCTTGGCTCTTGATGAGACGGTTGTAGGTCCATGGGGATGATCGTGGGATGCTCCGCATCATGAAATCAACTTGAGTCTGATCCTGATCAGCTTCGAGTTAAAGGAGAATAGGGTGAAGAGAGTTTATCTTGCGTGTTAAGTTACAACCCCTCCAACCAAACATAGCCCTTTGGCAGAAGGGTGAATTGGTCTACCAAATTTCTCTGTCGCCATCGATCACCACTGGTTTCATTTTACTTCACTACATTACTTTCAGGAGTTTACATTTGTGCTCTGTCACGATAGTTTATCTTATCATTCATTCTTTGTTGCATATCGTTTGTTTCTATTCCCTGTCTTTCCCATCAGTTATCATCCGTCGCTCATATTGTTGCACCCTCATCATTCTGCTATGCTATCTTAGTCCTTGTCATCATCTATTTGTGAACATTTACCTCATTGTAGCTATTTATCGTAGTTATCTATCGTAGTTCATTTCTAGCTCTCTGTCATGATATTATATCTGTTGGCATATTGCATTACCATTGTTATTATCAAGCTTGTTGCATCCTATGCTCGAACCATTATTGCATCCTACATCGACGGTTTTGTTCCTCAATAGTAAGCTTGTTAGAGCTCGTATCTACCTAACCTTATTTCCGCTGCTATGTTTGGGATCAGTTCAGAACTTTCTAAAGAAATTTTGAATCTCCCATTCACCCCCTCTGGTCGATATACTCTCGGTCCTAACAGACTTACATTGTGTTTTTTGTCAGTGAGGACCTCATATGAAGTCTTCTTGAGGAATTTGTGAAGATATACCCGATTGATGATGTGACAAGTAGTATAAATTGCTCCAGGCCACCATCGACGAGGTGTCTTGTATTCATCGATAATAGTGTGGGCCATTTCAATGAGTGTCATGTTCTTTCACTTAGCAATTCCATTCTGCTGAGGAGTATAGGGAGCAGAGAGCTCATGAGTGATACCAAGTTCATCGAGATAGTCATTAAGGCATGTGTGCTTGAACTCCGTGCCGTTGTCGCTTCTAATATTCTTGATCTTGATGCCATAATTCGTCATGACATGGTTTGCTAATCGTCGGAAGACGCCCTGTACTTCAGTCTTGAAGGTAATGATATGCACCCAGGTGTAACGAGAATAGTCATCAATAATGACGAATTCATGGAGTGATGTTGCATTGGTTAGTGTAGCATAATGAGTGGGACCAAAAAGATCCATGTAAAGTAATTCAAAGGGACGAGTAGTGGTCATGATTGTCTTTGCGGAGTGCTTGGATCTGGTCATGTTTCCAGCTTTACAAGCACCGCAAAGGTGATCTTTGACGAACTTGATGCCCTCGATGCCAATGATATGCTTCTTCTTGACGAGTGTGCACAAATTCCTCATGCCAGCATGTCCAAGTCGTCGATGCCATAACCAGCACTCTAAAGCTTTTGCAAGTAGGAATGTGGCTGGTTGAGGACCTAGAGAGAAATCTACAATATACAAATCACCTTTCCTAAAGCCTTCGAAGACTTTGGACTTATCAGGTTCCATTAGCACAATGCATCTATATTTGCTGAAGATGAAAATCATATCAAGATCACAAAGCACTGAGACATACATGAGGTTGTATCATAAGGACTCGACAAGCATCACCTTTTCCATGTGTCGATCCTTTGAGATAACAACATTACCTAGACCCAATACCTTGCTTTTTCCCTTTGTCAGTGTAGGTGATATGCTTCAGATCAGACGGAGTAAGGGGATCATTAGTGAGGAGATTCCTATCACCGGCCATATGATTTGTGCAGCCACTATCCAGAACCCATTCAGTAGCCTTTAGAGTATCATCCTGTAGAAGCATTAGTCTCACTTATAAATTCATATACTTCAGTTGAAGAATATGATGATCAGTTTTGTCAGTGAATTTCATCAGTAAGCATATAACAAGCAGCACGGGGATGAGTGAAATGAGGAATTCATTTCATCATGATTAGCTTGCATCCCAACAAGCATTTTATCAGGCCTTCAACAATTTCATGAGACATTTATTGTGTCTAAAGACCTGACCTTATGATGACCCACAAGTATAGGAGATCTATCGTAGTCCTCCGATAAGTAAGAGTGTTGAACAAAATGAGGAGCAGAAGGAAATGACAAGCGGTTTTCAGCAAGGTTGATAGAGGCAAAGGTGTCCCGTCTTTCGATGAGATGGTGGCTATCGTTTTGGAGGAAGTCGACTTTGACGATCCGACTACGAACGTGCGAGGATGTCGCACCTTAGCAATCGCTAAACCAACTCCGAGAGGTTATTGACCACGCCGGAGCATGATCAACCTGACCACGAAGGTCTGTTTCCTGCAGGCAAAAAAAGAACAAGCAAGAAACTAAGATTGCAATCTGGATATTGCGAATATAAGAGGAAAGCTTTATTGATCAAGGTGGGGTTCTGTGACGCCTTTGTCTGGTCGTTGAACACAAACGAAGTACGCGAAGTTGCAGCTATGGCGAACTTTTAATCTAAACAAAACACAAAGTCTAAACGGTGCCCTAAGGGTTGTATATATGGAGGAAGAGGGGGAAATTCGTGGCCCTTGGGGAAGGGGTCCGAAACCAACCCTATCTCTTGTTTCCCCACACATACGGACTCTAAAAACAGCCTATACTTATGTATTTCGAAATTACATGGGCCTGGCCCAATAATAAGGTGACGCAGCACCTAGAATAGCCTCTGGACGAAGTTTATGAAGTGGCATCTTGTATATTTCGTCCAAGGCTTCATGCACTCATTATGGTGGCTTCAAAGTCCTGAAATCATCACTTGACTTCGTTCTTGTTCCCCTTGCGCATGCCATTAACTCCATGCTTGTTCTTGCTCCAATGTTCATCCCTCTTATCTATGCCAGGCCCTTCATTTGTAAGCAAAACAAATGTATCCAATTTAGGCAGCATCATATTCTCATGAACATTAGAATCATTGCCAAGAAACGAAAGTACCTGATAATTTAATTGGTGTGCGCGAGCTCTAGTAATTGGTCCAGTATATGTACTAGTAGGGGTTGTGGGTGTAACAATTGTATTGATGTCCTCATCAAAGGTATTCTGTACAAGCAATGAAATTATTGGTAACAGATAGTTTTGTGATAAGATAACTCGTAACGGGTAACAAGTAACAAGTGTAACAAAGATGTAGCAAGGTGGCCCAATCCTTTTTGAAGCAAAGGACAATCCTGGTCAAACTCTTATATAAATCAAAGCGCTCCCGAGGACACATGGAAATTATTATCTAGTTTTCATCATGCTCATATGATTCGCATTCGTTACTTTGATAATTTGATATGTGGGTGGACCGGTGCTTGGGTGCTATCCTTACATGGACAAGCTCCCACTTATGATTAACCCCTCTCACAAGCATCCGCAACTATGAAAGAAGAATTAAGATAAATCTAAGCATAACTTGAAACATGTGGATCCAAATCAGCCCCTTACGAAGCAACACATAAACTAGGGTTTAAGCTTCTGCCACTCTAGCAACCCATCATCTACTTATTACTTCCCAATGCCTTCCCCTAGGCTCAAATCATGGTGAAGTGTCATGTAGTCTACGTTCACATAACACCACTAGAGGAGAGACAACATACATCTCATCAAAATATCGAACGAATACCAAATTCACATGATAACTTATAACAAGACTTCTCCTATGTCCTCTGGAACAAACGTAACTACTCACAAAGCATATTCATGTTTATAATCAGAGGGTTATTGAATAGCATTAAGGATATGAACATATGATCTTCCATAGAGTAAACCAACTAGCATCAACTACAAGGATTAATCAACACTACTAGCAACCCACAGGTACCAATCTAAAGTTTTGAGACAAAGATCGGATATAAGAGATGAACTAGGGTTTAAGAGGAGATGGTGCTGGTAAAGATGTTGATGGAGATTGACCCCCTCTGGAGGAGAGGATCGTTGGTGATGACGATGGCTTGGATTTCCCCCTCCGGGAGGGAAGTTTCCCCAGCAGAACAACTGCGCCAGAGCCCTAGATTGGTTCTGCCCAGGTTCCGCCTCGAGACGGCGGCGCTTTTGTCCCAAAGCTCTCTTATGATTGTTTCCAGGTCAAAACCCTCCGTATAGCAAAAGATTGGCCTCATATAGCAAAAGATTGGCCTCGGAGGCCTGCCAGGTGGCCCATAAGGCACAGGGGCGCGCCCAAGGGGGTAGGGCACGCCCCCACCCTTCTGGTCACCTAGTTGGTCCCCTCCAGTATTTTCTTCGTCCAATATTTTTTATATATTCCAAAATAATTCTTCGTAAATTTTTAGGACTTTTGGAGTTGTGCAGAATAGGTCTCTCAGATTTGCTCCTTTTCCAGCCGAGAATCTGCCGGCATTCTCCTCTTCGTGTAAACCTTGTATAATAAGAGAGAAAAGGCATAAGTATTGTACCAAAATAGGTAATAACAACCCATAATGCAATAAATATCAATATAAAAGCATGATGCAAAATGGACGTATCAACTCCCCCGAGCTTAGATCTCGCTTGTCCTCAAGCGAAGTCGAAAGCGATAATCATGCCCACATGTTTAGAGATAGAGGTTGATGTAGGGTGGAACCATAGATGGCCGATCTTTCACGAAAGGAGCGGATCCCAACTAAGAACACGAAGAACACAAGGGGAAAACGCGGGGAAACACAAGAGAATCACTCAAACCAACAAGATTCAATTACACATGCGCTAGATCCAAGAACACAAAGAGATACACATGATCCAAGGTCAACAACGGATGATACAAATGTAACCGGTTCTTCTCCTAGAAGGAGGTCTTGATGGGGCCACCCAAGAGGGGGTCTTGAATCCAAGTTGATCTTCTCCGAAGAGGGGCCGCAGTTTCTCTCTCGAGGAGGAGATCCGTATGGATGAGCAAAGCTCTATCTCACATATGAGCTAAAACAATGCTGCCCTAACTAGGAGGCGGGAGAGGTCTGTTTATAGTCTTAGTGCAAAAGGGGGCGAAGTGAAGGGGTACATGGGCTTCGGCCCGACACTGTGCGCAGACAGGTACCGGACATCCGCGGGGGACCGGTCGTTCGGTGGCTCACGGGGGTCCGGACGTCCGGTGTCGTCGGACGTCCGCTGGATCAGTTCTGTGAAGGGGGCGCCGGTCGTCCGGTATCTTCATACTTCCATAAATATCCATTCTGTTGGGGGAGGCCGGACGTCCGGTGACTTCGGTCGTCCGCTCGCTGGAGAGTGTGGCCGGTCGTCCAGTCCGGGCCAGACGTCCGCTCGCTGGGGCCTGCGTTGGCTGGGACTTGGCAGCTGGGGCTTCAGGCGCCGAACGTCCGGTCCCGACCGGTCGTCCGGTGGCTGGAGTTTTCTCTGGTAGCTCTTCTTCTTGTCCTTCGCGGTTGGTGGCCTTGCCGTCTTGTCCGATGGATGTAGATGTACCATGGCTTTCCTTCAAGTACCTAAGCACACATAGCGTTTCCATTTGAGGTAGTCACCATGTCTCATGTGTCGAAAGTGGTAATTCGGAAAGGAGCGAGTTCACCTTATGTTCGATAGCCTTAGCTCGGGCTCTTGTCATTGGTCTAAGTGGTGTCGTGGGAGGCATAGGTAGGTCCATGGGGATGACCTTGGGATGCTCTGCATCATCTCCCCTCCCTTGGGAAAGATCCGACCTCGGATCGAATTCTTCATCACCATGGTAGGGCAAAAGATCCTTGATGTTGAAGATGTCGCTCACGTTTTACTTGTCGCGTGGGATGTCGATCTTGTATGCGTTGTTGTTGTAGCGTGCAAGCACCTTGAAGGGTCCATCCGCTCGAGGTAGAAGTTTGGACTTGCGTTCATTGGGGAAGCGATCCTTGCGAAGGTGTAGCCACACAAGATCTCTAACATGGAACATCATGGGTTGCTTGTTGACGTTGAGCTTGGTCGCGAGTCGTTGTACTTGGCGCTCGATGGTGTTCCTTGTATCTTCATGCATCTTCTTGAGGAAGTTGACTCGGGCACTCGCGTCCATGTTTGTGCGCTCTTGTAGTGGTAGAGGTAGGATGTCCAATGGTGACAATGGGTTGAAGCCATAGACGACCTCGAAGGGGGACTTGCCGGTAGTCGAATGTCTTGCACGATTGTAGGTGTACTCGGCGATTGGTAGGCACTCTTCCCACTCCTTGATGTTCTTATTTATCAACACGCGTAGTAGGGTGGAGAGCATTCGGTTGGTCACCTCCGTTTGGCCGTCGGTTTGTGGATGGTATGCCGAAGAGAACAAGAGCATGATTCCGAGATTGGCACACAAGGTCTTCCAAAAGTAACTCAAGAACTTGACGTCGCGTTCCGAGACAATCGTCTTTGGCACTCCATGAAGGCGCAAGATGTCCCTACAAAACAAATTTGCAACATGTGAAGCATCGTCTATCTTGTTGCAAGGAATGAAATGATCCATTTTGGAGAAATGGTCCACAACTACAAAAATGGAATCCTTGCCATTTCGAATTCTAGGCAAACCAAGCACAAAGTCCATGCTAATATCTTCCCATGGTTGATATGGAATTGGAAGTGGCATATAGAGGCCATGAGATTGTGCTGTAGACTTAGCTTTGCGACATGTAGAACATCGGTTGGTGAAGCGATTGACATCGTGATGCATCTTGGGCCAAAAGTAGTTCTTGGAGAGCGTGGCGAATGTTTTGTCACGTCCAAAGTGTCCCATGAGTCTGCCTCCATGAGATTCCTGCAAAAGCAACAAACAAAAAGAGGACTCGGGGATGCAAAGATTGTTAGCTCTCATAAGGTATCCATCTTTGATGTAGTATCGATCCCAAGATGTATGCGTAAAACGCATGGCATAAGGAATAGCAAATGTAGGATCATGTTCATACAAGTCTTTTATGTGCTCAAAACCAATGACATTCAACTCAAGGTTAGTGACAAGCATGCATATACGGGAAAGCGCGTCCGCCACAACATTTTCCTTACCCTTAATATACTTGATGACATAAGGAAATGACTCAATAAATTCATTCCATTTAGCATGACGCTTGTTCAACTTAGTTTGACCCTTAAGGTATTTAAGTGTTTCATGGTCGGTATGGATGATGAACTCTTGAGGGGGAAGGTAATGTTCCCATTCACGCAAAACTCGCACTAAAGCATAGAGCTCTTTGTCATATATTGGGTAATTGAGTTGCGCCCCGGATAGTTTCTCACTAAAATATGCAATGGGGCGCTTCTCTTGCGTTAACACGCCTCCAATGCCATTACCACTAGCATCGTAATGAATTTCAAAAGGTTTGTCAAAGTTGGGTAATGCAAGCACGGGAGCATGAGTAAGCAAATTTTTAAGCTCATTGAAAGCGATATCTTGGGATGTTCCCCAAACAAACGGTGCATTTTTCTTACTCAAAGCATGCAAAGGTGAAGCAATGGTGCTAAAATCCTTCACAAATCTACGGTAGAAACCGGCTAAACCAATAAAACTACGCACTTGTTGCAAATTGGTTGGTTGGGGCCAATTTTTGATAGCATTGATCTTAGATTCATCAACATGAACATCCTTAGAAGATACTACGAAACCCCAGAAAACAAGATTATCAACACCAAATAGGCATTTTTCCATCTGAGCATAAAGTTGCTCCTTTCGAAGAGTTTGTAGCACGGTGCGAAGGTGGGTGACATGCTCTTTGAGAGATTTGCTAAACACAAGGATATCGTCAAAGTAGACAACAACAAATTCACCAATGTAAGGGCGAAACACGTAATGCATGAGATGCATGAAAGTACCGGGTGCTTCCGATAAACCCATAGGCATGACTAACCACTCATAAAGACCAAACTTTGTTTTGAAAGCTGTTTTCCATTCATCACCCTCTTGTATGCGGATTTGATAGTAACCACTTTTAAGATCAATTTTGGAAAAAATAGTGGCACCGCTAAGTTCATCAAGCATATCATCAAGTAGCGGAATGGGGTACCTATATCTAACGGTGATAACATTGATAGGTCTACAATCGGAGCACCTCGAAAGCTACCGTCTCGTTTTGGCACAAGGATGACCGGTACGGCACAAGGGCTCAAACTTTCATGCACATGTCCATGGTCTATGAGATGCTTGATGAGGACATCAATACCATTGTTACACCCACAACCTCTACTGTTACATATACTGGACCAATTACTAGAGCTCGCGCACGCCAATTAAATTACCAGGTACTTTTGTTTCTTGATAATGATTCTAATGTTCATGAGAATATGATACTGCCTAAATTGGATACATTTGTTTAGCTTACAAATGAAGGGCCTAGCTTGGAGAAGGATGAACATTGGAGCAAGAACACGCATGGAGTTGATGGCATGCGCAAGGGGATCAAGAACGGAGTTACAAGTGATGATTTCAGGACTTTGAAGCCACCATAAGGAGTGCATGAAGCCTTGGACGAAATATACAAGATGGCACTTCATAATATTCGTCCATAGGCTATTCTAGGTCCTGCGTCACCTTATTATTGGGCCAGGCCCATGTAATTTCAAAATACTTAAGTATAGGCTATTTTTAGAGTCTGTGTGTGTGGGGAAACAGGAGTTAGGGTTGGTTTCGGACCCCACCCTCAAGGGCCACGAAATTCCCTCCTCTTCCTCCATATATACAACCCTTAGGGTGTCGTTTAGACTTTGGGTTTTGTTTAGATTAAAAGTTCGCCATAGCTGCAACTTCGCGTACTTCGTTTGTGTTCAATGACCAGACCAAGGCGTCACAGAACCCCACCTTCATTAATAAAGCTTTCCTCTTTTATTCGCAATATCCAGATTGCAATCTCAGTTTCTTGCTTGTTCTTCGTTTGCTCGCTGGAAATAGACCCTCGTGGTCAGGTTGATCGTGCTCCAGCGTGGTCAATAACCCCTCGGAAGTTAGTTTAGCGATTGCTAAGGCGCGACGTCTTCACACGTTCGTAGTCGTATCGTCAAAGTCGACTCCCACAGAAAACTATTGCTATCTCATCGAAACATCGGGACACCTCTGCCTCTATCAAGTGGTATCAGATTTCCAGGTTGCTCGGTGAGATTTTACAGTTTTTCGTATATTAGATCGAGTCTGTTCTTCATACCTAACGTCCACGAAAAAGCCACAAAAAAATTAGGGTTAGTTCATCATATCCGAACCAATCTGAGGCTTTGCATAATCTTTTTAGGGTTTTTGCTTTGTTGAATTTGCGGTTGCATCATCGTGTCAATTTGCTGGTCTTAGAGTCTAGTCGTTTAGAGTTTCGAGTTCTGGTCATAAGTTATCACGCCGCCGCCGCACCATCATCATCGCCTTGCCATCTACCACCATTGCTTATCCGCCACCGCTCTGAATCCGTATCCATATACCAACACCAATCCGTATCCATATACCACCACCGCTACTATATACCACCACCACTGTCATATACCACCACCAATCCGTATTCATATACCACCACCATATATCCACCACCAATCCGAGTTCTTCTCATATTAGGGTTGTTTTCGAGATCCACCTAAATTCTGATTCGTGTTTCGTTGCCTGCGTAGGTCTCGAAAAAAAAAATTGTACCCATCCTGTCAGTTTGACCTGGGAAGAGTTTTGAGACACTCGCCATTATAGTGATTTTTCGCAAAAAAAAGAGGAGCGCAAAAAAAGCGCAAAAAAAAACAGAGCGAAATTTTTTTCCACAGTGTGCTTTTCCCTTGTTTCCGTGCAGCGCCGTGATTTTGTTAGTGTTCTAGGCTCGCGTCTCTAGCACGGTCTAGCCTAGGACCAACACAGTACCGTCGTTGAGCGTTTATTCAACTTTGCATCTCTGAATTGATTATTGCTGACCTTTTTGCTACCATACTATAAGCCTTCCCAGCTCCACATACATCTACGTCGTGCGTTTGACTCTCCCTGGCAATCGCTCTATCCAAGCTTTTGAGAGTTTTGACTACAAGGGTTGTAGTTCACCGCCTACTGCTGGGTAAGAACTGGTAAGAATTTGAGATTTGCTTGACGGATTTGTTACTGTCCACCACACCACCACCACCACTTCCTAGTAGTCTGTCGAATCATATTATTGTGTGTTTCTATTGCTGCTAGCCATGGCAGGATCACAAGCCGACGAGACTGACTGGGAGAACATGACAAACAAAGCGTTACATGATAAGTTTCAACAAATGATGAGTGGACAGGTGGAAGATGTGCTAAATAGATTTGAAGAGGGCCATGGAGAAGATAGATGGCATTGAGAAGGCGTTCGAAACAAAGCTCGATAACAAGTTTAATGAATTGCTCGCGCGTCTACCACCACCACCACCGGCTGCACCTAACGCACCTCTACAACAACAACAACGACTACCTCCACATCGCGAAACAGCCCACCGCTGAGCGACCCGTGTCCCTCTTCAGCCTGGCCAAGTTGCTGGTGCTGCTGTTGATACTTCTGTGGCTCCTGCTGCTGATGTGGGGGAGGATGATTATGTGGGAGATTACGAGGATGAGGTTGATCAACATCAGAACTACGTGCAACCACCAGCACCACAACCACCAGGTCGTCCACATGCAAATAATGGCAATGTTAGGGCTCCCCCTTAGGTACGAGATCATGACCATCTCCCTAAACAGAAATTGAACATTCCACCATTTGAGGGTAGATATGTTCCTGATATATATCTTACTTGGGAGTTAGAAATTGAACAACGATTTACATGTTTACAATATCCTGAGGAGAGACGTGTTCCTGCTGCTGTTTGTGCTTTGTAACATCCCAAATTTTCAATTTGGAATGTTATACATTAGATCATCATGCATATCATATTTTTCTTGCATTTTGTCGATCCTAAAAATTTCACGCAACTCAAGGACCCTCAGAGAGAGTTGGAGATTTCGTTATTTTCATATTTGAGTTCTCTCAAATTTTGAAAGAAAGGGATCATTGGTTTTGTCGGAGTTATTTGCATTTTATTTGGATAGGGGAAAATGCGCGTTTTCAAAATTTCATTTTTTTGGCCCGGAGAAAAATTCATTTTGTTCGACTCATTTTTAGGAGTCGGGGAAAATTTACTTTATTATTTTTGGAGTCCGGTAGATTTATTTTTCTGTGTTTTTCCGCAAGCAAAACCAATTTTAAAAAAAATAAAAAAATATTTTTTGCAGCGCCTTGGGCCAAAGGCCCAAGCCAGCCGGCCGGAGCCAAGGCCACTGCGCGCGCGCGCCTAGCGCACCAGGGAGCCGCCTTTGCTTCTTTAGGAAAATCCTAGAAGTACTTTTGTACTACTTTCGTTATTCCTTTTTGTTTCTAGATCTTTCCTTCCCTTTTCTTTCCTATTCCTAGTCTAATTCTTGATCCCTCCTCCAAGAAACCCCTCCCCTCCCCAATATAAATACCCCCACACCCCCCCTCTAAATCATCAAACCCAAAGCCCCCAAGCCTCCACCGCGCCTCACCCCGCGCCCCTCACCCGCGCCGCCACCGCTCGCGCCGCCGTCGCCGCACCGCCGCCGCCGCCGTTGCCCCGCACCGCCGCCGCACCTTGCCACCGCCGCCGCCGCACCTCGCCGCCGCCGCCCAACGCCGCCGTTTGCTGTAGGTAGCCACGCCGCGTCTTTTTCTCTTTTCATCGGATCGTTTTCTTCTAATCGTTCCGATTCTTCTTTTCCGATTCGTTTTTCTTTTCGGTTCTTTTCTAAACCGTTCCGGTTTTCTAGATCGGTTTTTCGTCCGGTTTTCTTTTCCGAAACCCTAGATCGGATTCGTTTTCTTTTCCGATTTAGTTGCCTCGAGACCGTTCGCCGGACCGTTCATTCTAACGAACGTGATCACCGGATTCTTCTAGGTTAATGAACGTCCGTTCGTTCAACCGTTCTTCTTTTTCTTCTCGACGGATTTATTCCGCGATCGCGATCTCAGATCCGATCTTCGTTCTAGTTTATCTTTTCGCTCGTTTATCGGAATCAGGTGATTCAAGCGCCTGGAGTTTCGTTTCGAAACCGCCGTTCCGTCTAATCAACTTAAACAAAGTTTTGCTACGGTAAAATTTGACCTAGTTTCACTTTGCTAGAACCGAGTTGTTTTCTTTCGCCGTTTGTTTTCCGTTGCTTTGTTCGATTCGATTCTTTTTGCAACCGGAGTTCTTAAGTTGAACTTTCTGGTTATATCTTTTATTCGAGTTTTCCCTGTGCATTAGATGAGTACTTATTGTATGCTTGTTGTTTGTCTGCGATAGATTGACCGGAGTGTGACGAGTAGAGCTATCAAGAGTTTTGAGTGCGAATCATATTCATCAACATTGCAGGCAAGTTCACACTTTGATCATACCTTTTCTACTACCCAATTTTATTGCATTAGATCAATCCTCAAACACTGCATGATTAGGATCTAATTAAAGTGTGGGCTGGGAAGTAATTGAGGTAGTACCTATTACCTGTTTATTATCAAACCCTTGGGAGTTACTATTACGTTATAATTATTTTGCCATGCTATGCTCGTAGACGTGGATTGGGTTTTGAGAGTATTCATGACAGATGTGAGATTGTTAATTAATGGTTTACTTAAGGTGGAAACTTAAATACACATCTAGGTGGATTGCTAGGGGCACCCTGGGGATAGACCAGTGGACTTGCCCGGACACCTGGGGATGTACCAGTGTTGTCCTAGGAGATCCCGGGGATATACCGTGTGATCATCCTACGGTCCGCCACCCAGGCTCAAAGGGATCATGAGATTATTCATACTAGAAACTTCCGTGTGCAGCCACAAGCCATTATGGGCTCTGGCATAGTTGATTAAGTCGTGCGAACTCTTACAGGGTAGACTAGCGGATGTAGGGGAAAGTAGGTGTACCGGTCTATCCAACGTAAGGTGCTAGCGCTTCTGAAAGACTATGTCTCGGTCATCCGTTTTCTCAAACACCATGTAGTGCGAGAAATCCAACGGAGGCGATCGAGTCTTGTGGGGAAAAGTGCGCAAACCTCTGCAGAGTGTACAAACTAATCATGGTTAGCCGTGTCCCTGGTTATGGACGTTTTGGGTATCTAGTTCTTGGATTATCCTGTTGATCTCATCACGTTACTTTAATTAATTTCGTTGGGTGTTAATGATTACTTTTAATTGGGATTGAGAATGCTGTCAACCATTCTCAATGTTTAACAACCACCATGATAGTTAAATAAAATTATTCCTTTGCAGTAGGGAAAAATTGGCTTTTCGCAAAAACCCTATAACCATAGAGCTTTTCCACTAGCCATATATGCATGTAGTAATAACCATTGTTCATCATTTTCTCTATGGTGTGAATTTGCCAGTACATTCAATGTACTGACCCGTTTCGGGTTGCAACGTCTCATGTTGCAGGTTTTCTTACGACGAGTAAGTGATACGTTGGTGTTGATGGGAATCCACAACCTTGTTGCTTCCGCTATGTTGGATAGAGGTAATAGTATTTACGTTACTTTATACATGTGATTTACCTCTGTTATAAATCCTTCGAGTACTGTGTGTGTCAGCATACCGATCCAGGGATGACACGTAAGCACAGAGACTTGACCGTCTAAGGTCGGGTCGCTACATGCTTTCACTAACTTTGCATGTGTTTGGTGGTCTGAACATTGTAGATTATATCTTGTTCCAGCTTCTTGGGCTGCTTTGAAAACTGCTATGCGTACTCGTTGGGTTCCACCATATTATCAACGTGAATTACTTCAAAAATTGCAGCGCTTAAGACAAGGAAAAAATTCGGTAGAAGAATATTATCAGGAATTACAAACTGGCTTGATTAGATGTGGTATTGTTGAGGAGAATGAAGCTATTCTTGCACGTTTTCTAGGTGGATTAAATAGAGAGATTCAGAGCATTCTAGACTATAAGGATTATAATAATATCACTTGTTTATTCCATCTTGCTTGTAAAGCTGAACGTGAAGTGCAGGATCGACAGGCATTGGCGCGAACTAACTTTTCTGCAGGTCGACCTTCATCATGGACACCACGTGCATCATCTACTTCCACACGTTCTGCTACACCGGCACCTCCGTCGGCTGCCACCTCCAACCTTGATACAGTAAAGCAGGCACAATCACCACTATCTGCCAAGAGCACACCTTCTGGGCCTGGAAAGAACTCTTCTTCATCCATGGCATCAACAGGGCAAACACATGATATTATTTGTCGACGTTGCAAGGGTGGAGGTCATTATGCGAGAGAGTGCCCATCTAAGCGTGTGATGATTGCTACTGAGGATGGTGGGTATGAGTCCGCTAGTGACTATGATGAGGAGACTTTAGCTCTTATTACACATGAAGAACACGGTGGAGATGATTCTGATCATGAGACGCAATACATGGCTGCTGAAGATGCTGACAGGTATGAATGTTTAGTTGCTCAACGTGTTTTGAGTGTGCAGGTTACACAAGCTGAGCAAAATCAGAAGCATAATTTGTTCCATACAAAGGGATTGTGAAGGAACGTTCTATTCGCGTCATCATAGATGGAGGGAGCTGCAACAACTTGGCTAGCATGGAGATGGTGGAGAAGCTATCTCTCACCACAAGACCACATCCACATCCTTACTACATCCAATGGTTCAACAACAGCGGCAAGGTTAAGGTAACACGTACTGTTCGTGTGCATTTTAGTATCTCTACATATGCTGATTATGTTGATTGTGATGTGGTACCTATGCAAGCATGTTCCTTACTACTTGGTAGACCATGGCAATTTGATAAAAAATCTGTACACCATGGTAGAAACAATCAGTATACTCTTGTTCATAAGGATAAAAGTATTACTTTGCTTCCTATGACTCCTGATTCCATTTTGAAAGATGATATTAATAGAGCTAATAAAGCAAAACAAGAGAAAAATAAGAGTGAAAATCATATTGTGGCAAAAGAATTTGAGCAACAAATGAAGCCTAATAATAAACCATCTAGTGTTGCTTCTGAAATTAAATTGGAAAGTGCATGTTTACTTGCCACCAAATCTGATATTGATGAGCTAGATTCTAGCAAATCTGTTTGCTATGCTTTTGTGTGCAAAGAGGCATTATTTTCATTCGAGGACGTGCCTTCCTCTTTGCCCCCTCCTGTCACTAACATTTTGCAGGAGTTCGTTGACGTCTTCCCACAAGACGTGCCACCGGGATTACCACCTATTCAAGGGATTGAGCATCAAATTGACTTAATTCCCGGTGCATTGCTACCCAACCGTGCACCATACAGTACCAATCCAGAGGAGACGAAGGAGATTATGCGTCAAGTACAGGAGCTGCTCGACAAAGGTTATATACGCGAATCTCTTAGTCCTTGTGTTGTTCCTATTATACTAGTGCCTAAAAAGGATGGTACATCGCGTATGTATGTTGATTGTAGAGGCATTAATAATATTACTATTCGTTATCGTCATCCTATTCCTAGGCTAGATGATATGCTTGATGAATTGAGTGGCTCTACAATATTCTCCAAAGTTGATTTGCGTAGTGGATACGATCAAATTCGTATGAAATTGGGAGATGAATGGAAAACAACATTTAAAACTAAGTTTGGTTTATATGAGTGGTTAGTCATGCCTTTTGGGTTAACTAATGCACCTAGTACTTTCATGAGACTAATGAACGAAGTTTTACGTGCTTTCATTGGACGATTTGTGGTAGTCTATTTTGATGATATACTGATTTATAGCAAATCTTTGGAAGAACATTTGGAACATTTATGTGTTGTTTTTAATGCTCTACGTGATGCACGTTTGTTTGGTAACCTTGGGAAGTGCACCTTTTGCACCGACCGAGTGTCTTTTCTTGGCTATGTTGTTACTCCACAGGGAATTGAAGTTGATAAAGCCAAGATTGAAGCTATTGAGAGTTGGCCGCAGCCCAAAATGGTCACACAAGTGAGGAGTTTTCTTGGACTTGCTGGTTTCTATAGGCGTTTTGTGAGAGACTTTAGCACCATTGCTGCACCTCTCAATGAGCTTACAAAGAAGGATGTGCCTTTTGTTTGGGGTACAACACAGGAAGAAGCCTTCACGGTATTAAAAGATAAGTTGATACATGCTCCTTTACTTTTACTTCCTGACTTTAATAAGACTTTTGAGCTTTAATGTGATGCTAGTGGAATTGGATTAGGAGGTGTGTTATTACAAGATGGCAAACCTGTTGCATACTTTTCTGAAAAATTGAGTGGGCCTAGTCTGAACTATTCTACTTATGATAAAGAATTATATGCTCTTGTTCGGACTTTAGAGACATGGCAACATTATTTATGGCCCAAAGAATTTGTTATACATTCTGATCATGAATCTTTGAAACATATTAAAAGTCAAGCTAAACTGAATCGTAGACATGCTAAATGGGTTGAATTCATTGAGACTTTCCCTTATGTCATTAAACACAAGAAAGGTAAAGAAAATGTTATTGCTGATGCTTTGTCTCGTCGCTATACTATGCTTTCACAACTTGACTTCAAAATATTTGGTTTGGAGACCATGAAAGATGAATATGTGCATGATGCTGATTTTAAAGAAGTAATGCAGAATTGTAAAGAAGGAAGAACATGGAACAAGTTGGTTGTTAATGATGGTTTTGTGTTCCGTGCTAACAAGCTATGCATTCCTGCTAGCTCTGTTCGTCTTTTGTTGTTGCAGGAGGCGCATGGAGGAGGATTAATGGGACACTTTGGTGTGAAGAAGACGGAGGACGTACTTGCTACACATTTCTTTTGGCCAAAGATGAGATGGGATGTTGAGCGTTTTGTTGCTCGCTGCACTACATGTCAAAAAGCTAAGTCACGACTCAATCCTCATGGTTTATATATGCCTTTGCCTGTGCCTAGTGTTCCTTGGGAGGATATATCTATGGACTTTGTTTTAGGTTTACCTCGAACAAAGAAGGGGAGGGATAGCATATTTGTTGTCGTGGATAGATTCTCGAAAATGGCACACTTTATACCATGTCATAAAAGCAATGATGTTGTTAATGTTGCTGATTTGTTCTTTCGTGAAATTATTCGCTTGCATGGTGTGCCAAATATTATTGTTTCACACCGTGATACTAAATTTGTTAGCCACTTTTGGAGATGTTTATGGGCTAAGTTGGGGACTAAACTGCTTTTTAGTACTACTTGTCACCCCCAAACTGATGGACAAACTGAAGTAGTCAATAGAACATTGTCTACTATGCTTAGGGCTGTTTTGAAGAATAATAAGAAAATGTGGGAAGAATGCTTGCCTCATATTGAATTTGCTTATAATCGTTCGTTGCATTCTACTACTAAGATGTGCCCTTTTGAAATTGTGTATGGTTTCCTACCTCGTGCACCCATTGATTTGTTGCCTCTTCCATCTTCGGAGAAGATTAATTTTGATGCTAAACAACGTGCTGAATTGATCTTAAAAATGCATGAGTTAACTAAGGAAAACATTGAGCGTATGAATGTTAAATATAAACTTGCTGGAGATAAGGGTAGAAAACATGTTGTCTTTGCACCGGGAGATCTTGTTTGGTTACATTTGCGTAAGGATAGGTTTCCTAATTTGCGCAAATCAAAGCTAATGCCATGTGCTGATGGTCCATTTAAGGTGTTAGAGAAAATAAATTATAATGCATATAAACTTGAGCTGCCTGCAGATTTTGGGGTTAGTCCCACTTTTAACATTGCAGATTTGAAGCCTTATTTGGGTGAGGAAGATGAGCTTCCGTCGCGGACGACTTCATTTCAAGAAGAGGAGGATGATGACGACATCAATACCATTGTTACACCCACAGCCCCTACTCTTACATATACTGGACCAATTACTTGAGCTTGCGCACGCCAATTAAATTACCAGGTACTTTTGTTTCTTGGTAATGATTCTAATGTTCATGAGAATATGATACTGCCTAAATTGGATACATTTGTTTTGCTTACAAATGAAGGGCCTAGCTTGGAGATGGATGAACATTGGAGCAAGAACACGCATGGAGTTGATGGCATGCGCAAGGGGATCAAGAACGGAGTTACAAGTGATGATTTCAGGACTTTGAAGCCACCATAAGGAGTGCATGAAGCCTTGGACGAAATATACAAGATGCCACTTCATAATATTCGTCCATAGGCCATTCTAGGTGCTGCATCACCTTATTATTGGGCCAGGCCCATGTAATTTCGAAATACTTAAGTATAGGCTATTTTTAGAGTCCGTATGTGTGGGGAAACAAGAGTTAGGGTTGGTTTCGGACCCCACCCTCAAGGGCCACGAAATTCCCTCCTCTTCCTCCATATATACAGCCCTTAGGCCGTCGTTTAGACTTTGGGTTTTGTTTAGATTAAAAGTTCGCCATAGCTGCAACTTCGCGTACTTCGTTTGTGTTCAACGAGCAGACCAAGGCGTCACAGAACGCCACCTTCATTAATAGAGCTTTCCTCTTTTATTCGCAATATCCAGATTGCAATCTTAGTTTCTTGCTTGTTCTTCGTTGGCTCGCAGGAAATAGACCCTCGTGGTCAGGTTGATCGTGCTCCGGCGTGGTCAATAACCCCTCGGAAGTTGGTTTAGCGATTGCTAAGGCGCGATGTCTTCGCACGTTCGTAGTCGGATCGTCAAAGTCGACTCCCACAGAAAACGATTGCTATCTCATCAAAACATCGGGACACCTCTGACTCTATCAACTATGAAGAAGAGAAGAAGATCGCAATGGCATCCCTTGAATTCCAAGACTACGTCCTCATTTGGTGGGAACAAGTCATTGAGTGCCGAGCAACAAGAGGTGAACCACCCATCACCACTTGGGCACAAATGAAGGATGTCATGAGAGCACGATTCGTGCCAAACTACTACAACCGCGACCTGTTCAAGAAACTTCAACAACTCAAGCAAGGAACCTAGAGCGTTGAAGAGTACTACAAGGAAATGGAGATTGCCATGATACGAGCCAATGCCAAAGAAGATGATGAGGAAACTATGGCACGTTTCTTGAATGGACTCAATCATCCTATCAAGAAGATTGTCGATTTCCAACCTTACTCGAACCTCATCGAGCTAGTGCACCAAGTTACCAAAGCGGAACGGCAAGTACAAGACGACTTCAAGTATGCCAAGTTCTCATCCAAGTCCTATGGCCTCTCCAACAACCAAGCTTCGACGACTCCAACACCTTCTACCTCAACCAAGCCATCAACAAGCAACGGCGACAAGTCAAGTTACAAGAAAGCTTCGACAAGCTCAAGTCCTCCTCCTACAACAAGTAACTTCAAGAAAGCTTCATCATCATCTACCCCAACCGATGAGACCATCAAGACAAGTTCAATCAAATGCTTCACATGCGGAGGTCGAGGCCATAAGTCCTTCGAGTGCACAAACAAGCGCACCATGATCCTCAATGACGACGGAACCTATGACTCCATGAGTGAAGGAGAAATGGAAGCTCTTGACCAAGTGGCCATGCATCGACAAGTGAACAATGAAGATGAAGATGATCAAGTCTTTTGCGACGAAGATTCAAGTCCCGCTCTCGTTGTCTCAAAGGTCTTGACTCTTCAACATCAACAAGACGAAGATCAAAGACGCCATATCTTCCACACAAAGGCCGGCATCCATGGACGTTCCGTCAAGGTCATCATCGATGGAGGTAGTTGCCACAACTTAGCAAGTGAAGAACTATGCTCCAAGCTCCAATTGGTCAAGATGAAGCACCCTCACCCCTACAAGGTTCAATGGCTAAGCGACACCGGCACCATACAAGTCGAGTATAGAGTACAAGTCTCTTTCAAGATCGGCGCCTATGAAGACACTTTGGAATGTGATGTCCTACCAATGACCGTTTGCCACCTCCTTCTTGGACGGCCATGGCAATTTGACCGAGGTGTCATTCACAATGGGCGTACAAATCACTATAGCTTCAAGATGAAAGGGAAGAAGTTTGTGCTACGTCCTATGTCTCCAAGTCAAGTGCTCGCCGACAAACAAGCCACCCATCGTGCAGAGAATAGTGAGAGAGCGAACGAACAAAAAGAGAGTGAGCGCCACAAGCCCAAATTGAGTGCCTCCATGATGAGCGACAAGAAAAACTTAGTTCTTTTGCCACCAAACATGAGATGAGAGAAGTGTGTGAGAACCCATCAAGTGTCCTACACTATGTCTTATTGTGCAAGGACGAGGCACCAAAAACTAACAACTCTCACGGTCTACCTTTGGTGTTATCTTCTTTATTGCAGGAATTCCAAGATGTCTTTCCCGATGAGCTACCTCCGGGTCTACCTCCACTATGAGGCATTGAGCACCGAATTGATCTCATCCCCGGAGCACCACTTCCATACAAAGCTCCATACCGCGTCAACCCCGAAGAAAACAAAGAAATTCAAAGGTAAGTAAACCATCTCATAGACCATGGACATGTGCGTGAAAGTTTGAGTCCATGTGCCGTACCGGTCATTCTTGTGCCAAAACGAGACGGTAGCTTTCGCGTGTGCTCCTATTGTAGACCTATCAAGGCTATCACTGTTCGATATAGGTACCACATTCCACGCCTTGATGATATGCTTGATGAACTTAGTGGTGCCACTATCTTTTCCAAAATTGATCTTAAGAGTGGTTACTATAAAATCCGCATACAAGAAGGTGATGAATGGAAAACCGCTTTCAAAACAATGTTTGGTCTATATGAGTGGTTAGTCATGCCTATGGGTTTATCGGAAGCGCCCGGTACTTTCATGCGTCTTATGCATTACATGTTTCGCCCTTACATTTGTGAATTTGTTGTTGTCTACCTTGATGATATCCTTGTGTTTAGCAAATCTCTCAAAGAGCATGTCACCCACCTTCGCACAGTGCTACAAACTCTTCGAAAAGAGCAACTTTATGCTAATATGGAAAAAATGCCTATTTGGTGTTGATAAGCTTGTTTTCTTGGGTTTTGTAGTATCTTCTAAGGGTGTTCATGTTGATGAATCTAAGATCAATGCTATTAAAACTTGGCCCCAACCAACCAATTTGCAACAAGTGCGTGGTTTTCTTGGTTTAGCCGGTTTCTACCGTAGATTTGTGAAGGATTTTAGCACCATTGCTTCACCTTTACATGCTTTGAGTAAGAAAAATGCACCGTTTGTTTGGGGAACATCTCAAGATATTGCTTTCAATGAGCTTAAGAATTTGCTTACTCAGGCTCCCGTGCTTGCATTACCCAACTTTGACAAACCTTTCGAAATTCATTGCGATGCTAGTGGTAATGTCATAGGAGGCATGTTAACGCAACAGAAGCGTCCCATTGCCTATTTTAGTGAGAAACTATCCGGAGAGGAACTCAATTACTCCATCTATGACAAAGAGCTATATGCTTTAGTGCGAGTTTTGCGTGAATGGGAACATTACCTTCGCCCTCATGAGTTCATCATCCATGCCGACCACGAAACGCTTAAATACCTTAAGGGTCAAACTAAGTTGAACAAGCGTCATGCTAAATGGAGTGAATTTATTGAGTCATTTCCTTATGTCATCAAGTACATTAAGGGTAAGGATCCTTTCCCGCATATGCATGCTTGTCACCCAACTTGAGTTGAATGTCATTGGTTTTCAGCACATAAAAGACTTGTATGAGCATGATCCTACATTTGCTATTCCTTATGCCAAGTGTTTGACGCATACTTCTTGGGATCGATACTACATCAAGGATGGATATCTTATGAGAGCTAACAAACTTTGCATTCCCGAGTCCTCTTTTCATTAGTTGTCTTTGCAGGAATCTCATGGAGGCGGACTCATGGGACACTTTGGTCGCGACAAGACATTTGCTACGCTCTCCAAGAACTACTTTTGGCCCAAGATGCATTGCGACGTCAATCGCTTCACCAACCGATGTTCGACATGTCGCAAAGCTAAGTCTAAAGGCCAATCTCATGGCCTCTATATGCCACTTCCAATTCCATATCAACCATGGGAAGATATTAGCATGGACTTTGTGCTTGGTTTGCCTAGAACTCGAAATGGCAAGGATCCCGTTTTTGTTGCTGTGGACCGTTTCTCCAAAATGGCTCATTTCATTCCTTGCAACAAGATAGACGATGCTTCACATGTTGCAAATTTGTTTTGTAGGGAAATCTTGCGCCTTCATGGAGTGCCAAAGAATTTTGTCTCGGACCGCGATGTCAAGTTCTTGAGTTACTTTTGGAAGACCTTGTGCTCCAGGCTCAGAATCAAGCTCTTGTTCTCTTCGACATACCATCCACAAACCGACGGCCAAACGGAGGTGACCAACCGTACGCTCTCCACCCTACTACGCGTGTTGATAAAGAAGAACATCAAGGAGTGGGAAGAGTGCCTACCCATCGCCGAGTATGCCTACAATCGTGCAAAACATTCGACTACCGGAAAGTCCCCCTTCGAGGTCGTCTATGGCTTCAACATATTGTCCCATTGGACATCCTACCTCTACCGCTACAAGAGCGCACAAACATGGACGCCACTGCACGAGCCAACTTCCTCAAGAAGATGCATGAAGATACAAGGAATACCATCGAGCGCCAAGTACAACGACACGCGACCAAGCTCAACATCAACAAGCAACCCATGAAGTTCCATGTTGGAGATCTTGTGTGGCTACACCTTCGCAAGGATCGCTTCCCCAATGAACGCAAGTCCAAGCTACTACCACGAGCGGATGGACCCTTCAAGGTGCTTGCGCGCTACAACAACAACGCATACAAGATCGACATCCCACACAACAAGTACTCCGTGAGAGACATCTTCAACATCAAGGATCTCTCCCCGTAACATGGTGATGAGGATTTCGATCCGAGGTCAGATCTTTCCCAAGGGAGGGGAGATGATGCGGAGCATCCCACGATCATCCCCATGGACCTACCATCGTCTCATCAAGAACCAAGAGGGCCTATGTGTAACGCCCCGAGACCGACGCTCCAGATTCCTTCCATGTTTTGCGTGTCAGCTCTGTTATTTATTTGTTTGTTGCATTTTTCATGTCATCATTTGCATCGCATCGGCACTCCGTTGCCGTCATGTTTTAAAGTTTGCATTCGTTCATAGTTGCCGCGTCCCCGCTTGCCTTTGTTTATCGTTCCGAGACCAACCGGGTTTTTCGAGCCCCTCTTGTCTGACCGCCTAGCCTCACCGCACAGTGCACAAATTTCCCCTCTCGAGCGCGTCTGAAACTTCCCCGAACCCGAACCGAACTATCGTTACCGATGGATCCGGATCATCTCCTAACATCTATAAAACATCTCCGTTTTCTTGATTGGACTTCCTAACCTATTTTTTCTCAGCCGTCCGATTCCGATCGTAGGGTCGTGATAGCCCCTAGCCTAACCTACCCACTATATATACTAGTCTAAACCTAGACTAAATCCCTAATTTCTAGGGATCCTCCTAGCCGCCGCCACCACTCTCTCACGCATCCACCTCGGGATCCATCCCCTCCCGATCCACCAACCACAGCCAGCGCTCTCCCTCCTCCTCGTTCGTTCCAGAAGCCCGAGCCCCCAATCCAAAATTCCTCTCGACCTCCTCCCATGTTTTCCGGCCATGAGCAGGAGCCCCTGCCTCGCACCCCCGCGGGCCTCCTCACCTGCAAGCAGCCGGAGCAGCAGCTCCCCGTCGCCGGAGGAACCTCGCGCTCGAGCTCCTCCCTCCTCACGCGCCTGAGACCAGCAGCTCTCCTCGAGCCGGCCGCAGCAGCAGCCCCAGGCCGACCCCGCGCCCTCTCCCTCGGTCCCTCCTTCTCTTCCTTCTTTCTCCTGACCTCACTTCTCTTTCTCTGAACCAGGACCCTGCCTCGTCTCCGCCCGATCTGCTGCGAGCTATCTCTAAATAGAGCTTCATCATCTCCCTGGCCTCGGATCCGGCGCACTCCTTTGCGCGTGGCACCGGGCCAGATGCCGCCCTCCGATGCTGCCTCGCCACTGTCCAGCCGTGCCGCCGCGCCCCTGCTTCCTCTGTTTCGAAGACGAGCTCCCCGCCGCGCGTTGACCGCCTGCTCGACCGCGTGGGCTGCCGCGGCTCAAAGGCCCAGCCGCCCCTTCCAGCCTTCCTCTCCACCGCGTGGGCTGAGCCCCTCTGGTGAGGCCCAGTTCGCCCGAGATTCGGCCCGCGTCTTGTTTTTTTCAGATCTGCGATTTAGCTAATTTCCAGAAAAACTGCATGTTTACAGATTGCATCCTCATCTTCATGCATATAATAACTCATGAACCGTGCATCATATTAAAATGATTTATATATGAAAAGTGCTTAGAATTTTGTCTAGTTTCATAATATCCAACTTTCATGCATGTTTAAAATGTTTAAGATTGCTCTTTGATTTAATTTGCATAAATGACATGCGAAAATGGTTTAATTCATAACTAATTAACCCTAACTCGGAATTTAATAAACTTTATATGTAAATGGGGTAGAAAAATGCCTAGATTAACGTGATGCACTTTATTTTCCTGTTTAATAACTCTAAAATATGTTTTAGGGCAGAACAGTACCAAATCTAATATATGCTCATGAGGATTTTTCCGAATTGTTGTTTGTTGTTCCGGCCTCATTTAAACTTGCCTAAATAGATAGTTTTATTATGCTTCACCCCTTGCCATGTTTAACAACATTTAAAATTGTTGAGTACATAAACGGGAGAGAACTAAACAATTGTTGTGGTGTTTCGTCAATATGCAACTCGTTGCATATTGAGCTCCACTTAATTTGTAGTGTTGTTTGTTGCATTTTGCCATGCCATGCTATTTAAACCGGACATGCATCATACTTGATTGTGCATCACGCCATGTTTGTGCTTGTTGGTTTACTATGTTGTTTCCTTCTTTCCGGTGTTGCTTCTTCGGGTTAGTTCCGATAACGTTGCGATTGTGAGGATTCGCTCGACTATGTCCGTTTGTCTTCTTCATGGACTCGTTCTTCTTCCTAGCGGGATCTCAGGCAAGATGACCATACCCTCGAAATCACCTCTATCTTTGCTTGATAGATGCTTGCTCTTTTGCTATGCCTATGCTGCGATACCTACCACTTGCTTATCATGCCTCCCATATTGTTAAACCAAGTCTCTAACCCACCTTGTCCTAGCAAACCGTTGTTTGGCTATGTTACCGCTTTGCTCAGTCCCTCTTATAGCGTTGTTAGTTGCAGGTGAAGATGAAGTTTGTTCCTTGTTGAAACATGGAGATGTTGTTCCTTGATTGGAACATGTTTACTTGTTGGGATATCACAATATATCTTATTTAATTAATGCATCTATATACTTGGTAAAGGGTGGAAGGCTCGGCCTTATGCCTGGTGTTTTGTTCCACTCTTGCCGCCCTAGTTTCCGTCATATCGGTGTTATGTTCCCGGATTTTGTGTCCCTAACGCGGTCGGGTGATTTATGGGACCCCCTTGACAGTTCACTTTGAATAAGACTTTTCCAGCAAGGCCCAACATTGGTTTTACAATTTGCCTCACCACCACCTATCCTTTTCCCTTGGGTCGGCCAACCCGAGGGTCATCTTTATTTTAGCCCCCCTGGGCCAGTGCTTCTCTAAGTGCTGGTCCAAACCGAGCGATGTCCGGCGCCCCCTAGGCAATCAGGGTCTATGCCAACCCGACGTCTGGCTCATCCGGTGTGCCCTGAGACCGAGATATGTGCAGCTCCTATTAGGATTTGTCGGCACATCCGGGCGGCTTTGCTGGACTTGTTTTATTACTGTCGAAATGTCTTGTAGCCGGGATTCCGAGACTGATCGGGTCGTCCCGGGGAGAAGGAATATCCTTCGTTGATCGCGAGAGCTTATAATGGGCTAAGTTGGGACACCCCTGCTGGGTTTGAAATTTCGAAAGTCGTGCCTGCAGTTATGTGGCAGATGGGAATTTGTTAATGTCCGGTTGTAGAAAACCCGAAGTTGATCTTAATTAAAATACACCAACCGCATGTGTAACCATGATGGTCTCTTCTCGGCGGAGTCCGGGAAGTGAACACGGTGTTGGAGTTATGCCTGACGTAAGCAGTTTCAGGATCACTTCTTGATCATAGTTGTTCGACCGTGCTTTTGCCCTCTCTTCTCGCTCTCATTTGCGTATGTTAGACACCAGATATGCTAGTCGCTTGCTGCAGCTCCACCTCACTACCCTGTCCTACCTTTAAGCTTAAATAGTCTTGATCTCGCGGGTGTGAGATTGCTGAGTCCCCGTGACTCACAGATACTTCCAAAACCAGTTTGCAGGTGCCGATGAAACTGTGCAGGTGACGCTCCCGAGTTCAAGGAGGAGCTCGATGAAGATCTTGCTCATTGAGTTGTTTCATTTCAGTCGATCAGTAGTGGAGCCCAGTCGGGACGATCGGGGATCTGTGTAGCATTTGGGGTAGTCTTCTTTTAATTTGGTTCCGTAGTCGGACCTTGATTGTATTTGTATGATGTAATGCTTTACTCATGTATTGTGTGAAGTGGCGATTGTAAGCCAACTATGTATCTCTTTCCCTTATGAATTACATGGGTTGTGTGAAGATTACCTCACTTGCGACATTGCTTTCAATGCGGTTATTCCTCTAAGTCGTGCTTCCACACGTAGGAGATATAGCCGCATCAAGGGCGTTACAAGTTGGTATCAGAGCCTTCCCCGACCTTAGGAGCCCCCACTGATTGATCGTTTTTAGCGGCCGAGTTGTGTCTAGAAAAAATGTTTTGAGTCATTTAGGAATTATGTATCGGAGAGTTTAGGAATTCTTTTTACTTCCCAGTCTCCTCATCGCTCTGGTAAGGCATCCTGACGTAGAGTTTTGACTCTTCTCTTCTCAAATTTCACTAAAAATTTATTTTAGGATCACGCGGGTATCTTAGAATCGTTCCGATGGTTTTGTGATGACAACATTGTCTTGGTGCCTCCTGTCAGCAGGGGTTTAGTGGAGGTGTCCCGGGGAGTTGAGCTCTGAGGTGTTGTCGTCATAATTTTATCGTTGCAGTTCTGGAATACCTGAGTTTAGTACGCCGACATTGAAAATCTCTTTTGTACAGTTGTTGGTGAGATAACCCTGATAGCCCAGTACTGAGGCGAGTGCGGGAGTATTGCCATAACTCGTATAACGGATGCTTTTCGAAGGTTGAGGTAGACGATTTCCGAAGGTTGCTTGGTTATGTGTTGAAGGATGGATACAGCTGGATCTAGGTATTGTTAGTTTGGGTGATATATTTTGTGTCCCATGTATCCCTAACACCAGATTGCATAACCAGAAAGTTTCGGGAGTTTATAAGTGGGAATTCAAGTAGCTCCTAGATTATCTTTCCAACAGACACATGATACGATATGGGATCTATCATATGTTTGTTTCCGGCTTATTTCCTATGCCAATCCTTTATTTTGTTTTGGGTTTGTGGTATTCGAGTTGCTTCGAAGTCAAGTGTTGATTCCATACCTTTTTCCAAACGGTGTTCTCATATTTCTATGTGGATGCTAATCCTTCCTGTTCATCAAGGTTGTCTTTTCAATCCTTTCCAACCGACGTGCTTCTCTTCAAGTGGATACGATCATTTCAACATCCCCAAGTTCAATTCTAAGTTCTCCCAACGGTGTTCGGTTCACCCGTCCCCAAGTTGCCTTTGTTTTCCCGCCCTCCCACCCTTTTTCTTCAAGGACTCAGATTTCTCAATCAAGTATCCTTTTTATGGATGGAAGTTTCTTCATTCTTTCCTTCAATGTTCTTATCCGGTGATTATCATGAAGATGGTCAGGAGTTTCAAGTTTATCATTCTTCATTCTTGTATTCTTTTCTGGTGGTTTTAACTCAAGCTTTCGATGTTGCTCATATCCCTTTCCTCGTTTCTAATGTTTTCTCGTACCGATGCACCTCTTAATCATTCACCTCTCGCTATTCATTTGTTTCGGAGTGCTAAAGATAACTCAGAAGATTTGTGTTTCCATTCTTAATCCATTCAAGTTATTTCGAGATTGTTATCTCATTCAAGCCATTTAAATCAACCGGTGCAATCTCCCTTTCAAGTAATCTTTTCAACGGTGTTTCTTTTGAGTGGGCCCATAACCCACAGGTCTTTTTTCCAGGATCTTACCTGACCCTTCTAATTTATCGGGAGTGATTCCCAAATTCTTTTCAAACGTTGACGTAAGAATGAATTTTCATTAGTTATGTCTTTCTCCAAGTACTTTCAAATTCTTTTCATCGTGGGTTCAACCTTTCTAATTTTCTTTTCGGAGTGCCTCAACAATTCATGGTGGTGTTTCTCATCGTCATTCTCAACATTTGAAGACCGAAGAAGAGTTTCTCTTAAATCTTGCTCCATTCTCTTGAAGATGCGTGCTTCTAGATTGATGCCATTCTCTCATAATTTTTTCGATTGCAAGAATTCTTTTCACCCATCCGGAGCATTTCAGGAGTCTTTTCAGTTTGATTCTTCGGAGCCCATCATCTCAGAATTATTCAATTCCAAATTTCAGCTCTCGTTCTCCAGATCTTATCGGTGCATCATTCAAATATACTCTAATCAGTTCATGATCTCTTCGTTCTCTTGTATCTAAATTCTAGCAAGCATCTTCGTTCATTTGCTAATTCTTCCTGGTGTTTCTTTATCTTTTCTTCGTCCATTTTTAAATTTTTACGGTGGTTCGTTCAAGAGTTCCCTTCCTTGGTTATCATGTCAATTCATTCGTTCTTTCCAATCCTACCGGTGGTTCGTTGAAGACCTCCGCCAAGTTTACGCTATATCTCTCTTAATCCTTTCTACGGGAATAAGTAGTATGCCAAATCCGTTGCTTGTCATCAATTTTAAATGGGTGAAGTAGGCGCATAACATAATTCTTATTCTTGTTTCATCCAAGTGATCTAGTTTCTTATTTCCAGAGTGGTTCGTCATGTCATTTTTTTCTCGGTTTCATGTGTTTCATCTTTTTCATTTCCGGAGTTCCAAGTTTTCTGCATTATCTTGTCGCGAAGCTCCATCTAAATCGTCGCAAGGCTTCACCTTGTGTTTTCAACTTCTCTTTATTTTTATCAAACTTTCATTACCGGAGTTCTTCATGGAGGCTCTACATGGTGGTTTATCAAGGACCCTTTTCATTATTCAATTGTTCTTCAAGATTTTCTCGGAGTTAAGATCCGCCAAGCTATACTCTAAAATAAACATGGTGTTCAACACATGTCTTGTTTTGAGGAATCAATCGTTCATCATCTTGTATTTCAAAGTGCTATTCGCTCTACCTTATCATTTGAGGTGGTGTTATGTCATTTTGACAGTTTTCATTCATGCTTCATGATTCACATGTTGTCAAGAATGAGATATTTTAAATCCACAAATCTCTTCGTTGGAGTTATCTTGTGTCATAAATCACCTAAAGCCTTCCCTAAGGAATGTTGTTATTGTGGTGCTTCTCAATGACCCAAGCTTGCTCTTTATCCTCTTGGTGGAACACGTTTTCATCTCTTCGTTGATCTCAAGCAAGCAATTGTTTTCGTTAGTGGCAGAAGTTCACCTCAAGTTTTGAGATGTCTCAATAAGCCCACGAGGATCATATCTTTTCGTTGTTGGTTTTCCAACAACTCCGCTCAATCCTTCTTTTTAAAGATGCTCTCTCAAATCCATTTGAGGTAGTACATGTTGTTTTCTTCTCCATTCTTTTGTTCCAACGATCTGTCTTCTATTCTTTCTTCCGGAGGCATTGTGATGTTGCTCTCTTCGCACATCATCTCAAATTGTGAGGATCGTGTTATTTTCCTTGCTTATCCATCTAACCCGAAGTGTTGTGCTCTCATTCAAGTTCTTTCATCTTATCAAGCTTTGCCCCCTTCTCAACCAGAGTGCTGTCTGAAATCTTTCTTACCCATTGTGCCATTCTTTCAATAGTTCCAGAGGCAGTGTGTTGTTAATTTCAGCAAGTATCCTCTCATCTTGTCAAGATCATGTTCAAATCCTTTCCATTTTCAATCGAAGTGCTGCCCAAATTATGTCATTCTTATTCCTTCTCTATCTTGTTTTAACCGGAGTGGTTTCAATATCTACCTTGTCACTTAACCTCTTGGTTCTCGTCGTATCCCATGTTCCTCTTATCTAACGGAGTGTTTTAAATTTTGTTCACCACCGTCGTGTCATTTCTTCAAACTTTGCAACCTCTCAAGGTTCTTTGGTTTCACTCTTTTGTCAAAGAAGCAACTTTGTTTTACCTCTTCCTCTTCCGTTTCTCTCCGGTGCCATCCTAGATCTCGAGACGAGATCCTCTTGTAGTGGTGGAGTGTTGTAACGCCCCGAGACCGACGCTCCAGATTTCTTCCATGTTTTGCGTGTCAGCTCTGTTATTTATTTGTTTGTTGCATTCTTCATGTCATCATTTGCATCGCATCGGCACTCCGTTGCCGTCATGTTTTAAAGTTTGCATTCGTTCATAGTTGTCGCGTCCCCCCTTGCCTTCGTTTATCGTTCCGAGACCAACCGGGTTTTTCGAGCCCCTCTTGTCTGACCGCCTAGCCTCACCGCACAGTGCACAAATTTCCCCTCTCGAGCGCGTCTGAAACTTCCCCGAACCCGAACCGAACTATCGTTACCGATGGATCCGGATCATCTTCTAACATCTATAAAACATCTCTGTTTTCTTGATTGGACTTCCTAACCTATTTTTCTCAGCCGTCCAATTCCGATCGTAGGGTCGTGATAGACCCTAGCCAAACCTACCCTTTATATATACTAGTCTAAACCTAGACCAAATCCCTAATTTCTAGGGATCCTCCTAGCCGCCGCCGCCACTCTCTCACGCATCCACCTCGGGATCCATCCCCTCCCGATCCACCAACCACAGCCAGCGCTCTCCCTCCTCCTCGTTCGTTCCAGAAGCCCGAGCCCCCAATCCAAAATTCCTCTCGACCACCTCCCGTGTTTTCCGGCCATGAGCAGGAGCCCCTGCCTCGCACCCCCGCGGGCCTCCTCACCTGCAAGCAGCCGGAGCAGCAGCTCCCCGTCGCCGGAGGAACCTCGCGCTCGAGCTCCTCCCTCCTCACGCGCCTGAGACCAGCAGCTCTCCTCGAGCCGGCCGCAGCAGCAGCCCCAGGCCGACACCACGCCCTCTCCCTCGGTCCCTCCTTCTCTTCCTTCTTTCTCCTGACCTCACCTCTCTCTCTCTCTCTCTCTCTCTCTCTGAACCAGGACCCCGCCTCGTCTCCGCCCGATCTGCTGCGAGCTATCTCTGAATGGAGCTTCATCATCTCCCTGGCCTCAGATCCGGCGCCCTCCTTCGCGCGTGGCACCATGCTAGACGCCGCCCTCCGATGCTGCCTCGCCGCTGTCCAGCCGTGCCGCCGCGCCCCTGCTTCCTCTGTTTCGAAGACGAGCTCCCCGCCGCGCGTTGACCGCCTGCTCGACCGCGTGGGCTGCCGCGGCTCTAAGGCCCAGCCGCCCCTTCCGGCCTTCCTCTCCACCACGTGGGCTGAGCCCCTCTGGTGAGGCCCAGTCCGCCCGAGATTCGGCCCGTGTCTTGTTTTTTTCAGATCTGCGATTTAGCTAATTTCCAGAAAAACTGCATGTTTACAGATTGCACCCTCATCTTCATGCATATAATAACTCATGAACCGTGCATCATATTAAAATGATTTATATATGAAAAGTGCTTAGAATTTTGTCTAGTTTCATAATATCCAACTTTCATGCATGCTTAAAATGTTTAAGATTGCTGTTTGATTTAATTTGCATAAATGACATGCGAAAATGGTTTAATTCATAACTAATTAACCGTAACTCGGAATTTAATAAACTTTATATGTAAATGGGGTAGAAAAATGCCTAGATTAACATGATGCACTTTATTTTCCTGTTTAATAACTCTAAAATATGTTTTAGGGAAGAACAGTACCAAATCTAATATATGCTCATGAGGATTTTCCGGAATTGTTGTTTGTTGTTCCGGCCTCATTTAAACTTGCCTAAATAAATAGTTTTATTATGCTTCACCCCTTGCCATGTTTAACAACATTTAAAATTGTTGAGTACATAAACGGGAGAGAACTAAACAATTGTTGTGGTGTTTCGTCAATATGCAACTCGTTGCATATTGAGCTCCACTTAATTTGTAGTGTTGTTTGTTGCATTTTGCCATGCCATGGTATTTAAACCGGACATGCATCATACTTGATTGTGCATCATGCCATGTTTGTGCTTGTTGGTTTACTATGTTGTTTGCTTCTTTCCGGTGTTGCTTCTTCGGGTTAGTTCCGATAACGTCGCGATTGTGAGGATTCGCTCGACTACGTCCGTTTGCCTTCTTCATGGACTCGTTCTTCTTCCTAGCGGGATCTCAGGCAAGATGACCATACCCTCGAAATCACCTCTATCTTTGCTTGCTAGATGCTCGCTCTTTTGCTATGCCTATGCTGCGATACCTACCACTTGCTTATCATGCCTCCCATATTGTTAAACCAAGCCTCTAACCCACCTTGTCCTAGCAAACCGTTGTTTGGCTATGTTACCGCTTTTCTCAGCCCCTCTTATAGCGTTGTTAGTTGCAGGTGAAGATGAAGTTTGTTCCTTGTTGGAACATGGAGATGCTGTTCCTTGATTGGAACATGTTTACTTGTTGGGATATCACAATATATCTTATTTAATTAATGCATCTATATACTTGGTAAAGGGTGGAAGGCTCGGCCTTATGCCTGGTGTTTTGTTCCACTCTTGCCGCCCTAGTTTCCGTCATATCGGTGTTATGTTCCCGGATTTTGCGTCCCTAACGCGGTCGGGTGATTTATGGGACCCCCTTGACAGTTCGCTTTGAATAAGACTTTTCCAGCAAGGCCCAACATTGGTTTTACCATTTGCCTCACCACCACCTATCCTTTTCCCTTGGGTCGGCCAAACCGAGGGTCATCTTTATTTTAGCCCCCCCGGGCCAGTGCTTCTCTAAGTGCTGGTCCAAACCGAGCGATGTCCGGCGCCCCTGGGCAATCAGGGTCTATGCCAACCCGACGTCTGGCTCATCTGGTGTGCCGTGAGATCGAGATATGTGCAGCTCCTATCAGGATTTGTCGGCACATCTGGACGGCTTTGCTGGACTTGTTTTATTACTATCGAAATGTCTTGTAGCCGGGATTCCGAGACTGATCGGGTCGTCCCGGGGAGAAGGAATATCCTTCGTTGATCGCGAGAGCTTATAATGGGCTAAGTTGGGACACCCCTGCAGGGTTTGAACTTTCGAAAGTCGTGCCCGCGGTTATGTGGCAGATGGGAATTTGTTAATGTCCGGTTGTAGAAAACCCGAAGTTGATCTTAATTAAAATACACCAACCGCATGTGTAACCATGATGGTCTCTTCTCGGCGGAGTCCGGGAAGTGAACACGGTGTTGGAGTTATGCTTGACGTAAGCAGTTTCAGGATCACTTCTTGATCATAGTTGTTCGACCGTGCTTTGGCCCTCTCTTCTCGCTCTCATTTGCGTATGTTAGACACTAGATATGCTAGTCGCTTGCTGCAGCTCCACCTCACTACCCTATCCTACCTTTAAGCTTAAATAGTCTTGATCTCGCGGGTGTGAGATTGCTGAGTCCCCGTGACTCACAGATACTTCCAAAACCAGTTTGCAGGTGCCGATGAAACTGTGCAGGTGACGCTCCCGAGTTCAAGGAGGAGCTCGATGAAGATCTTGCTCATTGAGTTGTTTCATTTCAGTCGATCAGTAGTGGAGCCCAGTCGGGACGATCGGGGATCTGTGTAGCATTTGGGGTAGTCTTCTTTTAATTTGGTTCCGTAGTCGGACCTTGATTGTATCTGTATGATGTAATGCTTTACTCATGTATTGTGTGAAGTGGCGATTGTAAGCCAACTATGTATCTCTTTCCCTTATGAATTACATGGGTTGTGTGAAGATTACCTCACTTGCGACATTGCTTTCAATGCGGTTATGCCTCTAAGTCGTGCTTCGACACGTAGGAGATATAGCCGCATCGAGGGCGTTACACCATGACACGAGCGCGAGCTAGAGATCTCGATAACGAGGTGACTTCTTTCCTTAGTGATATCACATATGATTCACTCGAGACATGGCTACTACCTAAATCCGATATGCTGATAGAGGCGAGGGTCCCGATCTTTCGATGAGATGATAACTATCGATTTGGTGGAGACGACTTTGACGATCCGACTACAAACGTGCACGACGTTGCGCCTTAGCAATCGCTAAACCAACTCCAAGAGGTTATTGACCACGCCGGAGCACGATCAACCTGACCACAAAGGTCTATTCCTGCAAGCACTCGAAGAACAAGCAAGAATATGATTAAGCAATCTGAATATTGCGAATATGGATGAAGTGTTGATAAGAGTGGGGTTTCATAAGCGGTTTTGGTCTGGTCGTTGGACACAAACGAAGTACACGAAGTTGCAACGATGGCTAACTTTTAACTAAATAAAACCCAAGTCTAAACGATGCCTTAAGGGCTATATTTATAGGGAAAAGAGAGGGGATTTCGTCCACCCTTGGCAAGGTGGGACTAAAACACCTCCTAAGTCATTTCCCATACAATATGGACTCTAAAAATAGATTACATGGCCTGGCCCAAAATAAGGTGGCGCAACACCATTAATAAGCTATGGACGAAATTTATGAAAGGCCATCTTGTATATTTGTCCATCTTCTAGTATATCATCATGGTGGCTTCAAAGTCCAGAAATCTCCACTTGAACCTCTGTTCTTGTTCTCTTGGCACGCACCTTCATCTCCGTGCTTGATGATGCTCCAATGTTCATCCTTCTTGTCCGTGCTAGGCCTTTCAATTGCAAGCAACACAAATGTATCTAAGTTAGGCAGCATCATATTCTCATGAACATTAGAAACATTACCAAGAAACGAAAGTACCTGATAATTTAATTGGCGTATGCGAGCTCTAGCAATTGTTCCAAGAGGTAAAACAGCAGGGGATATGGGTGTAACTGCGGTAGCCATATCCTCATCATCCTCCCCTTCTTGAAAACAAAGCCGTCCTCGGCGTTGCTTAGTTTGAAATGTGGCTAACAAAAGAGACAAGGTGTACATGTTGTATATGTATATGTCATCCATTTTTACTGATCTCAGTTGGGGCACATGTGACATGGTTATACAAGAGCACCCTTCAAAAGTCGTGAAATATAAAGCCAATATATTATCACAAGAAGTCAAAGGCATGAAAATATTGCAACTCAGTTTGCACATATAAGTGAAGCTCTTATTCATATCAAAAGATTGACAATGCTTATCATTAAACCATCCCAACCTTAATGAATCATCACCAAGATTAGAGGTCATATCAAAATGATTAAACATTGGCACAATTATTTTCAAACGTATTTGATCCAAATTTGAGTTATTCCCTGATTCACATGGTTCTTTCACATCAATAGTTAATTCAATGGGTTCACTCAAAATTGTTTGATCACATTCAAATCATCAACAGAGTCCTCTAAAATAGTTGGTGTGATCAAAGTAGTAGGTAGCTCAACGCATGGTGCATTTAAATTAACAAGGCATTCATCATACTCATGTGGAGGTGGAAGATTAATACCTTTGTCATTACCTATTATGTGTAACTCAGATGATGTAGGCACTCTAAGTGGCGACAGGTCACGTGGTGGAGGTGATGTAGTGCTCACAACAATGGTAGGCGCAGTGGTGGAAGGAACAGCCGTCACAACTTTTGGGATTTGCACCTTCCGTTTGTTTGTCTTCTGGGCAACACGTCTTGTTATCTCCTGTTCAGCTTTGCAAGCAAGACGGAACAAACGGTCCATAGGATAACACTGTTCATGAATTAGTATCTCCTGAATGTCACGATTTAATCCTCCCCAAAATCTATCCATAAAATCATCTTCAGTTTCTTCTAAAGAGGAATGCAACAAGGTAGTTTGTAAATCATCATAATATTTCGTTACAGTGTCACTACCTTGTTTTAAATGTTGCAACTTTTTAATCATGTCACGAGTATAATAAGCGGGAACAAATGTATGTCGCATGGCAAGTTTCAAATCATCCCAAGTAATAGGTATATAATCAGGGTGTAACCGACAATATTCACTCCACCAAACTAAAGCATAACCAGTGAAAGAACCAACCGCAAGCTTAATTTTGTTACGTTCATCAAAATTATGGGAAGCAAATATATTATTTATGTCGAACTCCCATTCAATATATAAAGCAGGTCTAAAACGACCATTAAATGATGGTATAGGAACATTAACCTGATCATGTGCATTTGGATGTTTATGCACCTCTCATGATAGTTGTGAAATTTGCAAAGGTGGTGGCACGTCTCCCGCGATCGACAAAGCCTATGAATTGACTCTAGATCCTGTCATGATTAGTAGAAACAAGAAACAAAATCCAAAAATAATGTTCCTATAACTATTAGGATGTGGTGGTAAAACGCTCACAGTAAAGCAAATATCAATGTCTTACAAGTTTTTACCATGCAACAGGTGGTGATCGGCAACCAGCGGTGTCAAGTAACTCCAAAAGTTGGGTAAAACGATTGCCAGGTGAACGTATGTATACACGGTGTAGAAATATGTGGAGCTGTGATGGCTTTATATATGTGAAAAGAAATGCTACAACCACGTTAATTAATGCAATTGAATGATCGCTCAAAGTAGTCGAGTGCTGGTCCTAGGCTAGACTATACTAGAGACGCGAGCCTAAGACACAGATGAATATTCATGCAAAGAGAGAATAACGAGTGTACGAAGACAGACTGTGCTGAAACGAGAAAGAAAAATAAGAGCTGATGCACTCTTCTCTCTTTTTTTTCAATCTTTCCAGCGAACCAAAACTAAACAGCACGTCTTGTTCGTCTTTTTTTTTGCTAATTCAACGTTACCAAACCAGAAAGAGTCCGTCTAATTTTTCTCAAGACTTGATCCGAAATAAAAAAAAATCCGAACCTTCCAAGTAGTTTGCACACCAAGTCCTCCTTTCACTTTTTGATTCTTTTTCTCCTTTATTTTCGCCAAGAATACTCTCAGGCCTTGGAAACCACAAACCGAATCTAACTTCACACGGAAACAACTCTCTTGCCAAACGGGGAAACAACCACCGCTCCTTGATTTAGGTGTAGATTTCCTTTTAAATAGTTATCCCCTTCCAAAATAAAACAACTCACATGGAATTACTTCCCCAACCGAACTGTTTTTCCTTCTTCTTGTTTTCGCTTTCCTTATCTCTCTTTCTTGCAAAAAGGAAAGAACCACACTAGAGATTCGGTCCCAAATCTGCACCCTTTTTCTTCTAGTGGTTAAAACCTTCCAATTATATAGCACCACGAAATTTAATGCCCTTTTTTCTATGGAAACCGGTCTAGTAAACAAATATGCTTGGCCGAATCCTATCTTCCCAAAATATCAACTTTTTTTTTCAACCGAACAGACTTCCCTTTTTTTTGTTCTCATTTTTTATTTCCTTCCAAACGGAAAATGTGGCCAATCTCACAAAGTATGCCAACGAATCTAGCTTTCCAAATAGGCACAGCAATTAGCACTTTCCTTCCCACGTTTCTCTCTCTCCAAATTCTGACGTGGCAAAATAGGCAAGAATCAACGAAGATATTTAACTTGGAAACCGAAACAAAATCTCAACTTCGCCCCCCAAAAATAGGTGCCACGTTATTCTTTCCAAAAAAATAGCAATCCAAACCTACTTTTCCAATACTATCCCGATCCACACTTTCCCTGTCTTCTTTTTTTTAATCCCTCTTTAATGGCAACGTGGTTTCCAAGGTCAAAGATTCCCTGCCAAACAACCAAAGTGTCTCCCCTTGATAACTCCAACACACGTTCCAAAGCAAGCCCTTTTTTAAGGAGATCTAAACCGAGTTAGTAGCACTCTTTCTTTCCCTTCCCTCTATGTATCACAACAAAATCTGCCCACCGATCGAAAATCTGCCCAGCAGAATCAACACAAAAAATTCCTCCTTTCTTTTAAGACCGACCCAAAACGTTCCAACCAAAAAAAATGCACGCAATGAAAAAGTTTTGCATGTTGCCTCTCTCTCCTCTTCTTCCGCCAACCTCTGTTTGCTCTTTTTTTGCTGCGATCTCAATGGATCAGGCGACGTGATGGTTGGTACTCCCTCTTCTCCTTTGACCGTACAATCTTGCTATTTTTTTATTTGCCAATCATGGGACACGAGGACACGGTTCCAAGAAGTACTTCTCTCCTTTTCTGTTACTATACTCACGGTTTGCAAGGATTCATATCCAATAGCATGCACTTCCTTTCTTTTTATTTTGGCCGAGTTAACCTTGTTGCAAAAGCTCTTCTTTTTTGTAGGATCTTTTCTCAACTTTTTCTCTCCACAAGATGAATGATACTCCAAGACGGTGACGAACGGCGGGAGCGGAAGACTTGTGGTGATGACGACAGCGGTGACAAAGAAACATCACAATAAAGTGGACGAATGATGTGAGCGGAACGACGTGAAAAAGAACGTGATTAGAACTCGAAACTCTAAAAGACTAGACACTAGAATCAGCAGCTCGACACACAATGCAACCGAAAATTCAACAATGCAAAAACTAAGTGATAATAGCGAAAAGGCTCAGACTGTCTTGGACACAGATGAACTAATCTAACTTTTTTTTTGTGGCTTTTTTCTTGGACTCTAGGTATGAAGAATAAATGCGATCTAAACTATGAAAACCTGGAAAATCTCATCGAGCAACCTAAAAACTGATACCACTTGATAGAGGCGAGGGTCCCGATCTTTCGATGAGATGATAACTATCGATTTGGTGGAGACGACTTTGACGATCCGACTACAAACGTGCACGACGTTGCACCTTAGCAATCGCCAAACCAACTCCGAGAGGTTATTGACCACGCCGGAGCACGATCAACATGACCACGAAGGTCTATTCCTGCAAGCAATCGAAGAACAAGCAAGAATATGATTAAGCAATCTGAATATTGCGAATATGGATGAAGTGTTGATAAGAGTGGGGTTTCATAAGCGGTCTTGGTCTGGTCGTTGGACACAAACGAAGTACACGAAGTTGCAACGATGGCTAACTTTTAACTAAATAAAACCCAAGTCTAAACGATGCCTTAAGAGCTATATTTATAGGGAAAAGAGAGGGGATTTCCTCCACCCTTGGCAAGGTGGGACTAAAACATCTCCTAAGTCATTTCCCATACAATATGGACTCTAAAAATAGATTACATGGCCTGGCCCAAAATAAGGTGGCGCAACACCATTAATAAGCTATGGACGAAATTTATGAAAGGCCATCTTGTATATTTCGTCCATCTTCTTGTATATCATCATGGTGGCTTCAAAGTCCGGAAATCTCCACTTGAACCTCTGTTCTTGTTCTCTTGGCACGCACCTTCATCTCCATGCTTGATGATGCTCCAATGTTCATCCTTCTTGTCCGTGCTAGGCCTTTCAATTGGAAGCAACACAAATGTATCTAAGTTAGGCAGCATCATATTCTCATGAACACTAGAAACATTACCAAGAAACGAAAGTACCTGATAATTTAATTGGCGTATGCGAGCGCTAGCAATTGTTCCAAGAGGTAAAACAACAGGGGATATGGGTGTAACTGCGGTAGCCATGTCCTCATCATATGCTATGCAGGATCAGGTGTCAAGAGGAACCTCCCGAGGATGCACGTGAAGACGGACAAGCCGCCAAGTCCAAGGATGAAGAGAACCAACGGAAACGGGCAAGTTCACCTTCCAGGCCCCGGACATCCGACCAAGACCCCGGACATCCAACCCCTGGAGATGCACAAGACAGCAGCAGTCCGGCCGTAGAAGAGCTATAGGGCCCGGACATCCGGCCCCGTTCCCCGGACATCTGACACCTCCCGAAGCCCCGGAAATCCGACCATCAGCCCGGAAATCCGGCCCCGTCTATCCAGAGAGCACAGAAACTTACCCCCGCCAGCCCGGACATCCGGCACCTCCTGAAGCCCCGGACATCCGGCTCCGCCTGTCTGCGCACAGTAAAGGGACGAAGCCCATGTACCTCTTCGTCCCCCTAGACTATATATACTTCATCCCCTTCCTCTTTCTAGGGTCAGCATTGTTTTAGCTCATATGTGAGATAGAGCTTTGCTCATCCATACGGATCTCCTCCTCGAGAGAGACTGCGGCCCCTCTTCGGAGAAGATCGACTTGGATTCAAGACCCCCTCTTGGGTGGCCACATCAAGACCTCCTCACGGAGAAGAACCCGGTTACCTTTGTATCGTCCTTTGTTGACCTTGGATCATGTGTATCTCTTTGTGTTCTTGGATCTAGCGCATGTGTAATCGAATCTTGTTGGTTTGAGTGTTTCTCTTGTGTTTCCCCTCGTTTTCCCCTCGTGTTCTTCGTGTTCGTAGTTGGGATCCGCTCCTTTCGTGAAAGATCGGCCATCTAGGGTTCCACCCTACATCAATGACTTTGCCATGCAATTGTGACCCTTGCTTGCATCTACCCATGATTCACCATTATGCTACTCCTATGTGTATTTGCATGTTTGATGGAGATCCTTGTTGCTATTGCCATGTTTATCATGTGCCTCATGCTATTGATGCTATTTTGCTCATATCTTGCCTTCATGTTTGTGATATGTCATGTGCATTATTCATGCCCACTATTTGCACACATGACATGCTTGCCATGATTCCTTCTAGTAGGTTGCATCTTCGCACTACTAGCTTGCACCACTTGATCACTATGATTACTTGCTTGGTTGCATCACCCATGTTCCATTACTCGCTTTCTCGGGTTGATGACATATATGTTCATGCCTCTCACATGATATATCTTGTTTATCGTCACTTGCCTCCAATAGTTGCCTCTATGCTTAATGATCTTGGATACTTGGACACTTCACTTGTGAAGCATGCTTGGTTGATTGAGCCTATTGTATTTGGTTGTTCTCGCATCATATGCCTCAATACTATGAAATGCTCCCTTGTCCTTTCTTATGATAAGAATGATGAGAACACTTGTTGGGTATCTTACCACTCGAATGATAGGTGCTACATTTGCACTAATCTCATTTGTTTTTCCGAGTGTTTGTCATGTTCTTTCATTTTGAAGGATTCACAAGGCATTACCATCATGAGACATATTGGGTATGTGAAGGCATACAAGATGCGCAACTCCAACATCCTTGAGAAACTCCTAAAGGTGACCTCATTCCCTTTGAGCCATCCTCATATATGCATATTGGACGGGTCATTCTTTCATTGTTGTTTCCTTCTTATTGACTACATGATACATCTATTGGATGGAGGACCGACATTGGAGATCGACTCTATGGACCTTCACATTGAGGAGTGATCGCACTTATTGGATGCACCTTCCAACCTCCACTCATGCCATGACATCGAGCATTGGTACATCAACAACTTCATATTTGTTGATTGTGCTCATACATGTCATGCTCGATGGACATATCATACCCATAGCAAATTTTCATCTTATGCATGGATTGACTCACCTTATGATTGCCTTGTTGCATCTTGTATTTCGATGCCATCCATGATATATGAGCTTGTGCACTTCCTTAGCAAATTTGTTGTGATCTTTCTTGATGGCATATTCATACATCGTGATCATATTGCCAACCATCAATTGCATGATAACATAATCATATTGAGCATACATTGCCATATTCATGCTATTGATAAACCGTCTCACTATGACATCATTTTGCACTGTGGTTGCATTGATCACATTCACAATACATTCGTGTGCACAATGAATGTTTTTGTTCCCATGAATGCTTTACATGTCATTTTACATCATTTGGATAAGCATCTCAAGCCTTTCCATGAACAATCCCTTGGGACGAACTCATACTTACTTGATGGACACTTTGTGTGCGCTAACCGTTGTATTTCCGAGTGTCACTTGTGTTTTCTCTTTTTGCATGTGTACCACTCCGGAGACACCTTAGAATACTTGGATTGCACCATGACTTCCACTCCGTTCAACTACAAGTCCGTCCACGACAACCGTTTCCATGGTGATGAGGTTTTCGATCCGAGGTCGGATCTTTCCCAAGGGAGGAGAGATGATATGGAGCATCCTACGATCACCCCCATGTACACTAGAGCCTACGCCATTGGACCTAAGGTGAACTCGCTCCTTTCCGAATCTTCCCTTTCCGCATGTAAGACATGGATGCTACTTCAAGCGCAGACCTTGTGCATACTCAAGTACACCCGAGGAGACCATGGAGAGCCCAAGGACCAAGGCCAAGTGTGCGCGGGACCGAAGGAAGGGGAAGGAAGGAAGGCCAGTTGCTATAGGCCCCGGACAGCCGGCCCCAGCCCGGACATCCGGACCAGCCCGGACATCCGGCCCGATCCTCGGAAATCCAGCGCCCATCACAGAAGGCACCCTAAGCTGAGCCCCGTCAGCCCGGACATCCGGCCATGCCCCGGACATCCGGCTCCTCCCAAAGCCCCGGAAATCCGGCCTCTTCACCCGGACATCCGGCTCCTCCCAAAGCCCCGGAAATCCGGCCTCTTCACCCGGACATCCGGCCCCGCCTATCCAGAGAGCACAGAACGCATCCACGCCAGCCTAGACATCCAGCCACCCCTGCCCGGACATCCGGCCCGTCATGAAGCCCTGGACATCCGGCCCGTCGCCCGGACATCCGGCCCCTCCTGCCTACGCGCACTGTATCCGGGCCGAAAGCCCATGTACCCCTTCGCCCCAACTTACACTAGCACTATATATAGACCCCCACCTCCTCCTAGTTAGGGTTAGCATTGGTTTAGCTCATACTTAAGATAGAGCATTGCTCATCCATATCGGATCTACTCCACGTGAGAGACCGCGGCCCCTCTTCGGAGAAGATCCACCTTGGATTCAAGACCTCCTTTGCGGAGAAGACCCCCATCAAGACCTCCTCACAGAGAAGAACCGGTTACCCTTTTATATCGTCCTTTGTTGACCTTGGATCATGTGTATCTCTTTGTGTTCTTGGATGTAGCGCATGTGTAATCGAATCTTGTTGGTTTGAGTGATTCTCTTGTGTTGCCCCTCGGTTTTCCCTCATGTTCTTTGTGTTCTTAGTTGGGATCCGCTCCTTTCGTGAAAGATCGGCCATCTAGGGTTCCACCCTACATCACCTTCTCCCTAAACTAAAATTGAATATTCCACCATTTGAGGGTAGATATGTTCCTGATATATATCTTACTTGGGAGTTAGAAACTGAACAACGATTTACATGTTTACAATATCTTGAGGAGAGACGTGTTCCTGCTGCTGTTTGTGCTTTCACTAGCTTTGCATGTGTTTGGTGGTCTGAACATTGTAGATTATATCCTGTTCCAGCTAGTTGGGCTGCTTTGAAAACTACTATGCGTACTCGTTGGGTTCCACCATATTATCAACGTGAATTACTTCAAATATTGCAGCGCTTAAGACAAGGAAAAAATTCGATAGAAAAATATTATCAGGAATTACAAACTGGCTTGATTAGATGTGGTATTGTTGAGGAGAATGAAGCTATGCTTGCATGTTTTCTGGGTGGATTAAATAGAGAGATTCAGACCATTCTAGATCATAAGGATTATAATAATATCACTCGTTTATTCCATCTTGCTAGTAAAGCTGAACGTGAAGTGCAGGATCGACAGGCATTGGCGCGAACTAACTTTTCTGCAGGTTGACCTTCATCATCGACACCATGTGCATCATCTACTTCCACACGTTCTGCTACACCGACACCTCCGTCAGCTGGCACCTCCAACCGTGATACAATAAAGCAGGCACAATCACCACTATCTGCCAAGAGCACACCTTCTGGGCCTGCAAAGAGCTCTTCTTCATCCATGGCATCAACGGGGCAAACACATGATATTATTTGTCAATGTTCCAAGGGCGGAGGTCATTATGCGAGAGAATGCCCATCTAAGCGTGTGATGATTGCTACTGAGGATGGTGGGTATGAGTCCGCTAGTGACTATGATGAGGAGACCTTGGCTCTTATTACACATGAAGAACACGGTGGAGATGATTCTGATCATGAGACGCAATACATGGCTACTGAAGATGCTGACAGGAATGAATGTTTAGTTGCTCAACGTGTTTTGAGTGTGCAGGTCACGCAAGGTGAGCAAAATCAAAGGCATAATTTGTTCAATACAAAGGGAGTTGTGAAGGAACGTTATGTTCGCGTCATCATAGATGGAGGGAGCTGCAACAACTTGGCTAGCATGGAGATGGTGGCGAAGCTATCTCTCACCACAAGACCACATCCACATCCTTACTACATCCAATGGTTCAATAACAGCGGAAAGGTTAAGGTAACACGTACTGTTCGGGTGCATTTTAGTATCTCTACATATGCTCATTATGTTGATTGTGATGTGGTACCTATGCAAGCATGTTGCTTATTACTTGGTAGACCATGGCAATTTGATAAAAATTCTGTACACCATGGTAGAAACAATCAGTATACTCTTGGTCATAAGGATACGAATATTACTTTGCTTCCTATGACTCCTGATTCCATTTTGAAAGATGATATTCATAGAGCTAATAAAGCAAAACAGGAGAAAAATAAGAGTGAAAATCAGATTGTGGCAAAAGAATTTGAGCAACAAATGAAGCCTAATAATAAACCAACTAGTGTTGCTTCTGAAATTAAATTGAAAAGTGCATGTTTACTTGCCGCCAAATCTGATATTGATGAGCTAGATTTTAGCAAATCTGTTTGCTATGCTTTTTTGTGCAAAGAGGCATTATTTTCATTCGAGGACGTGCCTTCCTCTTTGCCCCCTGCTGTCACTAACATTTTGCAGGAGTTCACTGACGTCTTCCCACAAGACGTGCCACCGGGATTACCACCTATTCGAGGGATTGAGCATCAAATTGACTCAATTCCCGGTGCCTCGCTACCCAACTGTGCACCATATCGTACCAATCCAGAGGAGACGAAGGAGATAATGCGTCACGTACAGGAGCTGCACGACAAAGGTTATATACGTGAATCTCTTAGTCCTTGTGCTGTTCCTATTATACTAGTGCCTAAAAAGGATGGTACGTCGCTATGTGTGTTGATTGTAGAGGCATTAATAATATTACTATTCGTTATCGTCATCCTATTCCTAGGCTCGATGATATGCTTGATGAATTGAGTGGCTCTACAATATTCTCCAAAGTTGATTTGCATAGTGGATACCATCAAATTCGTATGAAATTGGGAGATGAATGGAAAACAACATTCAAAACTAAGTTTGGTTTATATGAGTGGTTAGTCATGCCTTTTGGGATAACTAATGCACCTAGTACTTTCATGAGACTAATGAACGAAGTTTTACGTGCTTTCATTGGACGATTTGTGGTAGTCTATTTTGATGATATACTGATTTATAGCAAATCTTTGGAAGAACATTTGGAACATTTACGTGTTGTTTTTAATGCTCTACGTGATGCACGTTTGTTTGGTAGTCTATTTTGATGATTGTAACATCCCAATTTTCCTAAATTAGGATGTTAATAGATCATTGATATGCATATCATATTTTTATTGCATTATTTTGCTTTTTCAGAATATTCGAATCATTATGCAACAAAAGGCAATTTATTTGGAGTGGAGATAACATGACTTCTCCCCTATTTTAAAAATGTTCATAATGTGCAGAATATTATTTCCAGTTCATCTGATATGTTCTGGTAATTTTTGCAATCTTCAAAATATTTTATTTGATTGTTTTATTGCTGTTTGAGTGGCCTATTGCATCAAAATTATTTTACAAAATTGCATTAGTATTGGAACTAGTGTTCCTGTAGTTTATAGCTATAGGGCTATTTTGACTGTGTGTCTAGGTGATGAGGACATCAATACAATTGTTACACCCACAGCTCCTGCTGCTATACATACTGGACCAATTACTAGAGCTCGCGCACGCCAATTGAATTATCAGGTACTTTCGTTTCTTGATAGTGATTCTAATGTTCATGAGAATATGATGCTGCCTAAATTGGATACATTTGTTTTGCTTACAAATGAAGGGCCTAGCTTGGAGAAGGATGATCATTGGAGCAAGAACAAGCATGGAGTTGATGGCATGCGCAAGGGAGACAAGAACAGAGTTTCAAGTGATGATTTCAGGACTTTGAAGCCACCATAATGAGTGCATGAAGCCTTGGACGAAATATACAAGATGCCACTTCATAATTTTCGTCCAGAGGCTATTCTAGGTGCTGCGTCACCTTCTTTTTGGGCCAGGCCCATGTAATTTTGAAATACTTCAATATAGGCTGTTTTTAGAGTCCGTATGTGTGGGGAAACACGAGTTAGGGTGGGTTTCGGACCCCTCCTCCAAGGGCCACGAAATTCCCCCCTCTTCCGTCATATATACAACCCCTAGGGCATAGTTTAGACTTTGGGTTTTGTTTAGATTAAAAGTTCGCCATAGCTGCAACTTCGCGTACTTTGTTTGTGTTCAACGACCAGACCAAGGCGTCACAGAACCCCACCTTGATCAATAAAGCTTTCCTCTTATATTTGCAATATCCAGATTGCAATCTTAGTTTGTTGCTTGTTCTTCGTTTGCCTGCAGGAAACAGACCTTCGTGGTCAGGTTGATCGTGCTCCGGCGTGGTCAATAACCTCTTGGAGTTGGTTTAGCGATTGCTAAGGCGCGACGTCCTCGCACGTTCATAGTCGGATCGTCAAAGTCGACTTCCTCCAAAACGATAGCCACCATCTCATCGAAAGACGGGACACCTTTGCCTCTATCAAGTGGTATTAGATTTCCAGGTTGCTGGGTGAGATTTTACAGTTTTTCATAGTTTAGATCGAGTCTGTTCTGCATACTATAGTCCACGAAAAAGCCAAAAAAAAATAGGGTTAGTTCATCCCATCCGAACCAATCTGAGCCTTTGCATAATCTTTTCTGTATTTGCTTTGTTGAATTTGCGGTTGCATCGTCGTGTCAAGTTGCTGGTCTTAGCGTCTAGTCCTTTAGAGTTTCGAGTTCTGTTCACAGGTTGTCACGTTGCCGCTGCCATATATCACCACCGCATCATCATCATCGCTGCTGCCATATACCACCACCGCACCAACTTCATCACCGCTGCCATATACCACCACCACATATTCATCGCCAATCCGAGTCCATATATGCCACCACATATCCGTCGCCATCACGCCAATCCGATTCCACCTACAACATATATCCGCCACCAGTCCGAGTTCCACCAGATTCATCACCGCCACCAGTCCGAGTTCCACCAGATTCCTCTCCACCACCAGTCCTATTCCGAGTCAAGGATTTTGTTACTCTGTTTTAGATTTCTAGATCACGCCATACTCCGAGTCGTGAAAGAGAAGGACTCCCCAACTTTCGTGCTACCCGCAGAAGAAAAATACTTCCAGTTTCAAAAAAAAAAGAGGAAAAAAAGTGCAAAAAAAGTGAAAAAAAAGAAAAAAAATTCAGAGTGTGCTCCTCCCTTGTTTACGTGCAGCGCCGTGATTTTGTTAGTGTTCTAGGCTCGCGTCTCTAGTACGGTCTAGCCTAGGACCAGCAAAGTACCGTCGTTGAGCGTTTATTCAACTTTGCATCTCTGAATTGATTATTGCTGACCCTTTTTGCTACCATACTATAAGCCTTCCCAGCTCCACATACATCTACGTCGTGCGTTCGACTCTCCCTGGAAATCGCTCCATCCAAGCTTTTGAGAGTTTTGACTACATCGGTTGCCGATCACCGCCTGCTGCTGGGTAAGAACTGGTAAGAATTTGAGAGTTGCTTGACGGATTTGTGACTGTCCACCACACCACCACCACCACTTCCTAGTAGTCTGTCGATTCATATTCTTGTGTGTTTCTATTGCTGCTAACCATGGCAGGATCACAAGCCGACGAGACTGATTGGGAGAACATGACAAACAAAGCGTTACATGATAAGTTTCAACAAATGATGAGTGGACAGGTGGAAGATGTGCTAAATAGATTTGAAGAGGCCATGGAGAAGATAGATGGCATTGAGAAGGCATTCGAAACAAAGCTCGATAACAAGTTTAATGAATTGCTCGCGGGTCTACCACCACCACCACCGGCTGCACCTAACGCACCTCTACAACAACAACAACGACTACCTCCACATCGCGAAACAGCCCTCCGCCGAGCGATCCGTGTCCCTCTTCAGCCTGGCCAAGCTGCTGGTGCTGTTGTTGATACTTCTGTGGCTCCTGCTACTGATGTGGAGGAGGATGATTATGTGGGAAATTACGAGGATGAGGTTGATCAACATCAGAACTACGTGCAACCACCAGCACCACAACCACCAGGTCGTCCACATGCAAATAATGGCAATGTTAGGGCTCCCCCTCAGGTACGAGATCATGACCATCTCCCTAAACTGAAATTGAATATTCCATCATTTGAGGGTAGATATGTTCCTGATATATATCTTACTTGGGAGTTAGAAACTGAACAATGATTTACATGTTTACAATATCCTGAGGAGAGACGTGTTCCTGCTGTTGTTTGTGCTTTCACTAGCTTTGCATGTGTTTGGTGGTCTGAACATTGTAGATTATATCCTGTTCCAGCTACTTGGGCTGCTTTGAAAACTGCTATGCGTACTCGTTGGGTTCCACCATATTATCAACGTGAATTACTTCAAAAATTGCAGCGCTTAAGACAAGGAAAAGTTTTTGTAGAAGAATATTATCAGGAATTACAAACTGGCTTGATTAGATGTGGTATTGTTGAGGAGAATGAAGCTATGCTTGCACGTTTTCTGGGTGGTTTAAATAGAGAGATTCAAACCATTCTAGACTATAAGGATTATAATAATATCACTCGTTTATTCCATCTTGCTTGTAAAGCTGAACATGAAGTGCAGGATCGACAAGCATTGGCGCGAACTAACTTTTCTGCAGGTCGACCTTCATCATGGATACCACGTGCATCATCTACTTCCACACGTTCTGCTACACCGGCACCTCCGTCGGCTGCCACCAACAACTGTGATACAGTAAAGCAGGCACAATCACCACTATCTGCCAAGAGCACACCTTCTGGGCCTGCAAAGAGCTCTTCTTCATCCATGGCATCAACAGGGCAAACACATGATATTATTTGTCGATGTTGCAAGGGTGGAGGTCATTATGCGAGAGAATGCCCATCTAAGCGTGTGATGATTGTTAATGAGGATGGTGGGTATGAGTCTGCTAGTGACTATGATGAGGAGACTTTGGCTCTTATTACACATGAAGAACACGGTGGAGATGATTCTGATCATGAGACGCAATACATGGCTGCTGAAGATGTTGACAGGTATGAATGTTTAGTTCTTCAACGTGTTTTGAGTGTGCAGGTTACACAAGCTGAGCAAAATCAGAGGCATAATTTGTTCCATACAAAGGGAGTTGTGAAGGAACGTTCTGTTCGCGTCATCATAGATGGAGGGAGCTGCAACAACTTGGCTAGCATGGAGATGGTGGAGAAGCTTTCTCTCACCACAAGACCACATCCACATCCTTACTACATCCAATGGTTCAACAACAATGGCAAGGTTAAGGTAACGCGTACTGTTCGTGTGCATTTTAGTATCTATACATATGCTGATTATGTTGATTGTGATGTGGTACCTATGCAAGCTTGTTCCTTATTACTTGGTAGACCATGGCAATTTGATAAAAATTCTGTACACCATGGTAGAAACAATCAGTATACTCTTGTTCATAAGGATAAAAATATTACTTTGCTTCCTATGACTCCTGATTCCATTTTGAAAGATGATATTAATAGAGCTAATAAAGCAAAACAGGAGAAAAATAAGAGTGAAAATCAGATTATGGCAAAAGAATTTGAGCAACAAATGAAGCCTAATAATAAACCATCTAATGTTGCTTCTGAAATTAAACTGAAAAGTGCATGTTTACTTGCCCCCAAATCTAATATTGATGAGCTACATTCTAGCAAATCTGTTTGCTATGCTTTTGTGTGCAAAGAGGTATTATTTTCCTTCGAGGACGTGCCTTCCTCTTTGCCCCCTGCTGTCACTAACATTTTGCAGGAGTTCGCTGACGTCTTCCCACAAGACGTGCCACCGGGATTACCACCTATTCGAGGGATTGAGCATCAAATTTACTTAATTCCCGGTGCATCGCTACCCAACCGTGCACCATACCGTACCAATCCAGAGGAGACGAAGGAGATTATGCGTCTAGTACAGGAGCTGCTCGACAAAGGTTATATACGCGAATCTCTTAGTCCTTGTGTTGTTCCTATTATACTAGTGCCTAAAAAGGATGGTACGTCGCGTATGTGTGTTGATTGTAGAGGCATTAATAATATTACTATTCGTTATCGTCATCCTATTCCTAGGCTAGATGATATGCCTGATGAATTGAGTGGCTCTACAATATTCTCCAAAGTCGATTTGCGTAGTGGATACCATCAAATTCGTATGAAATTGGGAGATGAATGGAAAACAACATTTAAAACTAAGTTTGGTTTATATGAGTGGTTAGTCATGCCTTTTGGGTTAACTAATGCACCTAGTACTTTCATGAGACTAATGAACGAAGTTTTACGTGCTTTCATTGGACGATTTGTGGTAGTCTATTTTGATGATATACTGATTTATAGCAAATCTTTGGAAGAACATTTGGAACATTTATGTGTTGTTTTTAATGCTCTACATGATGCACGTTTGTTTGGTAACCTTGGGAAGTGCACCTTTTGCACCGACCGAATGTCTTTTCTTGGTTATGTTGTTACTCAATAGGGAATTGAAGTTGATAAAGCCAAGATTGAAGCTATTGAGAGTTGGCCGCAGCCCAAAAAGGTCACACAAGTGAGGAGTTTTCTTGGACTCGCTGGTTTCTATAGGCGTTTTGTCAGAGACTTTAGCACCATTGCTGCACCTCTCAATGAGCTTACAAAGAAGGATGTGCCTTTTGTTTGGGGTACCGCACAGGAAGAAGCCTTCACGGTATTGAAAGATAAGATGACACATGCTCCTTTATTCCAACTTCCTGATTTTAATAAGACTTTTGAGCTTGAATGTGATGCTAGTGGAATTGGATTAGGAGGTGTGTTATTACAAGATGGCAAACCTGTTGCGTACTTTTCTGAAAAATTGAGTGGGCCTAGTCTGAACTATTCTACTTATGATAAAGAATTATATGCTCTTGTTCAGACTTTAGGGACATGGCAACCTTACTTATGGCCCAAAGAATTTGTTATACATTCTGATCATGAATCTTTGAAACATATTAAAAGTCAAGCTAAACTGAATCGTAGACATGCTAAATGGGTTGAATTCATTGAGACTTTCCCTTTTGTCATTAAACACAAGAAGGGTAAAGAAAATGTTATTGCTGATGCTTTGTCTCGTCGCTATACTATGCTTTCACGACTTGACTTCAAAATATTTGGTTTGGAGACCATCAAAGATCAATATGTGCATGATGCTGATTTTAAAGAAGTAATGCAGAATTGTAAAGAAGGAAGAACATGGAACATGTTCGTTGTTAATGATGGTTTTGTGTTCCGTACTAACAAGCTATGCATTCCTGCTAGCTCAGTTCGTCTTTTGTTGTTGCAGGAGGCGCATGTAGGAGGATTAATGGGACACTTTGGCATGAAGAAGACGGAGGACATACTTGCTACACATTTTTTTTGGCCAAAGATGAGATGGGATGTTGAGCGTTTTGTTGCTCGCTGCACTACATGTCAAAAAGCTAAGTCACGACTCAATCCTCATGGTTTATATATGCCTATGCATGTGCCTAGTGTTCCTTGGGAGGATATATCTATGGACTTTGTTTTAGGTTTACCTCGAACAAAGAAGGGGAGGGATAGCATATTTGTTGTCGTGGATAGATTCTCGAAAATGGCACACTTTATACCGTGCAATAAAAGCGATGATGCTGTTAATGTTGCTGATTTGTTCTTTCGTGAAATTATTCGCTTGCATGGTGTGCCAAATACTATTGTTTCAGACCGTGATACTAAATTTCTTAGCCACTTTTGGAGATGTTTATGGGCTAAGTTGGGGACTAAACTGCTTTTTAGTACTACTTGTCACCCCAAACTGATGGACAAACTGAAGTAGTCAATAGAACATTGTCTACTATGCTTAGGGCTGTTTTGAAGAATAATAAGAAAATGTGGGAAGAATGCTTGCCTCATATTGAATTTGCTTATAATCGTTCGTTGCATTCTACTACTAAGATGTGCCCTTTTGAAATTGTGATGAGGACATGACTACATTAGATACATCCAAAAATAATGCATACATGGATATTTGTCAGGTGATTTCTAGTGCAAACTATTTAATAATCTATTTATGTTATCCAGAACAAAAATACTTCACACATTTTTGTGTCATGTCTAATTGAAGGTGTATGGAACATTTGTACGATCCACATATGAAGATAAAGGAAAAAGAGAAGTTTAGGTGATGTTCAAAAAGTCCCCTCACGCCACTTTTGGGCCAAGAGAAGATAGAGTCCAAGTCTCTCACGTTCTGGATTCAGATTCAGACTGCACAGACATACCTGACTCAAAACGGCAAGAACTCTTTCATACGGACTCCGAATTGGGTGATTCTTTTTTTGTTGGAAAATAGATTTTTTGCTCCTTCCAAGCCAATTGGATTCACCCTAAAATTCGTCCGGAGCATTGAGATATGGACGAATAAATCAGACACTGGAGCAGAATCCGAGTCAAACAATAAGTCCAAAGGTGTTGCATCACCTCCACTTGGGCCCATGAGCCTTGTACGATCTAGGGTTGGTTTTAGGATGCCTTGGGACGTCCTCCCACCTCCTTGGCCGCCACCCCTTACTCCTATATAAGTAGATCCATCTAGTAGCTTTTTCCTTGGGATTTGTTTAGGTAAAAGTTAGCCATTGCAACTTCGTGTACTTCGTTTGTGTCCAACGACCAGACCAAGACCACTTTCGGATCCCCACCATTATCAATACTTCATCTATTTTCGCAATATTCAGATTGCATTAGCATATTCTTGCTTATTCTTCGATTGCTTGCAGGAATAGACCTTCGTGGTTAGGCTGATCGTGCTTCCGGCATCGTCAGTAACCTCAGGAGATTGGTTTAGCGATTGCTAAGGCGCAACATCGTGCATGTTTGTAGTCGGATCGTCAAAGTCGGTCCACCAAATCAATAGTTATCATCTCATCGAAAGATCGGGACACCCTCGCCTCTATCAAGTGGTATCAGGTTTCAGGTTGCTTGTTGAGAATTTCCAGTTTTCCCTAAATTAGATTTATTTTCTTACCTATTGTCCAAGAAAAAGCCACAAAAAAGTTAGATCTATTCATCCTTTTTGTCCAAGCCAGTCTGAGCCTTTGCAATTTTCTTTTCATTGTTTGTATTATTGAATTATCGGTTGCATCGCCGTGTCGAGTTGCTGGTCTTAGTGTCTAGTTCGTTTAGAGTTTCGAGTTCTGTTCACATTAGTCACGTCGTCGCTGCATCGTTATCCCTTCTTGATGCGGAGCATCCGACGATCATGCTACATGCTTCTCCTTTCCATTCATGCGAGACATGGTTGCTACCTAATGCAAGGACATTACACATGCCTAGGTACCAAGGACACCCTCTCGGAGATGCTCGGAATGATGTACAAGTCCCCAAGTACAAGAATGAAAGAGCACGACGAGAGGAACCGAAGAAAGGCTACAGGGCCCGGACATCCGGCCAGGCCCCGGACATCCGGCCCCTCCCGCAAACCCGGACATCCGGCCCCAGCCCGGAAATCCGGCGCTCACCGCAGAAGACACACGAAGCTGAACCCCTTCAGCCCGGACATCCGGCTCTTCCCGAGCCGCGGGATATCCGGCCCCCATCCCGGACATCCGGACCCCGCTATCCAGAGAGCTCCGCGACCGGCCACGCCAGCCCGGACATCCGGCCCGTGCCCCGGACATCCAGCCTCCTATGAACGCCCGGACATCAGGCCCCCAGCCCGGACATCCGGCGCCTGTCTGCGCACAGTGAACGGGCCAAGGGCCCATGTACCCCTCCAACTCGCCCCAACTTGTACTAGCACTATATATACTCCTCCCCCTCCTCCTAGTTAGGGTTAGCATTGGTTTAGCTCATTTGTGAGATAGAGCATTGCTCATCCATACGGATCTCCTCTTCGAGAGAGTCTGCGGCCCCTCTTCGGAGAAGATCAACTTGGATTCAAGACCCCCTCTTGGGTGGCCCCATCAAGACCTCCTCACGGAGAAGAACCGGTTACCGTTTGTATCGTCCGTTGTTGACTTTGGATCTTGTATCTTACCGTTGTGTTCATCGATCTAGCGCATGTGTGATCTATTCTTGTTGGTTGAGTGATTTTTCTCGTGTTCCCCTCGTGTTTCCCTCATGTTTCCCCTCGTGTTCATCGCGTTCTTCATAGGGATCCGCTCCTTTCGTGAAAGATCCGCCATCTAGGGTTCCATCCTACATCATCTTGGTATCAGAGCCACGTTGATCACGATTTCGGAGCCTCCCCGTTGTGTTTTCTAGCCTAGTTTTGTTGATTTCATCCTAAATTCGAAAAATCCTCACCAAAAATAGCCCCAATTTTTTTTGTGATTTGTTGGTTTGATGATGTTTTGTTGATTTTTGATCCATGAATTTGGTTGTTTTCGAGTGGATCTAGCTTTCCCCAAGTTTCCCCACTTTCCATCAACGAAATCTCTCAAATTTTGACCTTGAAATCGTCAATTTCCGCCCCCAATTCGAATATTTCCGCCCAAAACGAGATCTGGATTCGTCGGGCGGACATCCGGGCCTCAAGCCGGACATCCGGGCCATCTGGCCGGACATCCGGGCCCCAAGCCGGACATCCGGCTCCTGGAGCGCATTTTCGCGCAAGTTTCTGGACATCAGGTCCCGGATATCCGGCCCCGACCCCGGATGTCCGACCCCTGTACATTTCAGCCACTAGCGTTTCACCGTTTTGTCCATAACTAATTCATCCGGAGTCCGTTTTTGACGTTCTTTAGCTCGTTTTGAAGCTATTGACGTCCCCCATCCCACAAAAATACTACCAACACCATTTGATTCCATCAAATTTTAACAACTTTGCCATCTTTGCCTAGGGCTTCCACCACAACATCCGCAAAACCACCACTGACTTCCGCAACCTAACCCAATTTGTTCCCTATAGCATTTGAGGTTGTTTGAGTTGTGATTCGAGTCTCCTAAGGTGTTTCGGCTACTTAGGGACGATTGCTTCTTCATCAACCACGACCACCATAACTTCCGCCTAGGCTTGCCCACAATACACTTCAACCACCTCAACTTAACCCAATTTTGTTTGTGTTGTGAGTTGTGTCTCCTAAGGTGTTTCGGCTACTTAGGGACCGTGCTTCCAACTCCGACACCGTGTATAGTTCACCACCTTACCCTCGACTTCAGCATTGCGTCTTCAAACCCATCATTGCATTTTCGCAATCCCATTGAGCTTCCACAAAACCACCACCGCTTCTACTACCACCGTTTGACTTTTGTCCTTGAGATTTTGAGTTGTGATTTTTCCGTTTCCTAAGGTGTTTCGGCTACTTAGGGGCGAGTCTCCATCATCCTGGTATCTACATCAAGAACACTGCCACTCATCATCGCAAAAGACGGTAACCTCGACGACACCATTGTATATTCCCCTTGCAATTGCATTGATAACCCCTAGCCCATTTAGCGTGACTTGCCTATCGAGACTAGCCATTTTAGTATTGCCGGCAACGTTACTTGTGCACATTAGTGATCTACACCTCCCATTGCATACATACCATATCATATTGGTATCATATCATCTCTTGTGTCACAAAGATTGTTCACGCATATACACAATTGCTATCTAGGTTTGTGCATTTCGCAAAGTAGCCATATACAAAAAAAAACAATAAGCTTTTAAGCAAAAGAGAAGACCAAAGAGCTTTTAAGCAAGTGACATAGCATCATACCACAATGCATATAAGATTTTCATATCGGATCATCTTGGATCATCTTGAGAGAAACACCGGGAACAATACATATATAGCATACTTGGGATAGAAGTTTATCCATTTTGCATATCATAGGTTGTGCACAAGTGTCGTATCCGCCTATAGAGCAATCGTGCTAGCATCTCTCTGGAGTTGTGCAACACGAGCGTTTTCCGTGGACTCCACATTTTGTGCTCTTTCCTTGGTTGCACGACCCCATTTATCTATCCGTGTGTGCGTTTTCGTGTGCCATTCTTTGCTATTGGTCTACTTGTTTCACTTGCAAATTTGTGAATCTCTTTCAACATTATTGACTATTGCTAACATTTTGCATCAAATTTTTGTGCCACTATCCTCACCGAGCTCCACCATAAGCCTTATTTATGTAGGTGTGAGAAACCGACAAGAATTGATACCAATTGTGCTATTTCCTTGTTACACATTGAGTGATCATTGATCCATCTTCAACATCGGTCAAGGTACATTTGGTATAAGTTCTTCTCTTTCTCCCACTCATATTTGCTCGAGTCTTGTGATGGATAGGCAAGGCATTTCACCCTCGGTCGACAACAACAACAACGAGTTCGATGCCACGAACAACTCCAACGACGCCAAGATGAACGTTCAAATGGTGGAGATCAAAGCCCTCATCAAGTCCTACAAGAGATCTTCCTCATCTTCGATAAGACGCTCAAGAGCACATGCTTCTGAGCTACCATCTCCGGCAAGGTCACATCGGCATCAACACCATCACCACCACGAACGTGAAGGTCAAGAGCTCAACACCAACAACCGCTCAACGACTTCACTATCTCCCTTGGCATCTTCGCCAAGCGACTTCAAGGCATCTTCACCTTCGGATATACGACATCTTTGCCAACAAGCACCTCAAGACTACGCTCAAGAGAAGCTCCCCAAGCTCAAGTCCGCGACTTCCACGAGCTACTATGACCTCGACACCGACCACGCGATTCCTTTCTATCGGACTCAAGAACCCGAGGAGTATCTCGAGTGGGAGCAACTAATGGACGACTACCTCAAGCTACATCAAGTTCCTCCCGAACATCAAGTGAAGTGCGCCACAAGAAACTTCCACGACTACGCCTCGACATGGTGGCTTCACACACATTCGGAGAGCTATGACATGAGTTGGCCCAAGACGAAGAAAGCTTTGCAGCGAGAGTTCGTGCCTCCAACCTACACGGAAGAACTTCTACGCCAATTGTAGAACACCATCCAAGGATCCAAGTCCATCGACGAGTACTTCAAGGAGATGAAGAAAGCCTTGCGACGTGCCGGCATGGACGACCCCATGTCAATGAAGTTCCACTTCATGATGGGATTGAACAACGACATCTCCAAGACTATCTTCCTCGAGAACTACAATTCCCTCGACGACAACTACATTGGTGCTCTCAAGGCGGAACAAGAACTCATGAAGGCCAAGTCTTCTCCACCCCAAGCACACTTCTCGAAGACCAAACTCAAAGACGACGAGCATGAGGCTAGTACCACCAAGATGTCCAAGCCCGATGAGCTACAAGACAATGCTCCCAAGTTTGACCCCACAGCCATCCCTCTTTGTGGCATAGATGATGCCGAGTCTAGTTCGACTCTTTTTCAAGATGGTGCGGCGACGAGTACGACTACGAAGACCTTCAAGGACCAAGCTTTGGAGGCGAGTGACTTGGTGATGAGCAAGGATGATGCTTCCATCTTAGGAGGCGAGAGTGATGATGTGCCATCTTCGGCCTTCATCCACGGCGACGGTGACGAGATGACCGAGCATGGGATTTTCCCTTCGGTCATGGAGGAGAGAGATGATGTGCCATCTTCGGCCTTGATCCATGGTGACAACGACGAGATGGTTGAGCATGGGATTTTCCCTTCGACCACGGCGACGTATGATGACTCGAGTGACTTGTGCCACCATATTGAGAGTGAGAGTGACTTCACCACTAGCCACATATGTGATGAGTTGCCCCAATTCCCATGTGATGAGAGCCACAACCCCCACCACTTGAGTGAGATGAGTGACTCCACCATATGTGAGATTGAGTGCACCTACCTTGAGGGAGTGAGTGAACCACCACATAGAGAGAGTGAGGCCACTATGATTTCTAACGACTTAACCTCTACCTCTATTGTGTCTTCTCATTTGGTGCTAGGTCTCATATATGATGACGCGCCGATCCTCGACGACTTCGTCCTCCCTTTGGACAAGATGATGGCCATGGTGGAATACGATGCACCCCCCACATGGTTCCATCACGATGAAGATGACCACCATTTGGTCTTTACCACCTCACCTACACCACATGAGTGGAATGAGAATGGTAACATAGGCGAAGGTGATGCTCTAGTCCCACTAGTGGACATTCTTGACATTGATTGCTTGCATGATGTTGATCAACCTATTACCATGCTTCATGCTAGTATGATTTCCCCATGCGATGATTTGCCCATTTATGATGAGTTTGATGATTGTCATGTGGAGTCTATTGGTTGTGATGCCATGTTACATAGGATTTCTTGTGACAATTCTTTAGGTCACATCATGTTTGACAATCCGCTTGACTTGTCATATGCTATGCATGAGATCAATCGTATGACATATTTGCAATTTCTTCATAGTAACTATGCATATGCCATTAAACTAAACCCAATTTGCACTTATGGCATAGATGACAAGCCCATGGTTATTGGCATTTGTTTTTCTTGTGATGATATTGATATGCTTCCTTTGCATCATTTATCTCATATGCCATGCCATGACCAACTAGCTTTGGATATGCATTGTTTTGGATGTTGTCCATTTTCTCCATATGATGTTTCCAATATTGCTCATGAGGAGACCCCCATAGTTTCCTCATACATGTTAGGAGATTTTGATTCATCCTATCCATTGCATGATCCCAATACATGCGTGCACAATATGCTCCCCATGAATCATAATGATATTGTTGTGCCATATACTAGTATGCTCAATTTGCATCCCCATCGCGTTATACATAACAACTATTCTTTCATGATGGATGACATATTCTTGTACCATGCATCAAATTTCTTTGAGCGATGCTTATCTTGTGCTAACACTCACTTGCACATACACATCATGATGGATGATGTGTACATTTACCACGCGTACAATTTCTTTGGTTTGTGTCTCATTTGTGTAGGTACCCATGAACACTTATCAACCTCGCAATCGCACGAGTTGACAAAACGAGCTCTAGAGAGCAATGATGATTTGGAATCCCGTGGACTATCCTTACCACCGTTCCATTCGCGCAACGACTACGCGCATCTCTTCTACTTGGCTCTCACACGGCTTTGGGCTATTTACCACTTGTCACATTATGCCCATTCTATCGTATACACTTTGCATGTTATGCCTCTTTACATGACTTTGCCATGCAATTGCGACCCTTGCTTGCATTTACCCATGATGCACCATTATGATACTCCTATGTGTATTTGCATGCTTGGTGGAGATCCTTGTTGCTATTGCCATGTTTATCATGTGCCCCATGCTATTGATGCTATTTTACTCATATCTTGCCTTTATGCTTGTGATATGTCATGTGCATTGCCTATGCCTATTCTTTGCTCACATGACATGATTGCCATGATTCCCTCTAGTACGTTGCATCTTCGCACTACTATCTTGCTTGACTTGATCTCTATGATTGCTTGCTTTGTTGCATCACCCATGTTCCATTACTCGTTTTCTTGGGTTGATGACATAAATGTTCATGCCTCTCACATGATATATCTTGATCTTTGTCTCTTGTCTTCATTAGTTGCACCTCTCATATGCCATTGTATTGAGTGCCAACTTGCTATGCTTATTGATCGTGGAGACTTATACATATTACTTGTGAAGCATGCTTGTTTGATTGAGCCTATTATATTTGGTTGTTCTCGCATCATATGCCTCCATACTATGAAATGCTCCCTTGTCCTTTCTTATGATGAGCATGATGCATACACTTGTTGCATATCTTACCACTCGAATCATAGGTTTCGCATTTCCGCTAACCTCATTTGTTTTTCCGAGTGTTTGTCAGGTTCTTTCATTTCGAAGGATTCACAAGGTGGTACCATAACGAGACATATTGGTTATGTGAAGGCTTACATGATGTGCAACACCAATATTCTCGACATCCTCATAAAGGTGAACTCTTTCCCCTTGAGCCATTCTCAAATATGCATATTGGATGGGCCATAGTTTCATTGTTGTTTCCTTCTTCTTGTCTACATGATACATATATTGGATGGAGGACCGACATTGGGGATCGACTCTATGGACCTTCACATTGAGGAGCGCTCGCACTTATTGAATGCACCTTCCAACCTCCACTCATGCCACGACATCGAGCTATGGTACAACACCACCCATGACAAATTTGCACCCTATGCATGGGTTGACACACATTATGATTGTCTTGTTGCACCTATTCCCATGTCATCCATGATATATGAGCTTGTGCATTTTCTTAGCAAATTTGTTGTGATCTTTCTTGATGGCATATTCATACATCATGATAATATTGCTCACCATCAATTGCATGATAACATAATCATATTGAGCATCCATTGCCATATTCATGCTATTGATAAACCGTCTCACTATGACATCATTTTGCACCGTGGTTGCATTGATCACATTCACAATACATTTGTGTGCACAATGAATGTTTTTGCTCCCACGAATGCTTTACATGTCATTTTACATCATTTGGATAAGCATCTCATGCCTTGTCATGAACAATTCCTTCGGACGACCTCATTCTTACATGATGGCCACCTTGTGTGCGCTAACCATTGTATTTCCAAGTGTCGCTTGTGTTTGCTCGTTTTGCATGTCTACCATCCGGACGACATCTTGAAGTACTTGGATTGCGCCATGCCTTCCACTTTGTCCGACTACAAGTCCGTCCACGACAACCGTTTCCATGGTGATGAGGATTTCGATCCGAGGTCGGATCTTTCCCAAGGGAGGGGAGATGATGCGGAGCATCTGACGATCATCCCCATGTACACTCGAGCCTACGCCATTGGACCTAAGGTGAACCCGTTCCTACATGCTTCTCCTTTCCATTCATGCGAGACATGGTTGCTACCTAATGCAAGGACATTACACATGCCTAGGTACCAAGGAGACCCTCTCGGAGATGCTCGGAATGATGGACAAGTCCCCAAGTACAAGGATGAAGGAGCACGACGAGAGGAACCGGAGAAAGGCTACAGGGCCCGGACATCCGGCCCCAGCCCGAAAATCCGGCGCTCACCGCAGAAGACACCCGAAGCTGAACCCCTTCAGCCCGGACATCCGGCCAGAGGCCTGGACATCCGGCTCTTCCCGAGCCGCCGGATATCCGCCCCCAGCACGGACATCCGGACCCCGCTATCCAGAGAGCTCTGCGACCGACCACGCCAGCCCGGACATCCGGCCCGTTCCCCGGACATCCGGCCTCCTGCGAACGCCCGGACATCGGGCCCCCAGCCCGGATATCCGGCGCCTGTCTGCGCACAGTGAACAGGCCAAGGGCCCATGTACCCCTCCAACTCGCCCCAACTTGTACTAGCACTATATATACTCCTGCCCCTCCTCCTAGTTTGGGTTAGCATTGGTTTAGCTCATTTGTGAGATAGAGCATTGCTCATCCATACGGATCTCCTCTTCGAGAGAGACTGCGGCCCCTCTTCGAAGAAGATCAACTTGGATTCAAGACCCCCTCTTGGGTGGCCCCATCAAGACCTCCTCACGGAGAAGAACCGGTTACCGTTTGTATCGTCCATTGTTGACTTTGGATCTTGTATCTGTTGAGGACATGACTACCTTGGATACGACCAAAAATATTGCATACATGCATATTTGTCAGGTGATTTCTAGTGTCAACTATTCAATAATCTATTTATATTATCCAGAACAAAAATACTTCACACACTTTTGTGTTTTGTCTAATTGCAGGTGTATGGGACATTTGTACAATCCACAAATGAAGATAAGGGGAAAAGAGAAGTTTAGGTGCTGTTCAAAAAGTCCCTTCACGTCACTTTTGGGCCAAGAGAAGATAGAGTCCAAGTCTCTCACGTTCTGGATTCAGATTCGGACTGCACAGACATACTTGACTCAAAACGGCAAGAACTTTTTCATACGGACTCCGAATTGGGTGATTCTTTTTTTGTTGGAAAGTATATTTCGTCCTCTTTCCACTCCAATTGGATTCACTTTTAAATTCGTCCGGAGCATTGAGATATGTACGAAACAATCTGACGCTGCAGCAGAATCCGAGTCAAACAACAAGTCCAAAGGTGTTGCATCACCTCCACTTGGGCCCATGAGCCTTGTACGACCTAGGGTTGGTTTTAGGCTGCCTTGGGACATCCTCCCACCTCCTTGGCCGCCACCCCTTGCTCCTATATAAGTAGATCTACCTAGTAGCTTTTTCCTTGGGATTTGTTTAGTTAAAAGTTAGCCATTGCAACTTTGTGTACTTCGTTTGTGTCCAACGACCAGACCAAGACCACTTACGGATCCCCACCATTATCAATACTTCATATATATTCGCAATATTCAGATTGCTTTATCATATTCTTGCTTGTTCTTCGATTGCTTGCAGGAATAGACCTTCGTGGTCAGGTTGATCGTGCTCCAGCGTGGTCAATAACCTCTCGGAGTTGGTTTAGCGATTGCTAAAGCGCAACGTCGTGCATGTTTGTAGTCGGATCATCAAAGCCATCTCCACCAAATTGATAGTTATCATCTCATCGAAAGATTGGGACACCCTTGCTCTATCAAGTGGTATCAGTTTTCAGGTTGCTCGGTGAGAATTTCCAGTTTCCCCTAGATTAGATTTATTTTCTTACCTATTGTCCAAGAAAAAACCACAAAAAAGTTAGATCTATCCATCCTTTTGTCCAAGCCAGTCTGAGCCTTTGCAATTTTCTTTTCATTGTTTGCATTATTGAATTATCGGTTGCATCGTCGTGTCGAGTTGCTGGTCTTAGTGTCTAGTTCGTTTAGAGTTTCGAGTTCTGTTCACATTAGTCACGTCGCCGCTGCATCGTTATCCCTTCCGCTGTCCACCACACCATCCATCACTTTCCACCACGTGCTACCCATAGTTCATTGTCACAATCATAGTTGAGGTCGTTCGCATCTTCGCTTGATCCAATCTGCATCTTATCTAGTTTGTCTTGGAAAGAGGGAGAGAGAAAAAAAGACAGAGAAAAAAAGAGAGAGATAAAAAAAGAAAAAAAATTCAGAGTAAAGAAAGAGAAAAAGAAAAAGAAAAAAAAGTGTGAGATAAAAAAGAGGGAAGAAAAAAAAACAAAATTCGGATCTATCTAGACTCAGTCTCGTAGTTGAATTCGGATTGGAATCTGTTTTGTGCACTGTTCAGTAAAACAGGCATAACTTCCTAATACGAAGTCCGTTTTGGCTCCGTGAGTACTCAAATGAAAGCTAGCGACGAGCCGCATCTAAATAGTTGCAGAAGCTAGTTCAATATTTGACACCTCAAAATCGTCTTCTAAATAGGTCTTTTTGCCCTCCGAAGTTCGCAGACACAGCTTATTCCAGTTTTTCAAGCCAGTTTCAGAATTCTTTAACTCCTCATATCAACTCTGAATAGATTGATTCTTTTTGCATTGGAAAGATTGAGTTAGTAGCATTCTTTGAAAAAATTATCAGAAAATTGGCTCAAACTTTTCAAGAGGAAATTTGGAGAGAGAGTTGTTGTATATCCTGCTTGGCAGTTGTTTTTCATCATTATCTTTACTACCGTTGTGATCTTCACTTATATCTTGCTGTCCAGAGCTACTTAGTATCCTTCATTGATGCTAGTTGTGCTGTGCCGTGACCTCATTAGTGTTCTAGTCTCGTGTCTCTAGTCCGGTCTAGCCTACGACCAGCACAGTACTGTCGTTGAGCGTTTATTCAACATTGCATCTTTGAATTGATTATTGCTGATCTTTTGCTACCATATAGCCAACCTAGCTCCACATATTTCTACACCGTGTATACGTACGTTCCCCTGGCAATCGCTTTACACAATCTTCAGAGTTATTTGACACCGTTGGTTGCCTGTCACCACTTGCCGCATGGTATGAACTTGTAAGATATTGATATTTGCTTTACTGTGAGCACTTTACAACCACATCCTAGTAGTTGATAGGAACATTATTCTTGAATTTTGTTTCTTGTTTCTACTAATCATGACAGGTTCCGGAGACAGAAGTTCTTGGACGACGGACACATCATCACCATCACGAGAGTTGGGACAACACACACAAGCACATGGTCAGGTTATCTCTTTACCGTCATTTGAGGGTAGATTTAATCCTGCTATTTATCTAGCTTGGGAGCTTGAAGTAGAACAAGTTTTTAGTCACCATGACTTTTCTGAACTTGAGCGAGTACGAGCTGTCACTAGAGCATTTACTGGTTTTGCTTCTGTTTGGTGGAGTGTGCATTGTAAGAAAAACATTGATAACCAACCCACAACTTGGAAAGATTTAAAAGATGTAACGAGACAACAATTTTTTTCTCCTTACTATCGTCGTGAATTGCTTCGCAAATTTGAACAACTTAAACAAGGCAACAACACTGTTCATGCTTACTACCAAGAGTTCAAATCTTATATGCATTATTGCGACATAGAAGAATCTGAGGATGATACAATGAATAGATTTTTTGGTGGTTTGAACCATGATATTCAGGCACGATTTCAGTATATTCCTCGTTGCATTACTGGTATGTCTGTTCGTGCTTGTACCTTTGAGAGACAGTTACAGGAGGATGCATTGGGTGACTACAACAACTACTATTCTAGTTCATGCTCATCACCACCGCTTGGTTCCTCCACCGTTGCACCTACTAGAGCAGCCACACTTCAGATTATGAGCGCGACATCATCTCAAGAGTATGGTACATTGCCATCATCCGTACCTACATCAGCTACATCTTTGCGACAAGGTAACTGTAAAGGTATTGATGATATAACTTCACATGAGAATGATGCATGCCTAGTTAACTTGAATACATTATGTGTTGAGTTACCTGTTGATTTGAGCGCATCACCTATTTTAGAGAATCATGTTACTGTCATGAATGCGTCATGTGATCAAACAACTGAAATACCAACAATTTTGAGTGCACCCAATGAATTAACCATTGATGCAAAAGAACCAATGTTTAATCATTTTGATATGACCTCTAATCTAGGTGATGATTCCGTGTCAAATGACTTATTGCATGTTGGCTTATTTAAGCATGTTGTAGCATGTAAATTTTATGCAAATAAGGTTTATTCACCAATATTGGGATCGTTTAATGATGAATATTGTCAATCTTTTCATATGAATAAGAGCTTCACTTATATGTGCAAACTGAGTTGTAATACTTTCATGCCTTCTACTTCTTGTGATAATATTTTGGCTTTATATTCTATTCACTATGAAAGTTACTCATGTATACATGTGTCATATGTGCAAATTCCACGGGAAGTAAAAATTGATGACATATACATATACAATATGTACACCTTGTCTCTTTTGTTAGCCATATTTCAGACAAAGCAACGCCGAGGACGGCTTTATTTTCAAGAAGGGTAGGATGATGACAACATGACTACCTTGGATACGACCAAAAATATTGCATACATGCATATTTGTAAGGTGATTTCTAGTGTCAATTATTCAATAATCTATTTATATTATCCAGAACAAAAATACTTCACACACTTTTGTGTTTTGTCTAATTGCAGGTGTATGGGACATTTGTACAATCCACATATGAAGATAAGGGGAAAATAGAAGTTTAGGTGCTGTTCAAAAAGTCCCTTCACGTCACTTTTGGGCCAAGAGAAGATAGAGTCCAAGTCTCTCACGTTCTGGATTCAGATTCGGACTGCACAGACATACCTGACTCAAAACGGCAAGAACTTTTTCATACGGACTCTGAATTGGGTGATTCTTTTTTTGTTGGAAAGTAGATTTCGTCCTCTTTCCACTCCAGTTGGATTCACCTTTAAATTCGTCCGGAGCATTGAGATATGTACGAGACAATCTGACGCTGCAGCAGAATCCGAGTCAAACAACAAGTCCAAAGGTGTTGCATCACCTCCACTTGGGCCCATGAGCCTTGTACGACCTAGGGTTGGTTTTAGGCTGCCTTGGGACATCCTCCCACCTCCTTGGCCGCCACCCCTTGCTCCTATATAAGTAGATCTACCTAGTAGCTTTTTCCTTGGGATTTATTTAGTTAAAAGTTAGCCATTGCAACTTCGTGTACTTCGTTTGTGTCCAACGACCAGACCAAGACCGCTTACGGATCCCCACCATTATCAATACTTCATATATATTCGCAATATTCAGATTGCTTTATCACATTCTTTCTTGTTCTTCGATTGCTTGCAGGAATAGACCTTCGTGGTCATGTTGATCGTGCTCCAACGTGGTCAATAACCTCTCGGAGTTGGTTTAGCGATTGCTAAGGCGCAACGTCGTGCATGTTTGTAGTCGGATCGTCAAAGTCATCTCCACCAAATCGATAGTTATCATCTCATCGAAAGATTGGGACACCCTTGCTCTATCAGTATCTTACCTTTGTGTTCATCGATCTAGCGCATGTGTGATCTATTCTTGTTGGTTGAGTGATTTCTCTCGTGTTCCCCTTGTGTTTCCCTCGTGTTTCCCCTCGTGTTCATCGCGTTCTTCGTAGGGATCCGCTCCTTTCGTGAAAGATCGGCCATCTAGGGTTCCACCCTACATCACTTCCGCTGTCCACCACATCATCCATCAATTTCCACCACATGTTATCCAAAGTTCATTGTCACAATCATAGTTGAGGTCGTTCACATCTTCGCTTGATCCAATCTGCATCTTATCTAGTTTGTCTTGGAAAGAGGGAGAGAAAAAAAGACAGAGAAAAAAAAGAAAAAAGTCAGAGAAAAAAAAGAGAGAAATAAAAATAAAAAAAGTGTGACAAAAAAAGTGAGAAGAAAAAAACAAAATTCGGATTTATCTAGACTCAATCTCGTAGTTGAATTCGGATTGGAATCTATTTTGTGCATTGTTCAGTAAAACAGGCATAACTTCCTCATACGAAGTCCGTTTTGGCTCCACGAGTACTCAAATGAAAGTTAGCGACGAGACGCATCTAAATAGTTGCAGAAGCTAGTTCAATATTTGACACCTCAAAATCGGCTTCTAAATAGGTCTTTTTGCCCTCCGAAGTTTACGGACACATCTTATTCCAGTTTTTCAGGCCAGTTTTAGAATTCTTTGACTCCTCATATAATTTCGGAATTGAGTGATTCTTTATGCATTGGAAAGCTTGAGTTAATAGCATTCTTTAAAAAAAGTTATCAGAAAATTGGCTCAAACTTTTCAAGAGGAAATTTGGAGAGAGAGATTTGTTGTATATCCTACTTGGCAGTTGTTTTTCATCATTATCTTTACTGCCGTTGTGATCTTCACTTATATCTTGCTGTCCAGAGCTACTTAGTATTCTTCATTGATGCTAGTTGTGCTACACCATGACCTCATTAGTGTTCTAGGCTCGCGTCTCTAGTCCGGTCTAGCCTAGGACCAGCACAGTACCGTCGTTGAGCGTTTATTCAACATTGCATCTTTGAATTGATTATTGCTAATATTTTGCTACCATATATAGCCACCCCTGCTCCACATATTTCTACACCGTGTATACATACATTCCCCTGGCAATCGCTTTGCACAATCTTCAGAGCTATTTGACACCGCTGGTTGCCTGTCACCACCTGCCGCATGGTAAGAACTTGTAAGATATTGATATTTGCTTTTCTGTAAGCACTTCACAACCACATCCTAGTAGTTCATAGGAACATTATTCTCGCATTTTGTTTCTTGTTTCTACTAATCATGACAGGTTCCAGAGACAGAAGTTCTTGGACGACGGACACATCATCTACATCACGAGAGTTGGGACAACACACACAAGCACATGGTCAGGTTATCTCTTTACCGTCATTTGAGGGTAGATTTAATCCTGCTATTTATCTAGCTTGGGAGCTTGAAGTAGAAAAAGCTTTTAGTCACCATGACTATTCTGAACTTGAGCGAGTACGAGCTGTCACTAGAGCATTTACTGGTTTTTCTTCTGTTTGGTGGAGTGTGCATTGTAAGAAAAACATTGATAACCAACCCACAACTTGGAAATATTTGAAAAATGTAATGAGACAACAATTTTTCCCTCCTTACTATCGTCGTGAATTGCTTCGCAAATTTAAACTATTTAAACAAGGCAACAACACTGTTCATGCTTACTACCAAGAGTTCAAATCTTATATGCATCATTGTGACATAGAAGAATCTGAGGATGATACAATGAATAGATTTTTTGGTGGTTTGAACCATGATATTCAGGCACAATTTCAGTATATTCCTCGTTGCATTACTGGTATGTATGTTCGTGCTTGTACCTTTGAGAGACAGTTACAGGAGGATGCATTGGGTGACAACAATATATACTATTCTAGTTCATGCTCACCACCACCGCTTGGTTCCTCCACCGTTGCACCTACTAGAGCAGCCACACCTCAGATTATGAGCGCGAAATCATCTCAAGAGTATGGTACATTGCCATCATCCGTACCTACATCAGCTACATTTTTGCGACAAGGTAACTGTAAAGGTATTGATGATATAACTTCACATGAGAATGATGCATGCCTAGTTAACTTGAATACATTATGTGTTGAGTTACCTGTTGATTTGAGCGCATCACCTATTTTAGAGAATCATGTTAGTGTCATGAATGCGTCATGTGATCAAACAACTGAAATACCAACAATTTTGAGTGCACCCAATGAATTAACGGTGATATGACCTCTAATCTTGGTGATGATTATGTGTCAAATGACTTATTGCATGTTTGCTTATTTAAGCATTTTGTAGCATGTAAATTTGATGCAGGTAAGGTTTATTCACCAGTATTGGGATGGTTTAATGATGAATATTGTCAATCTTTTCATATGAATAAGAGCTTCACTTATATGTGCAAACTGATTTGCAATACTTTCATGCCTTCTACTTCTTGTGATAATATTTTGGCTTTATATTTTATTCAGTATGAAAGTTACTCATGTATACATGTGTCATATGTGCAAAATCCACGGGAAGTAAAAATTGATGACATATACATATACAACATGTACACCTTGTCTCTTTTGTTAGCCACTTTTCAGATTAAGCAACGCCGAGGACGGCTTTGTTTTCAAGAAGGGGAGGATGATGAGGACATGGCTACCTTAGATACAACCAAAAATATTGCATACATGCATATTTGTCAGGTGATTTCTAGTGCAAACTATTTAATAATCTATTTATGTTATCTAGAACAAAAATACTTAACACATTTCTGTGTCATGTCTAATTGCAGGTGTATGGGACATTTTTACAATCCACATATGAAGATAAAGGAAAAAGAGAAGTTTAGGAGCTGTTCAAAAAGTCCCCTCATGTCACTTTTGGGACAAGAGAAGATAGAGTCCAAGTCTCTCACGTTCTGGATTTAGATTCGGACTGCACAGACATACCTGACTCAAAACGGCAAGAACTCTTTCATCCGGACTCTGAATTGGGTGATTCTTTTTTTGTTGGAAAGTAGATTTCATGCTCTTTCCAAGCCAATTGGATTCACCCTAAAATTCGTCTGGAGCGTTGAGATATGGACAAAACAAGCTGACACTGGATCAGAATCCGAGTCAAACAATAAGTCCAAAGGTGTTGCATCACCTCCACTTGGGCCCATGAGCCTTGTACGATCTAGAGTTGGTTTTAGGCTGCCTTGGGACTTCCTCCCACCTCCTTGGCCGCCACCCCTTACTCCTATATAAGTAGATCCATCTAGTAGCTTTTTCCTTGGGATTTGTTTAGTTAAAAGTTAGCCATTGCAACTTCGTGTACTTCGTTTGTGTCCAACGACCAGACCAAGACCACTTTCGGATCCCCACCATTATCAGTACTTCATCTATTTTCACAATATTCAGATTGCATTATCATATTCTTGCTTGTTCTTCGATTGCTTGCAGGAATAGACCTTCGTGGTTAGGCTAATCGTGCTTCCGGCATCGTCAGTAACCTCGGGAGATTGGTTTAGCGATTGCTAAGGCGCAACGTCGTGCACATTTGTAGTCGGATCGTCAAAGTCGGCTCCACCAAATCGATAGTTATCATCTCATAGAAAGATCGGGACACCCTCGCCTCCATAAAATTGTGTATGGTTTCCTACCTCATGCACCCATTGATTTGTTGCCTCTTCCATCTTCGGAGAAGGTTAATTTTGATGCTAAACAACATGCTGAATTGATCTTAAAAATGCATGAGTTAACTAAGGAAAACATTGAGCGTATGAATGTTAAATATAAACTTGCTGGAGATAAGGGTAGAAAACATGTTGTCTTTGCACCCGGAGATCTTGTTTGGTTACATTTGCGTAAGGATAGGTTTCCTAATTTGCGCAAACCAAAGCTAATGCCACGTGTTGATGGTCCATTTAAGGTGTTAGAGAAAATAAATGATAATGCATATAAACTTGAGCTGCATGCAGATTTTTGGGTTAGTCCCACTTTTAACATTGCAGATTTGAAGCCTTATTTGGCTGAGGAAGATGAGCTTCCGTCGAGGACGACTTCATTTCAAGAAGGGGAGGATGATGAGGACATCAATACCATTGTTACACCCACAGCCCCTACTGTTACATATACTGGACCAATTACTAGAGCTCGCGCACGCCAATTAAATTACCAGGTACTTTCGTTTATTGGTAATGATTCTAATGTTCATGAGAATATGATACTGCTAAATTGGATACATTTGTTTTGCTTATAAATGAAGGTCTTAGCTTGGAGAAGGATGAACATTGGAGCAAGAACACGCATGGAGTTGATGGCATGCGCAAGGGGATCAAGAACGGAGTTACAAGTGATGATTTCAGGACTTTGAAGCCACCATAAGGAGTGCATGAAGCCTTGGACGGAATATACAAGATGCCACATCATAATATTCGTCCATAGGCTATTCTAGGTGCTGCGTCACCTTATTATTGGGCCAGGCCCATGTAATTTCGAAATACTTAAGTATAGCCTATTTTTAGAGTCCGTATGTGTGGGGAAACAAGAGTTAGGGTTGGTTTCGGACCCCACCCTCAAGGGCCACGAATTTCCCTCCTCTTCCTCCATATATACAGCCCTTAGGGCGTCGTTTAGACTTTTGGTTTTGTTTAGATCAAAAGTTCGCCATAGCTGCAACTTCGCGTACTTCGTTTGTGTTCAACAACCAGACCAAGGCGTCACAGAACCCCACCTTCATTAATAAAGATTTCCTCTTATATTCGCAATATCCAGATTGCAATCTTAGTTTCTTGCTTGTTCCTCGTTTGCTCGCAGGAAACAGGCCCTCGTGGTCAGGTTGATCATGCTCCGGCGTGGTCAATAACCCTCAGAAGTTGGTTTAGCGATTGCTAAGGCACGACGTCTCGCACGATCGTAGTCGGATCGTCAAGGTTGACTCCCAAAGAAAACGATAGCCACCATCTCATCGAAACATCGGGACACCCTCGCCTCTATCAGTTGCATAACCCCATCTTATCTATTTGCGTGTGTGTTTCCGTGTACCATATCTTGCTATTGGTCTACTTGTTGCATTTGCAAATTTGTGAATCTTTTCCAACATTATTGAGTCTCACTTACAATTGCATCAAATTTTGTGCCACCATCCTAACCGAGCTCGACCCTAAGCTTTTACTTGTGTAGGTGCGAGAACCGACAAGAATTGGTACCAATTGTGCTATTTCCTTGATACACATTGAGTGATCTTTGATCCATTTTCAACTTCGGTCAAGGTACATTTGGTATTGGTTCTTCCCTTTCTCCCACTCACATATCTTTGTTTGGAATGATGGATAGGCCAAGTACTTCTACCAACCCATTCTTCTTGGGGCAAGACGATGACATGTCTTCCTACGTCACCAAGACTCAACTATTTGGTGCACAACATGCTTTGCATCAAGAACAACTTGCTTTGGGCGACCGCATTGACAATCTCGCCACCGACCTACGACAATCCGAGCAACGTACAAGGTATTACTTCGACAACAAGCTCGACGAACACAAAATCGAGAATGACGCAAGAATGGACGAGATTCGTGCCTTGTTGCTCCGCTCTTCTACTTTGTCATCGTCAAGACGGAGCCGCTCAAGTCGACACTCCGACGACACCATCTCCGGTTCAAGTACACCGACATTGAACACTCTTCGTCGTGCCGCACGCCAAGACCGTCAAGCAAACCGCAATCCTCTACACGACACCGACTCTCAAGCGCATCGACATCGTCAAAACCAAGCCGCATTCGCACAAGCACAAGAACGGCAACGTCAACGACAACAAGAACAAGAGGAGCGAGCGCGACAACATCAAGATGCACAAGACACCGAGGCAGAACGCCAAGAACAACAACAACGTGAAGCTCAAGCATTTGACGCGCAACGTGCCCTTCATGACTCAAGTCGTGTCGTAGCCAATCTGATAGAGGCGAGGGTGTCCCGATGTTTCGACGAGATGATAACTATCGATTTGGTGGAGATGACTTTGATGATCCGACTACAAACGTGCACGACGTTGCGCCTTAGCAATTGCTAAACCAATCTCCTGAGGTTACTGACGATGCCGGAAGCACGATCAGCCTGACCACAAAGGTCTCTCCCTGCAAGCAATCGAAAAACGAGCAAGAATATGATAAAGCAATCTGAATATTGCGAATATATATGAAGTATTGATAATGGTGGGGATTTGTAAGCGGTCTTGGTCGGTCGTTGGACATAAACGAAGTACACGAAGTTGCAATGGCTAACTTTTAACTAAACAAATCCCAAGGAAAAAGCTACTAGGTGGATCTACTTATATAGGAGCAAGGGGTGGCGGCCAAGGAGGTGGGAGGACGTCCCAAGGAAGCCTAAAACCAACCCTAGGTTGTACAAGGCTCATGGGCCCAAGTGGAGGTGATGCAACACCTTTGGACTTGTTGTTTGACTCGGATTCTGCTGCAGCGTCAGATTGTTTCGTCCATATCTCAACGCTCGGATGAATTTAAAGGTGATCCCAATTGGTTTGGAAAGAGAATGAAATATACTTTCCAACAAAAAACGAATCACCCAATTCGGAGTCCGTATGAAAAAGTTCTTGGCGTTTTGAGTCAAGTATGTCTGTGGTGATAGAGGCAAAGGTGTCCCGATGTTTCGATGAGATGGTGGTTATCGTTTCTGTGGGAGTCGACCTTGACGATCCGACTACGAACGTGCGAGACGTTGCGCCTTAGCAATCGCTGAACCAACTTCCGAGGGTTATTGACCACGCCGGAGCACGATCAACCTGACCACGAGGGCCTGTTTCCTGCGAGCAAACGAAGAACAAGCAAGAAACTAAGATTGCAATCTGGATATTGCGAATAGAAGAGGAAAGCTTTATTAGAGAAGGTGGGGTTCTGTGACGCCTTTGTCTGGTCGTTGAACACAAACGAAGTACGCGAAGTTGCAGCTATGGCGAACTTTTAATCTAAACAAAACCCAAAGTCTAAACGATGCCCTAGGGGCTGTATATATGGGGGGAAGAGGGGGGAATTTCGTGGCCCTTGGAGGAGGGGTCCGAAACCCACCCTAACTCTTGTTTCCCCACACATACGGACTCTAAAAACAGCCTATATTGAAGTATTTCGAAATTACATGGGCCTGGCCCAATAATAAGGTGACGCAACACCTAGAATAGCCTCTGGACGAAGTTTATGAAGTGGCATCTTGTATATTTCTTCCAAGGATTCATTCACTCCTTATGGTGGCTTTAGAGTCCTGAAATCATCACTTGTAACTCCGTTCTTGTTCCCCTTGCGCATGCCATCAACTCCATGCTTGTTCTTGCTCCAATGTTCATCCTTCTCCAAGCTAGGCCCTTCATTTGTAAGCAAAACAAATGTATCCAATTTAGGCAGCATCATATTCTCATGAACATTAGAATCATTACCAAGAAACGAAAGTACCTGGTAATTTAATTGGCGTGCGCGAGCTCTAGTAATTGGTCCATCATATGTAATAGTAGGGGCTGTGGGTGTAACAATGGTATTGATGTCCTCATCATCCCCCCCTTCTTGAAATGAAGTCGTCCTCGACGGAAGCTCATCTTCCTCAACCAAATAAGGCTTCAAATATGCAATGTTAAAACTGGGACTAACCCCAAAATCTGCAGGCAACTCAAGTTTATATGCATTATTATTTATTTTTTCTAACACCTTAAAAGGACCATCAGCACGTGGCATTAGCTTTGACTTGCGCAAATTAGGAAACCTATCCTTACGCAAATGTAACCAAACAAGATCTCCAGGTGCAAACACAACATGTTTTCTACCCTTATCTCCAGCAAGTTTATATTTAGCATTCATACGCTCAATATTTTCCTTAGTTAACTCATGCATTTTTAAAATCAATTCAGCACGTTCTTTAGCATCAAAATTAACCTTCTCCGAAGATGGAAGAGGCAACAAATCAATGGGTGCACGAGGTAGGAAACCATACACAATTTCAAAAGGGCACATCTTAGTAGTAGAACGCAACGAACGATTATAAGCAAATTCAATATGAGGCACGCATTCTTCCCACATTTTCTTATTATTCTTCAAAACAGCCCTAAGCATAGTAGACAATGTTCTATTGACTACTTCAGTTGGCCATCAGTTTGGGGGTGACAAGTAGTACTAAAAAGCAGTTTAGTCCCCAACTTAGCCCATAAACATCTCCAAAAGTGGCTAAGAAATTTAGTATCATTGTCTGAAACAATAGTATTTGGCACACCATGCAAGCGAATAATTTCACGAAATAACAAATCAGCAACATTAACAGCATCATCGCTTTTATGACATGGTATAAAGTGTGCCATTTTCGAGAATCTATCCACGACAACAAATATGCTATCCCTCCCCTTCTTTGTTCGAGGTAAACCTAAAACAAAGTCCATAGATATATCCTCCCAAGGAACACTAGGCACAGACAAAGGCATATATAAACCATGAGGATTGAGTCGTGACTTAGCTTTTTGACATGTAGTGCAGCGAGCAACAAAACGCTCAACATCCCGTCTCATCTTTGGCCAAAAGAAATGTGTAGCAAGTACGTCCTCCGTCTTCTTCACGCCAAAGTGTCCCATTAATCCTCCTCCATGCGCCTCCTGCAACAACAAAAGACGAACAGAGCTAGCAGGAATGCATAGCTTGTTAGCGCGGAACACAAAACCATCATTAACAACGAACTTGTTCCATGTTCTTCCTTCTTTACAATTCTGCATTACTTCTTTAAAATCAGCATCATGCACATATTGATCTTTGATGGCCTCCAAACCAAATATTTTGAAGTCAAGTTGTGAAAGCATAGTATTGCGACAAGACAAAGCATCAGCAATAACATTTTCTTTACCCTTCTTATGTTTGATGACATAAGGGAAAGTCTCAATGAATTCAACCCATTTAGCATGTCTACGATTCAGTTTAGCTTGACTTTTAATATGTTTCAAAGATTCATGATCAGAATGTATAACAAATTCTTTGGGCCATAAATAATGTTGCCATGTCTCTAAAGTCCGAACAAGAGCATATAATTCCTTATCATAAGTAGAATAGTTCAGACTAGGCCCACTCAATTTTTTAGAAAAGTATGCAACAGGTTTGCCATCTTGTAATAACACACCTCCTAATCCAATTCCACTAGCATCACATTCAAGCTCAAAAGTCTTATTAAAATCAGGAAGTTGGAGTAAAGGAGCATGTGTCAACTTATCTTTCAATACCGTGAAGGCTTCTTCCTGTGCGGTACCCCAAACAAAAGGCACATCCTTCTTTGTAAGCTCATTGAGAGGTGCAGCAATGGTGCTAAAATCTCTCACAAAACGCCTATAGAAACCAGCGAGTCCAAGAAAACTCCTCACTTGTGTGACTGTTTTGGGCTGCGGCCAACTCTCAATAGCTTCAATCTCTGCTTTATCAACTTCAATTCCCTGTGGAGTAACAACATAGCCAAGAAAAGACACTCGGTCAGTGCAGAAGGTGCACTTCCCAAGGTTACCAAACAAACATGCATTACGTTGAGCATTAAAAATAGCACGTAAATGTTCCAAATGTTCTTCCAAAGATTTGCTATAAATCAGTATATCATCAAAATAGACTACCACAAATCGTCCAATGAAAGCACGTAAAACTTCGTTCATTAGTCTCATGAAAGTACTAGGTGCATTAGTTAACCCAAAAGGCATGACTAACCACTCATATAAACCAAACTTAGTTTTAAAAGCTGTTTTCCATTCATCTCCCAATTTCATACGAATTTGATGGTATCCACTACGCAAATCAACTTTGGAGAATATTGTAGAGCCACTCAATTCATCAAGCATATCATCTAGCCTAGGAATAGGATGACGATAACGAATAGTAATATTATTAATGCCTCTACAATCAACACACATACGCGAGGTACCATCCTTTTTCGGCACTAGAATAATAGGAACAACACAAGGACTAAGGGATTCGCGTATATAACCTTTGTCGAGTAGCTCTTGTACTTGACGCATAACCTCCTTCGTCTCCTCTGGATTGGTACGGTATGGTGCGCGGTTGGGTAATGATGCACCGGGAATTAAGTCAATTTGATGCTCAATCCCTCGAATAGGTGGTAATCCCGGTGGCACGTCTTGTGGAAAGACGTCAGCGAACTCCTGCAAAATGTTAGTAACAGCAGGAGGCAAAGAGGAAGGCACGTCCTCGAATGAAAATAATGCCTCTTTGCACACAAAAGCATAGCAAACAGATTTGCTAACATCTAGATCATCAATATCAGATTTGGTGGCAAATAAACATGCACTTTTCAATTTACTTTCAGAAGCAACACTAGATGGTTTATTATTAGGCTTCATTTGTTGCTCAAATTCTTTTGCCACAATCTGATTTTCACTCTTATTTTGCTCCTGTTTTGCTTTATTAGCTCGACTAATATCATCTTTAAAATGGAATCAGGAGTCATAGGAAGCAAAGTACTATTTTTGTCCTTACGAACAAGAGTATACTGATTGTTTCTACCAAGTGTACAGAATTTTTATCAAATTGCCATGGTCTACGAAGTAATAAGGAACATGCTTGCATAGGTACCACATCACAATCAACATAATCAGCATATGTAGAGATACTAAAATGCACACGAACAGTACGTGTTACCTTAACCTTGGCGCTGTTGTTGAACCATTGGATGTAGTAAGGATGTGGATGTGGTCTTGTGGTGAGAGATAGCTTCTCCACCATCTCCATGCTAGCCAAGTTGTTGCAGCTCCCTCCATCTATGATGACGCTAACAGAACGTTCCTTCACAACTCCCTTTGTATGGAACAAATTATGCCTCTGATTTTGCTCAGCTTGTGTAACCTGCACACTCAAAACACGTTGAGCAACTAAACATTCATACCTGTCAGCATCTTCAGCAGCCATGTATTGCGTCTCATGATCAGAATCATCTCCACCGTGCTCTTCATGTGTAAGAAGAGCCAAAGTCTCCTCAGCATAGTCACTAGTGGACTCATACCCACCATCCTCAGTAGCAATCATCACAGGCTGAGATGTGCATTCTCGCGCAAAATGTCCTCTTCCCTTACAACGACGACAAATAATATCACTTGTGTGCCCTGTAGACGCCATGGAAGAAGCAGAGCTCTGTGCAGGCCCGGCAGGTGTGCTCTTGGCAGATAGTGGTGGTTGTGCCTGCTTTCTTGTATCACGGTTGGAGGTGGCAGCTGACGGAGGTGCCGGTGTAGCATAACGTGTGGAAGTAGATGATGCACGTGGTGTCCACGATGAAGGTCGACCTGCAGAAAAGTTAGTTCGCGCCAATGCCTATCGATCCTGCACTTCACGTTCAGCTTTACAAGCAAGATGGAATAAACGAGTGATATTATTATAATCCTTATAGTCTAGAATGGTATGAATCTCTCTATTTAATCCACCCAGAAAACGTGCAAGCATAGCTTCATTCTCCTCAACGATACCACATCTAATCAAGCCAGTTTGTAATTCGTGATAATTTTCTTCTACCGAATTTTTTCCTTGTCTTAAGCGCTGCAATTTTTGAAGTAATTCACGTTGATAATATGGTGGAACCCAACGAGTACGCATAGCAGTTTTCAAAGCAGCCCAAGTAGCTGGAACATGATATAATCTACAATATTTAGACCACCAAACACATGCAAAGCTAGTGAAAGCACAAACAGCAGCAGGAACACGTCTCTCCTCAGGATATTGTAAACATGTAAATCGTTGTTCAGTTTCTAACTCCCAAGTAAGATATATATCAGGAACATATCTACCCTCAAATGGTGGAATATTCAATTTCAGTTTAGGGAGATGGTCATGATCTCGTACCTGAGGGGGAGCCCTAACATTGCCATTATTTGCATGTGGATGACCTGGTGGTTGTGGTGCTGGTTGTTGCACGTAGTTCTGATGTTGATCAACCTCATCCTCGTAATCTCCCACATAATCATCCTCGTCCACATCAGCAGCAGGAGCCACAGAAGTATCAACAGTAGCACCAGCAGCTTGGCCAGGCTGAAGAGGGACACGGGTCGCTCGGCGGAGGGCTGTGTCGCGATGTGGAGGTAGTCGTTGTTGCTGTTGTAGAGGTGCGTTGGGTGCAGCCGGTGGTGGTGGTGGTAGACGCGCGAGCAATTCATTAAACTTGTTATCGAGCTTTGTTTCGAACGCCTTCTCAATGCCATCTATCTTCTCCATGGCCTCTTCAAATCTATTTAGCACATCTTCCACCTGTCCACTCATCATTTGCTGAAACTTATCATGTAACGCTTTGTTTGTCATGTTCTCCCAGTCAGTCTCGTCGGCTTGTGATCCTGCCATGGTTAGCAGCAATAGAAACACACAAGAATATGATTCTATAGACTACTAGGAAGTGGTGGTGGTGTGGTGGACAGTCACAAATCCGTCAAGCAAATCTCAAATTCTTACCAGTTCTTACCCAGCAGCAGGCGGTGATCGGCAACCGTTGTAGTCAAAACTCTCAAAGCTTGGATAGAGCGATTGCCAGGGAGAGTCAAACGCACGACGTAGATGTATGTGGAGCTGGAAAGGCTTATAGTACGGTAGCAAAAAGGTCAGCAATAATCAATTCAGAGATGCAAAGTTGAATAAACGCTCAACGACGGTACTGTGCTGGTCCTAGGCTAGACCGTGCTAGAGACGTGAGCCTAGAACACTAACAAAATCACGGCGCTGCACGAAAACAAGGGAAAAGCACACTCTGGAATTTTTTTTGCTCTTTTTTTTGCGCTCTTTTTTTTTATGCTCCTCTTTTTTTTTGCGAAAAATCACTATAATGGCGAGTGTCTCAAATCTCTTCCCAGGTCAAACTGACAGGATAGACACGAATTTTTTGCGAATTTTTTTTGACTGCCCGGACCCAAAAACTGGAAACGGCTCAAAAAAAACTTTCAATAACGGCAACTGCCTCAAAAGGCTAAGAAACACCAAAAAATAGGATAGCCAAATTTTTTTTGTCAAGTGCGTTTTTGCAAAATTTTGGGCCTAAACGGAGGGTGGTTTCCGGACTCTTTTTTTTTGGAAACCAACCTCTTCTACGGACGGCAAAAGATTGATGGAATCCCAAACCTACTCAAACAAGGAAACACGAAGCTGGCAACAGATGGATCTCGAAAGCAAACCTAATATGAGATGGACTCGAAGTGATGGTGGTATATGGATACGGATCGGTGGTGGTATATGGACTCGGAGCGGTGGCGGATAAGCGGTGGTGGAAGATGGCAGGGACAATGATGATCGTGCGGCGGCGGCGTGACTAATATGACAAGAACTCGAAACTCTAAAAGACTAGATGCTAAGACCAGCAACTTGACACGACGATGCAACCACAAATTCAACAAAGCAAATACAGAAAAGATTATGCAAAGGCTCAGATTGGTTCAGATAGGATGTACTAACCCTAATTTTTTTTGGCTTTTTCGTGGACTATAGGTATGAAGAACAGACTCGATCTAAACTACGAAAAACTGTAAAATCTCACCGAGCAACCTGAAAATCTGATACCACTTGATAGAGGCAAAGGTGTCCCGATGTTTCGATGAGATGGTGGTTATCGTTTCTGTGGGAGTCGACCTTGACGATCCGACTATGAACGTGCGAGACGTCGCGCCTTAGTAATCGCTAAACCAACTTCCGAGGGTTATTGACCACGCCGGAGCACGATCAACCTGACCACGAGGGCCTGTTTCCTGCGAGCAAACGAAGAACAAGCAAGAAACTAAGATTGCAATCTGGATATTGCGAATAAAAGAGGAAAGCTTTATTAACGAAGGTGGTGTTCTGTGACGCCTTTGTCTGGTCGTTGAACACAAACGAAGTACGCGAAGTTGCAGCTATGGCGAACTTTTAATCTAAACAAAACCCAAAGTCTAAATGATGCCCTAGGGGCTGTATATATGGGGGGAAGAGGGGGGAATTTCGTGGCCCTTGGAGGAGGGGTCCAAAACCCACCCTAACTCTTGTTTCCCCACACATACGGACTCTAAAAACAACGTATATTGAAGTATTTCGAAATTACATGGGCCTGGCCCAATAATAAGGTGACGCAGCACCTAGAATACCCTCTGGACGAAATTTATGAAGTGGCATCTTGTATATTTCGTCCAAGGCTTCATTCACTCCTTATGGTGGCTTCAGAGTCCTGAAATCATCACTTGTAACTCCGTTCTTGTTCCCCTTGCGCATGCCATCAACAACATGCTTGTTCTTGCTCCAATGTTCATCCTTCTCCAAGCTAGGCCCTTCATTTGTAAGCAAAACAAATGTATCCAATTTAGGCATCATATTCTCATGAACATTAGAATCATTACCAAGAAACGAAAGTACCTGGTAATTTAATTGGCGTGCGCGAGCTCTAGTAATTGGTCCATCATATGTAACAGTAGGGGCTGTGGGTGTAACAATGGTATTGATGTCCTTCGAATCTAAATCCAGAACGTGAGAGACTTGGACTCTATCTTCTCTTGGCCCAAAAGTGACGTGAGAGGACTTTTTGAACAGAACTTAAACTTCTCCTTTTCCCCTATCTTCATATGTGGATTGTACAAATGTCCCATACACCTGCAATTAGAAAAAACACAAAAGTGTGTGAAGTATTTTTGTTCTGGATAATATAAATAGATTATTGAATAGTTGACACAAGAAATCACCTGACAAATATGCATGTATGCAATATTTTTGGTCGTATCCAAGGTAGTCATGTCCTCATCATCCTCCCCTTCTTGAAAATAAAGCCGTCCTCGGCGTTGCTTTATCTGAAATGTGGCTAACAAAAGAGACAAGGTGTACATGTTGTATATGTATATGTCATCAATTTTTACTTCCCGTGGATTTTGCACATATGACACATGTATACATGAGTAACTTTCATAGTGAATAAAATATAAAGCCAAAATATTATCACAAGAAGTAGAAGGCATGAAAGTATTGCAACTCAGTTTGCACATATAAGTGAAGCTCTTATTCATATGAAAAGATTGGCAATATTCATCATTAAACCATCCCAAAATTGGTGAATGAACCTTAATTGCATCAAATTTACATGCTACAACATGCTTAAATAAGCAAACACGCAATAAGTCATTTGACACAGAATCATCACCAAGATTAGATGTCATATCAAAATGAGTAAACATTGGTTCTTTTGCATCAACAGTTAATTCATTGGGTGCACTCAAAATTGTTGGTATTTCAGTTGTTTGAGCACATGACGTATTCATGACAGTAACATGATTCTCTAAAATAGGTGATGCGCTCAAATCAACAGGTAACTCAACACATGATGTATTCAAGTTAACTAGGCATGCATCATTCTCACGTGAAGTTATATCATCAATACCTTTACAGTTACCTTGTCGCAAAGATGTAGCTGATGTAGGTATGGATGATGGCAATATACCATACTCTTGAGATGATGTCGCGCTCACAATCTGAGGTGGCTGCTCTAGTAGGTGCAACGGTGGAGGAACCAAGCGGTGGTGGTGAGCATGAACTAGAATAGTAGTTGTTCTGGTCACCCAATGCATCCTCCTGTAACTGTCTCTCAAAGGTACAAGAACGAACAGACATACCAGTAATGCAACGAGGAATATACTAAAATCGTGCCTGAATATCATGGTTCAAACCACCAAAAAATCTATTCATTGTATCATCCTTAGATTCTTCTATGTCACAATGATGCATATAAGATTTGAACTCTTGGTAGTAAGCATGAACAGTGTTGTTGCCTTGTTTAAATAGTTTAAATTTGCGAAGCAATTCACGACGATAGTAAGGAGGGAAAAATTGTTGTCTCATTACATTTTTCAAATCTTTCCAAGTTGTGGGTTGGTTATCAATGTTTTTCTTACAATGCACACTCCATCAAACAGAAGCAAAACCAGTAAATGCTCTAGTGGTAACTCCTACTCGCTCAAATTCAGAAAAGTCATGGTGACTAAAAACTTGTTCTACTTTAAGCTCCCAAGCTAGATAAATAGCAGGATTAAATCTACCCTCGAATGACGGTAAAGAGATAACCTGAGCATGTGCTTGTGTGTGTTGTCCCAACTCTCGTGATGGTGAAGATGTGTCCGTCATCCAAGAACTTCTATCACCGGAACATGTCATGATTAGTAGAAACAAGAAACAAAATTCGAGAATAATGTTTCGATGAACTACTAGGATATGGTTGTAAAGTGCTCACAGTAAAGCAAATATCAATATCTTATAAGTTCTTACCATGCGGCAGGTGGTGACAGGCAACCAGCGGTGTCAAATAACTCCGAAGATTGTGTAAAGCGATTGCCAGCAGAACGTACATATACACGGTGTAGAAATATGTGGAGCTGGATTGGCTATAGATGGTAGCAAAAGATTAGCTATAATCAATTCAAAGATGCAATGTTGAATAAACGCTCAACGACGGTACTGTGCTGGTCCTAGGCTAGACCGGACTAGAGACGCGAGCCTAGAACACAAAGAGGTCACGACGTACCACAACTAGCATCAATGAAGGATACTAAGTAGCTCTGGACAGCAAGATATAAGTGAAGATCACAACGGCAATAAAGATAAAGATGAGAAACAACTGTCAAGCAGGATATACAACAACTCTCTCTCCAACTTTCCTCTTGAAAAGATTGAGCCAATTTTCTGATCATTATCAAAGAATGCTACTAACTCAAGCTTTCTAATGCAAAAAGAATCACTCAATTCCGAATTGATATGAGGAGTCAAAGAATTCTAAAACTGGCCTGAAAAAATGGAACAAACTGTATGAGCGAACTTCGAAGGGCAAAAAGACCTATATAGAAGCCGATTTTGAGGTGCCAAATATATAACTAGCTTCTGCAACTATTTAGATGAGGCTCGTCGCTAGCTTTAATTTGAGTACTCGTGGAGCCAAAACGGACTTCGTATGAGGAAGTTATGCCTGTTTGACTGAACAGTGCACAAAACAGAATCCAATGCGAATTCAACTACGAGATTGAGTCTAGATAGATCCGAATTTTGTTTTTTTCTTCTCTTTTTTTTCCTCACACTTCTTTTCCTCTTTTTGCTCTGACCTTTTTTTTTCTTTTCTCTCTCTCTCTCTCTCTCTCTCTCTCTCTCTCTCTTCTCCTTTTTTCTCACTTGCTATTTCCAAATAAACTAGATAAGATGCAGATTGGATTAGGCGAAGATGTGAACGATCTCAACTATGATTAGACAATGAACGGTGGGTAGCACGTGGTGGAAATTGATGGATGGGTGGTGGACAACGGAAGGGATAATGATGCAGCGGCGGCGTGACTAATGTGAACAGAACTCGAAACTCTAAACGAATTAGACACTAAGACCAGCAACTCGACACGACGATGCAACCGATAATTCAATAATGCAAACAATGAAAAGAAAATTGCAAAGGCTCAGACTGGCTTGGACAAAAGGATGAATAGATCTAACTTTTTTGTGGCTTTTTCTTGGACAATAGGTAAGAAAATAAATCTAATCTAGGGAAAACTGGAAATTCTCACCGAGCAACCTGAAAGCTGATACCACGTGATAGAGGCGAGGGTGTCCCAATCTTTCGATGAGATGATAACTATCGATTCGGTGGAGATGACTTTGACGATCCGACTACAAACCTGCACAACGTTGCGCCTTAACAATCGCTAAACCAATCTCCTGAGGTTACTGACGATGCCGGAAACACGATCAGCCTGACCGCGAAGGTCTCTTCCTGCAAGCAATCGAAGAACGAGCAAGAATATGAGAAAGCAATCTGAATATTGCGAATATCTATGAAGTATTGATAATTGTGGGGATCTGTAAGCGGTCTTGGTCTGGTCGTTGGACACAAACGAAGTACACGAAGTTGCAATGGTTAACTTTTAACTAAACAAATCCCAAGGAAAAAGCTACTAGGTGGATCTCCTTATATAGGAGCATGGGGTGGCAGCCAAGGAGGTGGGAGGACGTCCCAAGGCAGCCTAAAACCAACTCTAGGTCGTACAAGGCTCATGGGCCCAAGTGGAGGTGATGCAACACCTTTGGACTTGTTGTTTCGTCCATATCTCAACGCTTGGATGAATTTAAAGGTTATTCCAATTGGTTTGGAAAGAGTATGAAATCTACTTTCCAACATGTGACGCCCCCGATTCAATCGTACACTAACCATGCACGCAAATGTGTACGATCAAGATCAGGGACTCACGGGAAGATATCACAACACAAATATACAAATAAAATAAGTCATACAAGCATCATAATAAAAGCCAGGGGCCTCGAGGGCTCGAATACAAGTGCTCGATCATAGACGAGTCAGCGGAAGCAACAATACTGAGTACAGACATAAGTTAAACAAGTTGCCATAAGATGGCTAGCACAAACTGGGGTACAGATCGAAAGAGGCGCATGCCTCCTGCCTGGGATCCTCATAAACTACTCCTGGTCGTCGTCAGCGGGCTGCACGTAGTAGTAGGCACCTCCAGTGTAGAAGGAGTCGTCGTCAGTCGCTGACGTCAAGAAGGCTTCGGCCGATACCCATAACTACTCCCGCGTAGATGGTTAGTGCGTATAGACCAAATGGCCAGACTCAGATCAAATACCCAGATCTCGTTAAGCGTGTTATGTATCCGCGAACGCCGACCAGGGCCAGGCCACCTCTTTCCTAGGTGGTCTCAACCTGCCCTTTCGCTCCGCCACAAAGTAATAGTCGGGGGCCGTCGGGAACCCAGGCCCACCACTACCTGGGTGGAACCACCTGCCCCTTCAGCCCCCATCTCCGAACAGTATCATAGGTAATGTAACAGTGTAAAGTATATAGTATATGCCCGTGATCACCTCCCGAAGTGATCACGGCCCAGTAGTATAGCATGGCAGACGGACAAGAGTGTAGGGCCACTGGTGGAACACTAGCATCCTATAGTAAGCAAGTAGGATTGCAGGTAAAGGTATCAACAGCAGTATCAAAGACAGGCTATGCAGTAGTATAGGATTAACTGAAAGCAGTAACATGCTACACTACTCTAATGCAAGCAGTAGAGAAGAATAGGCGATATCTGGTGATCAAGGGGGGGCTTGCCTGGTTGCTCTGGCAAGAGAGAGGGATCGTCAACTCCGTAGTCGAACGGGGCAGCAGCAGCGTCGGTCTCGGTGTCTAGCGACAGAAGAGGGGGGAGAAACAATAAATATTTAAGCAAGCAGATGCATAGTGATGCATGACATGACAAGTAACGGCGTTAGAGGTGCCCTAACGCGGTATGGGATGATACCGGTGAAGGGGGGAACATCCGGGAAAGTTTTCCCGGTGTTTCGTGTTTTCGAGCAGAGGAGTCGGAGGGGGAAAAGTTGCGAGTTTGTATGTTAGGAATGTGTGGCGGACGAACGGGCTGCGTATCCGGAATCGCCTCGTCGTTCTGAGCAACTTTCATGTACAAAGTTTTCCATCCGAGCTATGGTTTATTTTATATTAATTTCTAAAGATTTAAATCATTTTAGGCTTAACAGAATTAATTAAATCAAAAGCATTTATGACATCATCATGACGTCAGCATGACGCAAGCAGTCAAAGTTGACTGTTGACCAGTCAACTAATGGGTGGGTCCCGCATGTCATAGGCTGTTAACTAATTAACAACAGTTAGTTTTATTAGCAGGTTAATTAGATATTAGATTAATCTAATTATGATTAATTTAAGTTAATTAATTAACATTTTAAGTATTATTATTTTTATTTTAATTAATAACTTAAAAAAATGTTCCAGGGCGCTGGGGTCCGCGTGTAAGTGGCCCAGGGGGGGTTGCGGGTGCCAGGCGAAACGGGCACCGGGCGCCACGGGTGTGGCCTGAGCGGTCGCACGCCCAGGGGCGGGCGTACCCGGCCGGGCGTTGGAGCAGGGGAGGCCGATGGCCGTGGGGCCGGCCAGGTGGCCGGAGCGGCGTCTGGAGGCAGGCGAGGCCAGTCGGGGTTGCGCCGGGGGTGGGAGCGAAGGAAAGGCATGCGGCGGCGCGGGAAAACAGCGAGAGGCAGCGGTGCGTGAGGCAGTGGGTGGACCGGCGAAGAAGGGCAGCAGTAGCCTGCAGCCAGGGCCGTCGGTAGTGGTCGGGCGCAGCAGGAGGCACCGGCAGATGCGGGGCAGAGCCCGAGCGAGCAGGGGAGGCTGAAGTGGCGGCGGTTGAGGCCACCAGAGAGCGAGCGAGGCACGCGGGGCGTTGGCGAGGGACGTCCGAGCCGGTGTGGGGCGCGGGTGGCATGCTCGTGTGTGCGCGGCCGTGGGTGCGCCCGGTGTGCGGACACGACGTGATGAGCATGGGCGAGCGGCGATGACCGCGGCCAAGATAGAGAGGGGGAGGGCGTGGCCCTCACCGCGTTGCAGGGGTACGGGGGGCAGCAAGGCTCGGTGGAGGCCGTTGAGGAGGAAGACGGGGACGGTCCGGCGACGGGGTCGAGGAGGCGACTGGAGGCACGGGGCGTCGGGGGCGTCGGCTGCCCCTACCAGATCTATGCGGGGTGGAAGGTTGAGAGGGCGGGCGTCGGCGATGGGCGTAGTTGACGGTTCCTTGGGCGCGGGCACGCCGGCGAGGTGGGTCTCCGGCGCGGCATCGAGCGGTTGTTCCCCACCCCGATCCAGATGGGATCGAGAGTGGTGGGGGGAAGGGAGAGAGCGAGTGGGGGAAAGTGGGGGGGCGGTCTAGGGTTTCGGGGTCCAGGGGGGTTAAGGGGGTGGGTGGGCTGGCCTGGTGGCCCGGTTGGGCTGCTGGCTGGGCCGTAGCCCAATGGGGGGGCTTTTCTTTGTTTTTCTTTTCTCTTGTTTTTCTCTTACCTTTTCTTTTCATTTATTTTCTTTTCTGTTTTAAATCATCGTAAAATATTTAGGCATTTTCTAAAAATGAGTTTTCTCCACAATAATTACCAGTGCAATATTTGGCACCCACCGAACATTTTTGTTTCAATGTTTGAAAACTTTTGTTGTTTGCCATATTTTGAATTTGAATTTTTAACCAGTTTTGAACTAACGAGATATTAACAACAGTAACGGAGATGATGTGGCATCATTAGCAGAGTTTCACTGTAGCTTAATTACCCGGGCGTCACAATTCTCCACCACTACAAGGAATCTCGCCCCGAGATTTAAGAGGGGGACTAGGGGGTAAGTTCTGGTTACGAAATTCTAACGAACCCTCTCGGTCTTGGTTGCTCTTCTCGAAGTGGTTGATCCATTACATTGATGTCTTTATTTTTCTGCTCCAAGTCATTGAGATGAAGTCGGCATCCTTTCTTCAGAAACTCCATCGTACTTATGAATAGGTAACAGGGTAGATCGGAAACGACAGAATGCTATAAGGGTAATAACCTGGGATTAACCCATGAATGAGCATATGAGTACCTCTCGAGTTGCACAAATAGAACACATCGAGAGTAAAGTTGGAAGGTCCAACAAGAAGTTTCAAGCAGCCAGGCAATCGTTCAATGCCTAGACATAAGGTGAAAGGGGTTCCAAGCAACGGAATAATTATTGTTTCCGATGCCAGAATTGACGATCTCATCGGAAGGTGGCTCATGAATTACATACGAGTCCACGCGAGAGGAATAACTTTGGGAACAGGGGGTGTACAGGAGAGTCGGGTTTCGATCCTGTGGAACTGTGGGTTATGGGCCCACCATGTGGGATAAAAGTAGGAAGGGCGGAGACGTCTTGCGTGATCATGCAAGAAAGGCATGTCAGAGGATAGCCTGTCGATTATGTTGGCAACAACATCGATACCAAGGGCGAGGGACGAAGAGAACCATTTTCCTGCTCGTTGAACGAGGCGGACCAATAGGCAAAGTTCTCGTCCATTGGTGGTGACCGGAATGCTATCGACATTTTCAACAGGGTCTTACTGACACGGTTGTACACCAAGGTGTAAACATAAGCAGAAGAATATTACTGCTTAGATCCTATGGATCACAAGGAATGTTAAATAAATCAATGGAAAGGAAAATGTGATCATCAGATCAGACAAAACAATGGAAAGGAAATTGTGTTTGACACATATACCAGGGGTATACCCTTCCCAAGGTCAAGTAGAGCAAGATATCCTCGACAGGATAGAAAGTAGAAACCATTTAGGTAAGGGGAGAGGAATTTGATGACAAAACCCATACAACGGTGTTTTGGATAATTGATAAAGAAAACATAACATTTTGTTTCAAATGTCCTTATCGAAGATCGGAGTATCACAAACATGCGTCGAGATAGCATTGACAAGGTCTTCAATGCAAAGATCAGACCTTGGATACACAAGGGATCCATCAAGAAAAACTTATTAAACAAGTCATTCAATTTCCTCATGGAAGAATGGTTAACCTTGTTAAAAAGGAAACTATAACACTAGGTCCTCCGGCCAGGTGTGCTAGGCATGACATCACCTTACCGAGTCATAAGAGGACCAATATTATAGCTCTTGAAAATATATTCCAACCATCATATCCGACCGAGATTCAGATCTGAATGGTGTGAGGATACCTCAGGCTCAGGATGCCCGAGAAGAAAAGGTGCGACAAAATGACGAGAAGACATTATAAGATTCGCGGGAAATGAACTATGGAACCGAGTTCCGAAACAAGAGTTCATCCGTAAACCAAGGAGAGGATGAGGAGGTGGTTGATGGACTCAACGACAAATCATCGAGATTTCCGAAGGATGGATTTTCACACTTATGTGAACAAGGAGATAACATTTGTCAGATCAAATGATGTAATGAGGTATGCTCGAGGAAATCATGCACAGTTAAACATTGGTTGAAAGGTGCACCCGAAATATGGGCTTAGGTGGCATGACCGATGTTAGAATGGCGATTCGATAGCCAATGGTCTAAGAATGAAAGGTCGACCATTAACTTCAAGCAATATGGGAACCAAGCAACAACGTTCACCTGTTGGTATCCCGGCTAGAACCAACACGGGAACCAAGAAGGAATGATGATGGTGCGAAGTATCACTACACCAAGAATTTTTTTAAGAGGCGGTGAAATTCTTGCCACACTCTTGACATAAAAGGCGGTAATACTCCAAGGTAAAGAAGAACAGATGCTGGATAGCAAGGAACTCAAGGTATAACACAAAACTCAATCAAGTTTGTGTTGGAGGGAAGTCAATAAGGTGGTCGATGATAACACAGATCATCGAGGGCAAGGATGGTATTTCTCATCATGAACTCAATTGATATCCTGGAAGAGATCAAAATGTTGATGATGATCACGACACATTGGTCGAGAGATTTCATGAAGATGTAATCAACCAGCGACGACATCAAGTCAAATCAACGACGAAGCAAGAGGTTATTGGAACCACAGTTACGACACAAACTCGAACTCAAGCTTGTTGTTTAAGGTGAAAGGGTATGACGAGGAAAATCGACGTAAGTTTAGCTATCGTCGCTAATTGTGCTCCGATAAGAAGGACCAGGTAGCACAGTTAAAATCATCACGAATAGATATAGAAGAGCGGGCTAGGAATGACATGATCGGGTACAAACTCGTACTTAAAGAAGGTTACTGAAGAGTTGTTGAACCCTAGTGCGGACTCGGTTCAGTTATCGGTGTCTTTGAGTGTTTAATAACTCAGAGCCCATGAAAATTGGAATCCGTGAGAATGTAGTACTTGATGAAGAACTCATAAGAGGTTATGCAGTTCCATGATAATCTCGAGATACCAGGGGGTAATACTCGACGACAGATCAAAGTAGAGGTTGGACTGGGGTATTGCTCCGCGGAAGACAAGTGGTTCAACTTGTCCGAGAAAAGGATCAAAGATGGTCAATCATGGTCGGAACCACGGTCGCAAAGGACCAACATAGTTACAAGATGAACTTATAACAAGGGGACCATTATTAATACAAGAAGCTTTCATGATAGATTCCACATCGGGTCCATGGGCATGAACACAAAGTTCAAGGTCGACTCCCAATTCTCCAAAGCAGAACCTTACATTCACTTCTCGTTTTGAAAATGGCATTAGTGTTGAATATTTTACCTGGTGCAATACCAGATAAATATGCCCTGTGAAATCTTTTGGGTTTGCACAGATTAGGGAAGGCATTGGCTCAACCCATAGGGGCTTCTTAGGAACATATACCCCAAGCTTCAAGAGTAGATATCACCAGCTCGAAAACAGAGCATGGTTGGCCAAGTGGATGGTACAATTTACCAAGGGCATTATGTATCAGGTAAAGAACTCACAAGAATTTTGGTTGTGAAGGACATTGTCGGATAATAACCCGGCAATGGGTACGGCGGCCCACAACGGGGCTGATGTGAGTATCGGTACTCAATCTAAGGAAGATGGAATGCCAAGGCATCGGATTATGGGAACAACTGACTAATTCAAAGCTTAATGCTAAGAAATTTTATGATTTCCAAATCAAGGGATCAGAAGCAATCGTGCTGATCGAAAATAAATAAGTTCAGTAGACTTGGAAACACAAACGATCAAGGATTGATTGGTCAAGATCAAGCTCATATCTAAATGACGTCTGAGCCGGAAGGATGAGTCCTAGGATTCGACTGAGGAATGCGAGCATCCTCAACATATTGAATCAATGGACTTAAAATGATAAATGCAAGGGAGGCCAATAAGATTACGGAACTTATGGGATTATCCATAATGCAAGCAAGCGAGAATTTCAAGAGCAATAGGTTGCTCGGGATTTTCGGAAGATCGAATGATATTTTGAAGTCTTTGGCGTAACACATGATCAACGGGGAATGAGCGGATACTCGATAAGTGCGAGAATTATCCGTAGGGGTATTCAGGTGACAAAGTACAGCAAAGCAGTAAGCTCAAAGGATTCTCGAAACAACATAGAGTATTTCGAGACATCTTGTAATAACAAGATCAACGGGAAATGATTGTATGAATGGCAAGTGTATGCAGTTTACATAGGGGTTGACGGTGGAAGGAAATCGCAAATGCGATGTCACAAAGACTCGAGAGAACATCGTAGAGTAACTTCGGAATCTTCTAGTGCATCAGGCGATCATCTGAAGTGAGGGGCTCTCTGGGAGAAAGTATTATCGAGAACCTAAAGTTAGTTTTTTTAGCAAAATCATTTAACCCGAATAGAAGAGATGTCAGAGTCTCAGAGTATAGGTCAAGGAGTAAAAGATCCTACTACCACCCGATGGCGACGTGTGCCCGTAAGACACACAGCCATGTTAGTAAAAGTTTGCAATGTCTAGACTCGACTTCGGCCAAGGAGTTGGAAGGGGGATTCCTACAGGCAGTCGGCTCTGATACCAACTTGTGACGCCCCCAATTCAATTGTACACTAATCATGCACGCAAATGTGTACGATCAAGATCAGGGACTCACGGGAAGATATCACAACACAACTCTACAAATAAAATAAGTCATACAAGCATCATAATACAAGCCAGGGGCCTCGAGGGCTCGAATACAAGTGCTCGATCATAGACGAGTCAGCGGAAGCAACAATATCTGAGTACAGACATAAGTTAAACAAGTTGCCATAAGATGGCTAGCACAAACTAGGATACAGATCAAAAGAGGCGCAGGCCTCCTGCCTGGGATCCTCATAAACTACTCCTGGTCGTCGTCAGCGGGCTGCACGTAGTAGTAGGCACCTCCAGTGTAGAAGGAGTCGTCGTCGACGGTGGCGTCTGGATCCTGGGCTCCATCGTCTGGTTGCAGCAATCGGGTAGAGGAATGGTGAAAAGGGGGGAAACAAAGCAACCGTGAGTACTCATCCAAAGTACTCGCAAGCAAGGAGCTACACTACATATGCATGGATATATGTGTAAGGGGCCATATCAGTGGACTAAACTGCAGAATGCCAGAATAATAGGGGGATATCTAATCCTGTCGAAGACTACGCTTCTGGCAGCCTCCGTCTTGCAGCATGTAGAAGAGAGTAGACTGAAGTCCTCCAGGTAGCAGCGCATAGCATAATCCTACCCGGCAATCCCCTCCTCGTTGCCCTGTTAGAGAGCGATCACCGGGTTGTGTCTGGCACTTGGAAGGGTGTGTTTTATTAAGTATCCGGTTCTAGTTGTCATAAGGTCAAGGTACAACTCTGGGTCGTCCTTTTACCGAGGGACACGACTATTCGAATAGATTAACTTCCCTGCAGGGGTGCACCACATAACCCAACACGCTTGATCCCATTTGGCCGGACACACTTTCCTGGGTCATGCCCGGCCTCGGAAGATCAACACGTCGCAGCCCTACCTAGGCCCAACAGAGAGGTCAGCACGTCGGTCTAAACCTAAGCGCGCAGGGGTCTGGGCCCATCGCCCTGAGCACACCTGCACGTTGCGTGGGCGGCTGGAAGCAGACCTAGCCTAGTGGCATTCTAGTCCAATCCGGCGCGCGCCGCTCAGTCGCTGACGTCAAGAAGGCTTCGGCCGATACCACGACGCCGGGATACCCATAACTACTCCCGCGTAGATGGTTAGTGCGTATAGACCAAATGGCCAGACTCAGATCAAATACCCAGATCTCGTTAAGCGTGTTAAGTATCCGCGAACGCCGACCAGGGCTAGGCCACCTCTCTCCTAGGTGGTCTCAACCTGCCCTGTCGCTCCGCCACAAAGTAACAGTCGGGGGCCGTCGGGAACCCAGGCCCACCACTACCTGGGTGGAACCACCTGCCCCTTCAGCCCCCATCTCCGAACAATATCATAGGTAATGTAACAGTGTAAAGTATATAGTATATGCCCGTGATCACCTCCCGAAGTGTTCACGGCCCAGTAGTAGAGCATGGCAGACGGACAAGAGTGTAGGGCCATTGATGGAACACTAGCATCCTATACTAAGCAAGTAGGATTGCATGTAAAGGTATCAACAGCAGTATCAAAGACAGGCTATGCAGTAGTATAGGATTAACTGAAAGCAGTAACATGCTACACTACTCTAATGCAAGCAGTAGAGAAGAATAGGCGATATCTGGTGATCAAGGGGGGGGGGGGCTTGCCTGGTTGCTCTGGCAAGAGAGAGGGATCGTCAACTCCGTAGTCGAACGGGGCAGCAGCAGCGTCGGTCTCGGTGTCTAGCGAGAGAAGAGGGGGAGAAACAATAAATATTTAAGCAAGCAGATGCATAGTGATGCATGACATGACAAGTAACGGCGTTAGAGGTGCCCTAACGCGGTATGGGATGATACCGGTGAAGGGGGGAACATCCGGGAAAGTTTTCCCGGTGTTTCGTGTTTTCGAGCAGAGGAGTCGGAGGGGGAAAAGTTGCGAGTTTGTATGTTAGGAATGTGTGGCGGACGAACGGGCTGCGTAACCGGAATCGCCTCGTCGTTCTGAGAAACTTTCATGTACAAAGTTTTTCCATCCGAGCTACGGTTTATTTTATATTAATTTCTAAAGATTTAAATCATTTTAGGATTAACAGAATTAATTAAATCAAAAGCATTTATGACATCATCATGACGTCAGCATGATGCAAGCAGTCAAAGTTGACTGTTGACCAGTCAACTAATGGGTGGGTCCCGCATGTCATAGGCTGTTAACTAATTAACAGCAGTTAGTTTTATTAGCAGGTTAATTAGATATTAGATTAATCTAATTATGATTAATTTAAGTTAATTAATTAACATTTTAAGTATTATTATTTTTATTTTAATTAATAACTTAAAAAAAATGTTCCAGGGCGCTGGGGTCCGCGTGTAGGTGGCCCAGGGGGGTTGCGGGTGCGAGGCGAAACGGGCACCGGGCGCCACGGGTGTGGCCTGAGCGGTTGTTCCCCACCCTGATCCAGATGGGATCGAGAGTGGTGGGGGAAAAGGGAGAGAGCGAATGGGGGAAAGTGGGGGGGGGGCGGTCTAGGGTTTCGGGGTCCAGGGGGGTTAAGGGAGTGGGTGGGCTGGCCTGGTGGCCCGGTTGGGCTGCTGGCTGGGCCGTAGCCCAATGGGGGGGCTTTTCTTTGTTTTTGTTTTCTCTTGTTTTTCTCTTACCTTTTCTTTTCATTTATTTTCTTTTCTGTTTTAAATCATCATAAAATATTTAGGCATTTTCTAAAAATGAGTTTTCTCCACAATAATTACTAGTGCAATATTTGGCACCCACCGAACATTTTTGTTTCAATGTTTGAAAACTTGTGTTGTTTGCCATATTTTGAATTTGAATTTTTAACCAGTTTTGATCTAAGGCATCATTAGCAGAGTTTCACTGTAGTTTAATTACCCGGGCGTCACACAACAAAAAAAGAATCACCCAATTCGGAGTCCATATGAAAAAGTTCTTGGCGTTTTGAGTCAAGTATGTCTGTGCAGTCCGAATCTGAATCCAGAATGTGAGAGACTTGGACTCTATCTTCTCTAGGCCCAAAAGTGACAAGAGAGGACTTTTTGAACAGAACTTAAACTTCTCCTTTTCCCCTATCTTCATATGTGGATTGTACAAATGTCCCATACACCTCCAATTAGACAAAACACAAAAGTGTGTGAAGTATTTTTGTTCTGAATAATATAAATAGATTATTGAATAGTTGGCACTAGAAATCACCTGACAAATATGCATGTATGCAATATTTTTGGTCGTATCCAAGGTAGTCATGTCCTCATCACAATCGAGGCCGACAAACTCGTCTACATCAAGAAGCACTTCGCGACGAAGTTCAAGAAAGGCTTTACCAAGCACGTGTGCATCAACAAGCTCCTCGTCAAGATCGACAAGCTCCTCCTCAAGCGAGACAAGAATGTCAAGTCCATCAAGAGCAAGAAGACAATGGACCCCGCCCTCGCCAAGTGCAACATGAGGTTGACAACCCTACTTGCCAAGAGCAACATGAGGAAGACAACCATCTCCGACAAGAGCAACATGACAATATCAATCCTCAACGACATGGGCGTCATCATCCCCGACCACAACACAATGAAGAGCAACGATATGGCAAGCTAAAGTTCACCATGGCCAAGTTCAATGGAAGCAATGACCCCGAAGAGTACATCTCATGGGCATTGAAAGTTGACAAAATCTTCCGCTTGCACAACTACGAAGAAGAGAAGAATATCGCAATGGCATCCCTTGAATTCCAAGACTACGTCCTCATTTGGTGGGAACAGGTCGTTGAGCGCGGAGCAACAAGAGGTGAACCACCCATCACCACTTGGGCACAAATGAAGGATGTCATGAGAGCACGATTCGTGCCAAACTACTACAACCGCAACCTCTTCAAGAAACTCCAACAACTCAAGCAAGGAACCAAGAGCGTTGAAGAGTACTACAAGGAAATGAAGATTGCCATGATATGAGCCAATGTCAAAGAAGATGATGAGCAAACTATGGCACGTTTCTTGAATGGACTGAATCATCCTATCAAGAAGATTGCCGATTTCCAACCATACTCGAACCTCATCGAGCTAGTGCACCAAGCTACCAAAGCGGAACGGCAAGTACAAGACGACTTCAAGTATGCTAAGTTCACATCCAAGTCCTATGGCCTCGCCAACAATCAAGCTTCGACGACTCCAACACCTTCTACCTCAGCCAAGCCTTTTACAAGCAACAGTGACAAGTCAAGTTACAAGAAAGCTTCGACAAGTTCAAGTCGTCGTCCTACTACAAGCAACTTCAAGAAAGCTTCATCATCATCTACTCCAACCGATGAGACCATCAAGACAAGTTCCATCAAATGCTTCACATGCGGAGGTCGAGGCCATAAGTCCTTCGAGTGCACAAACAAGCGCACCATGATCCTCAACGACGACGGAACCTACGACTCCATGAGTGAAGGAGAAATGGAAGCTCTTGAGCAAGTGGCCATGCACCGACAAGTGAACAACGAGGATGAAGATTGTCGGTGTACTAAAGTAGAGGTACCTTAGTACCCCGAACTTGTGCACGGGCAGTCGTAGCACCCCGCGGCAAGGCTTGCCAGGCGACCGCCAAAACTCTCCATGGTCCCTTTTTTGGGCCATCCAAGAACAAAGTATTTGAGCCAAGGCCCCGGCAGGAGGAGCTTGCCGGGAAGGCCACCCGAAGAGAGCAAGGCCCCAGAATGAGGAGCTTGCCGGGACGGCCGCTCGAAGCACAAGGCCCCGGCAAGAGGAGCTTGCTGGGAAGGCCGACCAAGGCACGACAAGAGACTTGCTACGACGCGCCATGCGTCCCGGCAAGGACCGGTGAGCAACAAGCTCCCGGGCGCGACAAGACATCGACCGCGGCAAGGCGCTTGCCGCGGCAAGTCACCACCCCGCGCCTGCGTTCCAGCTCATCCACCCACACGTCACTCTGGGGCCGTTCCAGGCGTACGTGGCGAGAGGCTGCGCAGCTAGGGGCATGCGGTGGCAAAGCGACGCTGACAGGGTAGCCGTCGTGGCAAACGGTGGCGCCCCTGATGGCCCCTTTTCTGCACTGTTTGGGCGACCCGGACGGGCATTTAATGCCCTTGTCCCCTGCCGTCAGAGTTAGGTATGATAGCACTGTGCAAACAGTTGTACCCAACACAGCGTTTTCCAGTTTTACCCCCGCCTACGTTGCCACCTATGGGAAACCCCTTGCACATATAAAAGGAGGCCCCATGCGCAATGGGAGGGGAAGGAAGAAGCAGACCACCCACACTCGGTCTGATTAGTTGCCTGAGTGTACTGTAGCACTCAGCGCTCCCAAGAACACAATACAAACCACAAAGCAGCAGTAGGGTTTTACGCATCCGTGCGGCCCGAAGCTGGGTAAATCCCCTTGTGTGCATCGCCTCGATCCGCTCTTCGCGCGACCTCCGCCCCCCGCCGAACCAGAAAGGGGCTCGGTCCCCATAGGTGTTCGTGGAGGCACATTTCCCCCGACATCTTTGGCGCGCCAGGTAGGGGGCGTCAAAGTTGTGCGAACCTGATCCGGCGTCTGCACAGGCTAGATCTCCATCATCTTCATCGACATGCCACCGAAGAAGAAGGCTCCGGAGGTGGCTGGTCCGTCCGCGTCGAACCCACCGCCCCTGGAGCAGACGGGTGGTGGGGACGGCACCGGCGGCGGAACGGGCGTCGCCGAACTAGCTCATGGTGCCACGGCGTCCGAACATGCACCACGCCCCTCTCAGGAGGCACGGGACCAACAGCGTCTTGGCACTCACGATACCATACGCTCGCTGGACCCAGATCGAGCTGGCGGATCCCAGGGTGCTCAAGGCCAGCATACACACCAACGTGCTGGCGCGAGCATGGCGCGACTGCTTGGTCCAGGTGTTGCTCCTTCTAACGTAGTTAGAAGTTCGAGCACATCCCGCTCCACGCGACGCTCGCCACCGCTGCCCGCCACTCCAGCAGAAGCTCTGGCATGAGCTCAACTGCTCCTATACTACCCTCCAACGGCGGACAAGCTCGACGACCGGAGGGCCACGATACAGAGTCTCATCGGCTTCGCTAACGGCGACACCCAGCGGTAGCACAGTGCGTCGCAGCCGCGGCAGGTCGGCCAGGCGAGAACCGATGGCACCAAGACCGGTGGGGGTGCGACTACCGTGCATTTTCCGCCCCAAAGGCCAAGATCGCCGACTCGCCGGAGCCATCGCGACAACGACTCCACCGCGTCGTCAAATCCGCGAACTCGTCGCGATCAACGTCATGTTCTTCACGAACGAGAGCAAGAGGACGCTCGTACGTGCATCGAGCGTCGGAGAGAAGCGCGGCGTCAATCAGACCAGCGCGCTGGGCCCTCCGTTGACATGCATGCACCGGGGGGACCAGGCGACCTGCCGTACGCGGTAGGCTGCCCTGCGTTCACCCGCGAGCTGCAGCAAGTCCAGTGGCCCAGCACGAAGAACTTCAAGCCAGACGTACCAGAGAAGTACGACGACAAGTCGCATCCGTCGGAGTTCCTCAGCATCTACACCATTGCGGTGCAGGCTGCTGGAGGGCGAGAAGACAAGATCCTTGCCAACTACTTCCCACTGGTACTCAAATCCAACGTCAGATCCTGGCTCATGCACTTGCCGGATAACTCCATAACCTCCTGGACAGACTTGTGCCATCAGTTTGTTGGCGCCTTTATGGGCGGCCACAAACCCCATGGACAAGCGAGCGACCTTCACCTGCTCGTCCAGAAGGAAGGGGAATCCTTGCGCAAGTTCATCCAGAGATTCAGCCGCGTGCACTACAACATCCCAGACGTCCACCCTGCCGCGGTCATCAGCGCGTTCCATCAGAATGTGCGTAACCGCAGGATGCGGGAGGAGATGGCGATGTGCAATATCAAAGACGTCAGCGAGCTATATGCCCTGGCCGATAAGTGTGCACGCGCCGAGGAAGGAAGGAAACTCCCCGGGGAGAACACTGGAGCAGGAGAATCTGACAGTGAGGATACCGCCCCGGCAAGGAAGAACCGGCGGCGGAGCAACAGGAAGAAGAAGAGCCAAGAAGTACTAGTTGTTGAGCAGTCCGGCGATGAAGGCGCCGCCAAGAAGGCCCAGGCTTGTAGCTCCGGCAAGGAGGTTGCCAGATGCGCCAACTGCCAGGCTGTGGCAGTTGCCGACAAGCGGGACGGCACCAACAAACAGTACTGCAAGATCCACCGCACCAAGGGCCATGACCTCCAGAGCTGCAAGCAGGTCGAGCGGCTCGTCGAGCTGCAAAAGGCCGAGTACGAGCGGCACGACAAGGAGAGAGCCCGGGGAGGTGGCGGAGGATCAGGCACGAAGCGTCCCGGCTAGGGAGGACGCCGCGACAAGGACAAGCAGCGGCAAGCGGACAGCCCTCCCCGCGGCCGCGACAAGAACGAAGACGATGACGAAGACGAAGACATGGATGATGTCGAGACCAGTGAGCAGGAGTTTCAGAAAGCCACAGAGGTCTTGTGCGTAGACGGCGGTGCTTCTCTGCATACTTCTCACCGCCAGCTCAAGAAGTGGGCGCGAGAAGTCCATGCAGCGGAACCACCCGTCGAGTCGCGCAGGCCTCTGAAATGGTCCAGCACGCCTATCATCTTCGATATTGAGGACCACCCTGACCGCACAACTGCGATTGGGTGCTTGCCGATGTTGGTCTCACCAACAGCCCGCAACCTCAAGGTCACTAAGATGCTAGTTGACGGCGGGGCCAGCTTGAACCTGATCTCCTCCGCTGTACTCCAGAAACTCCAAGTCCCCGACAGCGAGGTCGAAGAGACCGGCACGTTCCAAGGAATCAACCCGGGAAGGAGCAAGCCGAAGGGGAAGATAACGTTGCCAGTGACATTTGGCAGCGAGCTGAACTTTAGGACAGAGAGGATCACTTTTGACGTTACCGATTTTCCATTGCCCTACAATGGAATTATCGGCCGTCCAGCGCTCGCCAAGTTCATGGCGGCCTCCCACTATGCATACAACATGCTCAAGATGCCAGGCCCGATAAGCGTCATCTCTGTCCCCGGCGACAAGAAGGATGCCCTTATCTGCGCCGACAAGATCTACCGGGAAGCAGCCGCAACGGATCACAAGCCACTTGCCGCTGAAGCTCCCGGAGGGAAGAAGAAGACCAAGCCCGGCAAGTGCTTTGGTGCCCACTCCGGCAAGCGCACCTCTTTGGAGTGCTGCGCTACCGTCGAGGACGCGCCATCGAGCTCCACCGGCAAGAGTAAGAAGTCAATGGCAGCCTCGCCAACGACCAAGAAGGTGTCCGCCAAGGAGGACGGCGCTGGTGGTACCTTCACCATCAGTGCCACCCTCGAACCCAAATAGGAAGGCGCGCTCGTTGCTTTCCTGCGGGCGAATGTTGATGTGTTTGCCTGGCAACCATCTGACATCCCCGGCGTTCCCAGGAAAGTGATTGAGCACCACCTCGCCGTCTGTCCTCATGCGCGGCCTGTCAAGCAGAGAGTTAGGAAGCAAGCGGTGGAGCGCCAAGAGTTCATCGCAGAAGAAATCAAGAAGTTGGAAGCGGCAGGCCTTGTCAGAGGCGTGCCCCATCCGACGTGGTTGGCCAATCCTGTTGTCGTGCGCAAAGCAAATGGGAAATGGAGGCTTTGCATCGACTTTACTGATGTTAATAAAGCTTGTCCCAAAGATCCCTTTCCCTTGCCGCGCATTGACCAGATTGTTGACTCCACGGTCGGATGTGACCTGCTTTCGTTTCTTGACGCATACTCAGGGTACCATCAGATCTTCATGGCTGAAGAAGATGAGGAAAAGACCGCATTCATCACTCCATGTGGCATGTACTGTTTCGTACGGATGCCTTTCGGTTTGAAGAGTGCCGGTTCGACGTTTGCAAGGGTTGTCCATACCGCTTTTGAGCTGCAAATCCACAGAAATGGGGAAGCCTACATGGATGACATAGTGGTCAAAAGCAGGAACGGGGCAACCCTGATTCAAGATTTAGAAGAAACCTTTGCGAACCTGCGCAGGATCAGCCTCAAGCTCAACCCCGAGAAGTGCGTGTTTGGAGTCCCTTCCGGCAAGCTTCTCGGGTTCTTCGTGTCTCAGCGAGGAATCGAAGCCAATCCAGACAAAATCAAGGCCATCGAGCAGATTGAAGCACCAACCCGCGTCAAGGATGTACGAAGGCTTGCCGGTTGCGTCGCGGCTCTCAGCAGGTTTATTTCCAAGTCTGCAGAACGCGCCCTGCCATTTTTCAAAGTTTTGAAAAAGGCGGGTCCAGTAAAATGGACTCCGGAAGCGGAGGCTGCGCTGCAGGACTTGAGGAAATACGTGTCCTCCGCTCCAATACTTGTCGCGCCTAAACCACAAGAGGAGTTGCTGTTGTACCTGGCGGCAACCAATCAAGTGGTTAGTGTTGCGTTAGTAGCGGAGAGGGAGGCAGATGATGAGCTAGCAACCGCGGCAAGCGCGTCCAGCGACAAGCAAGAGGCTTCCTCGACAAGCTCTGGCCCCGACAAGGATGAATCTGCGCAGGAGCGAGTGGAGGTGCAGAAGAAGAGAATGGTGCAGCGCCCAGTTTACTTTGTCAGCTCCCTTCTGCAGGGGGCTAGGTCAAGGTACTCTGGTGTGCAGAAATTGGTTTTCGGCCTTCTCATGACCTCGAGAAAGCTGCGCCATTACTTCCAAGCACATGAGATTACAGTTGTCACCCACTTTCTGCTGAAGAGGATACTGCAGAATCCAGAAGCAACAGGCAGGATTGTCGAGTGGGCACTAGAGCTGTCAAGCTTCGGTCTCAAATTCAAGAGCACTTCAACTATCCAAAGCAGAGCATTGGCGGAGTTCATAGCAGAGTGGACACCGACGCCAGACGAAGAGATCCCAGAGACGAGCATCCCCGTCAAAGAAGCAAGCAAAGAGTGGCTGATGTATTTTGATGGTGCTTTCTCGCTGCAAGGCGCCGGTGCTGGCGCGTTGCTTATCGCGCCCACCGGAGAGCATCTCAAGTACGTAGTCCAGATGCACTTCCCCAAGGAGCAAGCAACCAACAATACTGCAGAGTATGAAGGTTTGCTCGCCGGTCTCAGGATCGCGGCAGAACTTGGGATCAAGAAGCTCATTGTCAGGGGTGACTCGCAGCTTGTCGTCCGCCAAGTGAACAAAGATTACCAGAGTCCGTTGATGGAAGCGTACGTTGATGAATTGAGAAAGCTAGAAGAGCGCTTTGACGGCCTGCAAATGGAACACGTTCCAAGAGCTGAGAACGGCATTGCTGATGGCCTGTCAATGTGCGCAACACTTAGGTTACCTGTGAAACCAGGAACCTTTGTGCTCAAGCTGACTCAGCCATCCGTGACACCATCAACCGGACAGAGCAAGAAGAGGAAGTTGGTCTCCGGCGACTATCTTCCGGCAGAGCTCCCCGGAGCCGCCGCCAAGAAGGTCCCCAAGATCGACGCCAAGAGCGCTGAGGAGCCGTCTGCTCCGGCAAACCCCAGGGTTTGTTCCGTAGAAGCAGGCGCTCACGACAAGTTTTGCCCCGGCAAGCTTGACGGGGAACGTCGAGCTCCGGCTGAGCCCCAGATCCTCGCCGTAGATGCGGACGTTCCCGCAGCAGTAGATGTGCCTTCAGTCCTTGTTGTCGAGCCACAGGCTCCAGCATGGGCGCAACAGACTGTCCATTTCCTCCAGAACGGAGAAGTTCCCGAAGAACAAGAAGAAGCGGAAAGAGTAGCCTGGCGCTCGAGTATGTACCAGTTCATCGACAACACGCTGTACAGAAGAGGGCGCAACGGTGTGAAATTGAAGTGTATTTCCCGGGAAGACGGACAAAAGCTGTTGGCAGAGATACATGGAGGCATATGTGGTCACCACATTGGCGCCAGAGCACTTGCCGGCAAAGCGTTCCGGCAAGGTTTCTTCTGGCCGACAGCCCTCCAGGATGCAACTGCACAAGTAACCAAGTGTGAAGCGTGCCAGTTCCATTCCAAGCAGATACACCAGCCAGCTCAAGCTCTCCACACGATCCCTTTATCCTAGCCATTTTCAGTCTGGGGGCTCAACATCCTCGGCCCCTTCCCCCGAGCTGTCGGGGGCTTTGAGTACTTGTACGTCGCAATCGACAAGTTCACAAAGTGGCCGGAAGTGGAACCAGTGAGGAAGGTGACAGCACAGTCAGCAGTCAAGTTCTTCAGGTCGATTGTTTGCCGCTTCGGGATCCCCAACAGGATCATCACCGACAACGGTACGCAATTCACGAGCCGCGCCTTCATGCAATACGTCCAAGATCTCGGCGCCAAGGTCTGCTTCGCTTCTGTTGCTCATCCCAGGAGCAACGGTCAAGCGGAGAGGGCCAATGCCGAAGTGTTGCGCGGGCTCAAGACCAGAACTTTCGACAGGCTGCACAAGTGCGGAAGAAACTGGATCGAGGAGCTCCCGGTGGCTCTTTGGTCGATCAGAACGACGCCAAATCGAGCCACTGGCCAGACACCATTTGCTCTAGTCTATGGAGCAGAAGCAGTTACCCCCACGGAACTCGTATACGGGTCACCTCGAGTGCTCGCTTATGATGAGCTTGAGCAAGAGCGGCTGCGTGAAGATGACGCGCTGCTCCTTGAGGAAGATCATCTTCAGGCTGCTGTGCGAGCCTCTCGCTACCAGCAAGCTTTGCGTCGCTACCATAGCCGCAAAGTTAAGGCCAGAAGCTTCGAGGAAGGCGACCTTGTTCTTCGGCGCGCTCCGTCCGCCAAGAATCATAACAAGTTGACGCCGAAGTGGGAAGGCCCTTACCGGGTGAGACGAGTCACGAGGCCCGGCGCTGTCCGCCTCGAGACCGAAGATGGCACTCCGGTGAGCAACTCCTGGAATATTGAGCATCTTCGTAAGTTTTACCCGTAAGGCGCGGTTGTCGGGCCCCGTCCGGCAACCAACCTTTTGTACAAGTCTTGCCGCTGGTGCATGTAATCCTTTGTACAAAGCCAAGCGCAGACCCTGAGCAGCAGTAAATGAAGCGCTGGCGCCCTAAGTTTTAGCATGCATGCTGAGTCGAGTCTCGTCCTTGGTTAGGGTTGATAGTGCCTAACAGCTTCTAACCCCTAGCTTAGAGGTCGGGTCTGCGTCCTTTTTTCCTGTTCTTTCGTTTCCTTTGGTTCGCAGGGTTTTGCATATCCTGGCCAGACCGCTTAAGGACGAAGAAGAGAAGAAGGGCGGACCAGCATCTAGTCCCCGGCAAACCAGTGTTGCCGGGGGCTGCAAGTACAAAGATCCGCCCGCGGCAAGCCGGAGTTGCTGGGGGCTGCAATCCCAGATAAGTTTTTCATCCCTTATCGTGCATTCTCTTATGGACTGAGGAATGCGAAAGCCTTATCTCTTCCTAAAAAGCTGCCGTGCTCCCTTAACTCTGGGCCCCGGAGCGCGTTCCTGGGGCCAGTTTTGGTAGTAGCCGCGGTGGCAAAGGAACGGAATGAGGAGCCCGAACCCGCCTCATCCCTACCTCCGCCAAAGGCGTGAGGAAGGTCGAGTGGCGCGGGAAGACGGCAGGGCCTGTTGCCGGGCAAAGAAGTGTCTATCTTAACGATATAAAGGACTCGCTCCTTGGCGTGGGTTTTACCCGCGAGACAAATGGCCCGGCAAACATCCCCTTTTCATTAAAAACATTCCGCTCAGGTACAGTTCAGAGGGAGTGAAAAACATGAGAGATGGGATTACAAGCTTTAAATGCATCTAAGGCCCGAAGGCTTACAAGTTAAAAAGAGATAAGGTGCCCATAATCCCTTTCTTGTCTCTCTCTTCAGGAGGTAGGACAAGGAGGCGAAAAGGGCAAAAGGGGCGCCTAGACAAGCTACGGGTGGCAGAAGACACCAACAGAATGCCCCGGGGACCGTCTGAAGGCTAGGTGGTGGTGGTAGCTCCGGAAGCAGGGCTCGACGGGGCGGCAGGACGTCAGCACGCCGTCGAGGGCACCTTGCCCTCATACTCCGACTTGACGGCCTTGCCGCCAGCCCTCTTCCTCTTCCGCAGCCTCGCCACGCCAACCGCCAGGGAGACGACCCCGGGAAGCTCCAGGAGCCGGCGACACGGATGATGGGGTCGCCGGTGCCACGCGGAGCCGCGACCGATGCCTAGTCGGACCCGTCATCCCGACGACCGCTACCCTCGTCGTCGCTGTCGCTCCCCTCCTCGTCACTCTCGCTCAAGGAGGAGCTTTCGCTGTCGGAGGAGCTATCCACGCAGCACCGGGCCCGGATCCCGAAGCACCCGAAGACCTTGACGGAGAGGAGGTCGCCCTCCATCAACTTAAAATGGAGGGTGAACCCCTCCATCAAGCTATGGATACGGGCGAACGTCTTCCACCCTCGACCAAGATACATCACGCCGGGGGCTGGGGACTCAACGTGGACCCGCGTGCCGCTGATCCCGCAGCCCCTCATGCGCAGTCTTAGCGTCTCTGGTTGTTCCACCTCCATCACGCTTGCGAAGGGGGCCGGGAGGCGGAGGCGGCGACGAGGCGCCCGGCGCAGCCTAACGAAGAACTCGCAGGGTCGTCCCCAATGTGGACTGCCGTGAGAAGAGGGGCCGCTGGCGGAGGCGAGGCCGGCGCGTCGCCCCATTCGCCTCGTCCCTGAGCGCCTCGGCCTCGTCCACGACCTCGCCCCCTCCCCCTTCCCCTTACGGTTGGCTCTGCCACCGCGGGTGCAAGGGGAGGAGGGGCCCGTTGCCTAGCGGCGACCCTCGCCGCCACCGATGAAGGACCAGGATTCCCTTTCTCCATGGCGAATGGAGAGAGGGGATCAGAAGCTGAAGAGAAGCAAAGATGGAGGAGTGTGGGCTTTCGTCGCCCCCCCTCTTGCTCTTTATAAAGGAGCAGGGTGGGGGCTCGGCCGCCCCGCTCAGCCAATCAAGACGCAGGGAGAGCAGGCGACTGGGACCGGCCTGCTGCCTCGGCCCGCGACGGCCCGGTTTCCTGCCTCCACCGTCCGTGACCCCAGGTGCATGGAAGCCGCGTGGCTGGCGTGCAGGACCGAGGCGACGGATGAGGCGACCTCCCCTCGCCCCGTGATCGTGGGGAGCGGGCGCCTCGGAAACCATGCCTCGGCCCCGTCCAGCAAACGAGCCGCGCCTCCACGCCTCCCTCCACTTATGGGGATAGCGCGAACCGTCCCCCTTTATTGCGACATGATGCATGCCTGCGGGGCTCAGCCCCGCGCACGCCGCCCACGTCACGCATGCCTCTCCCCACGATGCCGCGTTCGACGCATGCCGTTCGGGGAGGGCGTGGTGGATGCAGAAGAAGATGCAGCGTGACCCAGGCCGCGCGTGCCCCTGCACTGTTTTGGGCCTGGCCCAAGAGCGCTCGGCACCGTGTATGGCCCAGGCCCGGGGGCTCCTGTCGGTGTACTAAAGTAGGGGTACCTTAGTACCCCGAACTTGTGCACGAGCAGTCGTAGCACCCCGCGGCAAGGCTTGCCAGGCGACCGCCAAAACTCTCCATGGTCCCTTTTTTGGGCCATCCAAGAACAAAGTATTTGAGCCGAGGCCCCGGCAGGAGGAGCTTGCCGGGAAGGCCACCCGAAGAGAGCAAGGCCCCGGCAAGAGGAGCTTGCCGGGACGGCCGCTCGAAGCACAAGGCCCCGGCAAGAGGAGCTTGCTGGGAAGGCCGACCAAGGCACGACAAGAGACTTGCTACGACGCGCCATACGTCCCGGCAAGGACCGGTGAGCAACAAGCTCCCGGGCGCGACGAGACATCGACCGCGGCAAGGCGCTTGCCACAGCAAGTCACCACCCCGCGCCTGCGTTCCAGCTCATCCACCCACGCGTCGCTCTGGGGCCATTCCAGGCGTACGTGGCGAGAGGCTGCGCAGCCAGGGGCATGCGGTGGAAAAGCGACGCTGACAGGGTAGCCGTCGTGGCAAACGGTGGCGCCCCTGACGGCCCCTTTTCTGCATTGTTTGGGCGACTCGGACGGGCATTTAATGCCCTTGTCCCCTGCCGTCAGAGTTAGGTATGATAGCACTGTGCAAACAACTATACCCAACACAGCGTTTTCCAGTTTTACCCCCGCCTACGTTGCCACGTGTGGGAAACCCCTTGCACATATAAAAGGAGGCCCCATGCGCAACGGGAGGGGAAGGAAGAAGCAGACCACCCACACTCGGTCTGATTAGTTGCCTGAGTGTACTGTAGCACTCAGCGCTCCCAAGAACACAATACAAACCACAAAGCAGCAGTAGGGTTTTACGCATCCGTGCGGCCCGAAGCTGGGTAAATCCCCTTGTGTGCATCGCCTTGATCCGCTCTTCGCGCGACCTCTTCCCCCCGCCGAACCAGAAAGGGGCTCGGTCCCCATAGGTGTTCGTGGAGGCACATTTTCCCCGACAAAGATGATCAAGTCTTTTGCGACGAAGATTCAAGTCCCGCTCTTGTTGTCTCCAAGGTCTTGACTCTTCAACTTCAAGAAGACGAAGATCAAAGATGTCATATCTTCCACACAAAGGCCGGCATCAATGGATGTTCCGTCAAGGTCATCATCGATAGAGGTAGTTGCCACAACTTAGCAAGTGAAGAACTATGCTCCAAGCTCCAATTGGTCAAGATGGAGCATCCTCACCCCTACAAGGTTCAATGGCTAAGCGACACCGGCACCATACAAGTCGAGCATAGGGTACAAGTCTCTTTCAAGATCGGCGCCTATGAAGACACTTTGGAATGTGATGTCCTACCAATGACCGTTTGCCACCTCCTTCTTGGACGGCCATGGCAATTTGACCGAGGTGTCATTCACAATGGGCGTACAAATCACTATAGCTTCAAGATGAAAGGGAAGGAGTTTGTGTTACGTCCTATGTCTCCAAGTCAAGTGCTCGCCGACAAGCAAGCCACCCATCGTGGAGAGAACAGTGAGAGAGCGAACCACCAAAAAGAGAGTGAGCGCCACATGCCCAAATTGAGTGCCTCCTAATAGAGGCGGGGTGTCCCGATGTTTCGATGAGATGATAACTATCGATTTGGTGGAGATGACTTGGACGATCCGACTACAAACGTGCACGACGTTGCGCCTTAGCAATCGCTAAACCAATCTCCTGAGGTTACTGACGATGCTGGAAGCACGATCAGCCTGACCACGAAGGTCTATTCCTGCAAGCAGTTGAAGAACAAGCAAGAATATGATAAAGCAATCTGAATATTGTGAATATATATATGAAGTATTGATAATGGTGGGGATCCGTAAGCGGTCTTGGTCTGGTCGTTGGACACAAACAAAGTACACGAAGTTGCAATGGCTAACTTGTAACTAAACAAATCCCAAGGAAAAAGCTACTAGGTGGATCTACTTATATAGGAGCAACAGGTGGCGCCAAAGGAGGTGGGAGGACGTCCCAAGGCAGCCTAAAACCAACTCTAGGTCGTACAAGGCTCATGGGCCCAAGTGGAGGTGATGCAACACCTTTGGACTTGTTGTTTGACTCGGATTCTGCTGCAGCGTTAGATTGTTTCGTCCATATCTCAATGCTTCGGACGAATTTAAAGGTGAATCCAATTGGAGTGGAAAGAGGACGAAATCTATTTTCCAACAAAAAAAGAATCACCCAATTCGGAGTCCGTATGAAAAAGTTCTTACCGTTTTGAGTCAGGTATGTCTGTGCAGTCCGAATCTGAATCCAGAACGTGAGAGACTTGGACTCTATCTTCTCTTAGCCCAAAAGTGACGTGAAGGGACTTTTTGAACAGCACCTAAACTTCTCTTTTCCCTTATCTTCATATGTGGATTGTACAAATGTCCCATACACCTGCAATTAGACAAAACACAAAAGTGTGTGAAGTATTTCTGTTTTGGATAATATAAATAGATTATTGAATAGCTGACACTAGAAATCACCTGACAAATATGCATGTATGCAATATTTTTGGTCGTATACAAAGTAGTCATGTCCTCATCACCTCCACGATGAGCGACAAGAAAAAATTTAGTTCTCTTTGCCACCAAACGTGAGATGAGAGAAGTGTGTGAGAACCCATCCAGTGTCCTACACTATGTCCTATTGTGCAAGGACGAGATCACAAAAATTAACAACTCTCGTGATCTACCTTTGGTGTTATCTTCTCTATTGCAGGAATTCCAAGATGTTTTCCCCGATGAGCTACCTCCGGGTATACCTCCAGTACGAGGCATTGAGCACCGAATCGACCTCATTCCCAGAGCACCGCTTCCAAACAAAGCTCCCTTCCCCGTCAATCCCGAAGAAACCAAGGAAATACAAAGGCAAGTAAAGCATCTCATAGACCATGGACATGTGCGTGAAAGTTTGAGTCCTTGTGCCGTACCGATCATTCTTGTGCCAAAACCAGACGGTAGCTTTCGCATGTGCTCCGATTGTAGACCTATCAATGCTATCACCGTTCGTTATAGGTACCCCATTCCACGCCTTGATGATATGCTTGATGAAGTTAGTGGTGCCACTATCTTTTCCAAAATTGATCTTAAGAGTGGTTACTATCAAATCCGCATACAAGAGGGTGATGAATGGAAAACCGCTTTCAAAACAAAGTTTGGTCTATATGAGTGGTTAGTCATGCCTATGGGTTTATCAAAAGCGCCCGGTACTTTCATGCGTCTTATGCATTACGTGTTTCACCCTTACATTGGTGAATTTGTTGTTGTCTACTTTTATGATATCCTTGTGTTTAGCAAATCTCTCAAAGAGCATGTCACCCACCTTCGCACCGTGCTACAAACTCTTCAAAAAGAGCAACTTTATGCTAATATGGAAAAATGCCTATTTGGTGTTGATAAGCTTGTTTTCTTGGGTTTCGTAGTATCCTCTAAGGGTGTTCATGTTGATGAATCTAAGATCAGTGCTATTAAAACTTGTCCCCAACCAACCAATTTGCAACAAGTGCGTAGTTTTCTTGGTTTAGCCGGTTTCTACCGTAGATTTGTGAAGGATTTTAGCACCATTGCTTCCCCTTTGCATGCTTCGAGTAAGAAAAATGCACCGTTTGTTTAGGAACATCACAAGATATTGCTTTCAATGAGCTTAAGAATTTTCTTACTCATGCTCCCGTGCTTGCATTACCAAACTTTGACAAACCTTTTGAAATTTATTGCGATGCTAGTGGTAATGGCATAGGAGGCGTGTTAACGCAAGAGAAATGTCCCATTGCATACTTTAGTGAGAAACTCTCCGGAGCGCAACTCAATTACCCCATATATGACAAAGAGCTATATGCTTTAGTGCGAGTTTTGCGTGAATGGGAACATTACCTTCGCCCTCATGAGTTCATCATCCATACCGACCATGAAACACTTAAATATCTTAAGGGTCAAACTAAGTTGAACAAGCGTCATGCTAAATGGAGTGAATTTATTGAGTCATTTCCTTATGTCATCAAGTACATTAAGGGTAAGGAAAATGTTGTGGCAGACGCGCTTTCCCGTATATGCATGCTTGTCACCCAACTTGAGTTGAATGTCATTGGTTTTGAGCACATAAAAGACTTGTATGAGCATGATCCTACATTTGCTATCCCTTATGCCAAGTGTTTGACGAATACTTCTTGGGATCAATACTACATCAAAGATGGATATCTTATGAGAGCTAACAAACTTTGGATTCCCGAGTCCTCTTTTCGTTTGTTGCTTTTGCAGGAATCTCATGGAGGCGGACTCATGGGACAATTTGGACACGACAAGACATTTGCTACGCTCTCCAAGAACTACTTTTGGCCCAAGATGCATCGTGACGTCAATCGCTTTACCAACCTATGTTCGACATGTCGCAAAGCTAAGTCTAAAGCCCAATCTCATGGCCTCTATATGCCACTTCCAATTCCATATCAACCATGGGAAGATATTAGCATGGACTTTGTGCTTGGTCTGCCTAGAACTCGAAATGGCAAGGATTCCGTTTTTGTTGTTGTGGACCGTTTCTCCAAAATGGCTCATTTCAGTCCTTGCAACAAGATAGACGATGCTTCACATGTTGCAAATTTGTTTTGTAGGGAAATCTTGCGCCTTCATGGAGTGCCAAAGACGATTTTCTCGGACCGCGACGTCAAGTTCTTGAGTTACTTTTGGAAGACCTTGTGCGCCAAGCTCGGAATCAAGCTCTTGTTCTCTTTGGCATACCATCCACAAACCGACGGCCAAACGGAGGTGTCGGTGTCAAAACCGGCGGATCTCGGGTAGGGGGTCCCGATCTGTGCGTCAAGGTCGGATGGTAACAGGAGACAAGGGACACTTTATTTTACCCAGGTTCAGGCCCTCTCGATGGAGGTAAAACCCTACTCCTGCTAGATTAATATTGATGATATGGGTAGTACAAGAGTAGATCTACCACGAGATCAAGGAGGCTAAACCCTAGAAGCTAGCCTATGAGTATGATGATGGTTATGATGTGTTCTTCCTACGGACTACAACCCTCCGGTTTATATAGGCACCGGATAGGGTTAGGGTTACACAGAGTCGGTTACATTGGTAGGAGATCTTGAATATCGGCACACCTAGCTTGCCTTCCACGCCAAGGAAAGAACCTTCCGAACACGGGACGAAGTCTTCAATCTTGTATCTTCATAGTCCTGGAGTCCGGCTGGAGATATAGTTCGGCTATCCGAACACCCCCTAATCCAGGACTCCCTCAGTAGCCCCCGAACAAGGCTTCAATGACGTCGAGTCCAGCGCGCAAATTTGTCTTCGGCATTGCAAGGCGGGTTCCCCCTCCGAATCTTGTGTACCTGTATGAATGATGTCCGTAGCGCTCCTCGGTCTCGGTGCCCAATAATTGCCGTCTTCCACATGTTGAACGAATGCGAAAAGCCCGGGGGTGTTTTTATATTCACACCCTTGGTCATATAAACGAGCCGCCTATTTAACGGGATGGGGATCTAGATCCAAACCGCATCTTCTTCTCCCCGCGAGTTATCATCAGAGCGCCTCCAGCAAAGGTCCATTCCAACATGGCCAGCCGTCGTAGCTCCTCCCCTCGCCCCTCCAGCCCCAAATCCAGAGACTGGGAGAGTTGCACCATCCCACACAGCGAGCTAGTGTCACTGCAAGCCAAGGGATTCCTTCCCCAAGCATATATGGCCCCGGTCCGAGCCGGGCTCGCCACCTACAACGGCGGCAAGCAAGCGGAGAGCACCCCCAATCCTTCTAAAGGAGAGCGGGTGTGCCTCGTCCCTTATTTATTAAGGGGTCTGGGATTTCCAATTCATCCATTCCTCCGCGGGCTTCTGGAGTTCTACGGCCTCCAGCTGCACAACCTCACGCCTGGCTCCGTGCTACATATTGCAGGCTTCGTTGCCCTTTGCGAGCTATTTTTAGGCGTCGAGGCTCATTTTGCGCTGTGGAAGAGGTTGTTCTGCTTGGTGCCCCGTTCTAAGAAGGGGTCTATATACCAAGTGGGCGGAGCCGAAATATGGCGCATCGTCGGGACCGGATACCTATTCGGAACCCCAAAGAAGGCGTCCGAGGACTGGCCTTCAGAATGGTTCTACATAGACGATGTCCCGCTGCCGGACCCTGTCCGGGTCGGTCTCCCTGAGTTCAGCATGGCTCCCTTAAGGAAACGCTTAAGTTGGCGTCCGCGGAGCTCTCAGAGAGAAAGCAACAGAGACGTTCTGTACCTGATGGGTCGGATAAGACTATTGGCTCATTCCGGACTAACCATGATTGGAGTCATGGCCGCATGTATTATGCGGGGGGTGCAGCCGCTCCGATATAGGAGCCACCCCATGTGGGATTTCAACGAGGAGGATGACGCCACCCGTTACGGCCGCAAAGGGCCAGACACAGCTGCTGCTCTAGTAAAGATTCTAACATCTTTGTACAAGGGAGAAAAGGAGGACTTCCTCCGCGTCAACCCGCGGGCCGGATTCACTATGTATGAACCTCCAAGTTGGGTAAGTGAACAATTGCACTTGCCCGCTTATTTAATGCTCCCATGACTAGATACGTAATCTGGTGATTTCAATGCAGGAGCTTCGACAGGAGGTAAAGGATATCAACAGCTGCCCTCCGCAGCCTGAGGACCCAGAACGGTCCCTCGATCCGGATTCCGAAGAGGATCCGGACATATCGGTGGAGCTCCTCGACGGGGTGTTCCACCAGTTAAGCAAAGATAATACCTTGGTGGCCATTATGGCTGATTATCCCGGGTTAATCCCGGCCTCCTAGGTGACAGAAACCGGAGTGTTTATTCCCGCAAGAGAGATTCCGTCCTTACATATTCCAGCGTTTCTGACGACAACCGTACTTTACAATGGAGATTTCCGAGGAGGGAGGCCGAACCTACGACGGCTAGCCAACGAGGAGCCGCCGGGCTCCGTGGGGTAAAAAGGGATGAAGTCCGGACTGAGAGTTCAGCACAATGGTATAACGCGCCCTCTGTCTTCCTGGCGTTATTCTGTCAGGGCATGTTAACATCCGTACTGTTTCTAGGACGAAGAGGCCTCGCCGTACTATATCCGGAGGGGCCGCCAAGCGCGCTTCTACCAGCCAGGCTCCAACGTCTGGTCCGGAGGCGGGGACGAACACCAGGCTTGCGCCGGACGCTCCTCCAACAGAGGATGTGCACCGGCTATCTGCCACAACTTCAGAAGTGGAGATCGCCATGAACCATAGGCATCGCCGGACAGTTCTACGCGACGCTTGTTTCTCCCGAGAGGCCTTAAATGCCTTCAATTCGAGAGATGCGTACCTTCGTGCTGCTCAAGATGGTTTAGCCAGAGTCACGGAGCAGTATGTGAAAGACATACGGGTAAGAATATATATATATATATATATATATATATATATATATATATATATATATATATATATATATACTAGTAGCCCACGAGACTTGAAACAGTTTAAACTAACTGATTTAAGGATCATATAATATGTAGGTTCTTACTGAGAAGAACACCGTGCTGTCCCAGGAGCTGGAAAAGTGCAAGCCCCAACTAGAGGCCGCACTAGCCGCAACAGGGGAGCCCAAAAGGACCCCCTCAGGTACGATATACGTTGAGAGATTGGTATTGTGCGGCTTATGTGCGAATCTGACAATTAATGTTGCAGATGGTGCCGGACTAGATCCGGAGAGGCAACAACTCTTACGCCAGTTAAAGGCTGGCGAGAGTACGTTGACAAGGGTGAGGCGAGAGAAGAATGATCTTCAGGATGCCAACACCAAGCTGGATGTTGAACTGAAAGACGTTCTTGGCCAGCTATCTGACTCCACAAAGGAGAATCAGCGTCTTCTACGCGGCATATTTAGTAAGTGCTTGAGCGAACCCTTTGAAAAAAAGGAGTTCGGCGAGGAAGACGAATAACAGAATTATATCTGTAGGTACGCTCACAGGTCGTCCTGCAGAGGAGATGCCCGGTTCTACGGGTGACCTTCTCCCCGAACTCCTGCAACTGCACGAACGAATTCGGCAGGCAATGCAAGGGGTTGCCCGGGCCTTATGGCCTGCCCACTCCACGCCCGAGGGCCTTGGAGAGCTTGCGGAGAAGCTGACGGGAGCTCGGCGGCGCATCCGGTTGTGGAAGATATCAGCCTGCCGACAAGGCGCGAGGGAGGCCTGGGCCATGGTGAAGACCCGCTTTACAAAGTCTGACCCCAATCACATGGCCGAGGTCGGACCAGTGGGGCCTGACGAGAAGGAGATCCCTGTGAGCTTGGTGTATGGCCAGGTAGAGCTGGCCTCAAAGTATTCCCAGCAGGACTGTAAATTAGACAGCCTGTTAGATGGTATAGAGGAGGAATACGATCAGTCAAGATGACTATGTAATTTATAATTGACATGTGTAATGCCTTCTAGCCGGATTGTAGATCGTTTGTCGTTGCCGACCTTTTCGCTTCGACCTCGGGACCTGACGGTCCGGAGTGTGTCCGAATACCATAACGGCTATATAAAAGCTGGGGTATGCATGGAGACCAGGCGTAGGGGTCATTAGTGCTTTATCAGACAAGTGCCCAACTAGTTATGTTATATTACATGGTTAGTAAGAAACATCTTCCAGAGAGAATAGTTCCGTTAAGGGTTCCTTTCGCTGGGGTGGCGTGCCCTAAAGTGCACGTCCGGACTACAAATGCAGAAGATCATCTGGGGGCATGTATAAAATAAAAAGGTTCATCTTTAGTTCACCGTCCGAATATTCCCTTAAGAACGCTAGCTTTCGGCTTCACCCAGTCTGAGGTACACATCCGGCTTATCCGGCAGTAACAATCGCAGAGGTGCTCCCTTTACCGCCTAGCCGAACAATCGGGAACATAGGGGTAAGCACAGGAGCCAGGCAACCCATCTTGGCCAAAACTTACGTCATATCGATGCATATAATGGCGAAGAAAAGGTGCATGCGGAAGTCTGACGCATGCGTTGGGTGTGAAACCCATATAGACAAGCTTCTGTTAAAGAAGCCCCCAGGTTTAAGAAGCGCGGATAGCGCGTCACATAATGAGCCTTTTAAGGGATAGAAAAGAAAAGAGTAGTAGACAAAGTAAAAAAAAGGTATAAATGTAAATAATGGACAGAGGAAGGAGACAAACACAGAGTCCGGCGCTAGGCATAGAATCTTCGGAGACGTGTGGCGTTCCATGGGTTCGGCTCGAGTCAGTTGTCCGACGCATCTCGCAGGCGGTACGCTCCACCAGTTAGGACTTGGTCGATTATGAATGGACCTTCCCATTTGGGCTTGAGTTTGTTCTTTTGCTTATCCGGCAGGCGCAGAACTAGTTCACCAACGTTGTAATTTTTGGCCCGTACTTCTCTGCTTTGATATCTTCGAGCTTGCTGTTGATAGAATGCGGAACGGGCCTTAGCCACGTCACGCTCTTCCTCTAAGGCGTCCAGGTTGTCCTGCCGATCAAGCTCGGCTTCTCTTTCTTCGTACATGCGCACTCGAGGTGAGTCATGAATTATGTCGCAGGGCAGAATCGCCTCAGCGCCGTACACCATAAAGAATGGCGTGAATCCGGTGGTACGATTTGGCGTGGTTTGTAGCCCCCAGAGTACGGAGTCGAGCTCCTATACCTAGTGCATATCAGATTCCTTGAGGGACCGCAGTAGTCTGGGTTTGATGCCGCTCATGATGAGATCATTTGCACGTTCGACCTGACCGTTAGTTTGTGGGTGATAGACAGAAGCGTAGTCGAGCTTAATGCCCATATGTTTGCACCACAGCTTTACTTCATCAGAAGTGAAGTTTGTGCCGTTATCGGTGATAATACTGTGGGGGACACCATAACGGTGTACGACCCCGGATACGAAGTCTATCACAGGTCCGGATTCGGCCGTCTTGACAGGCTTGGCTTCTATCCATTTGGTGAATTTATCCACCATGACCAATAAGTATTTTTTCTTGTGGGTTCCGCCTTTAAGGGGTCCCACCATATCGAGTCCCCAGACCGCGAAAGGCCAAGTGATGGGGATAGTTCGGAGGGAGTTGGGTGGCATATGGCTTTGGTTGGCAAAGAGCTGGCAACCGACGCACCGTTTGACTAGGTCCTGAGTGTCTGCTCTAGCCGTCGGCCAATAGAAGCCAGTACGGAAAGCCTTGCTTACAAGGGACCGAGCCGCAGCGTGATGGCCACCGAGTCCGGCATGAATTTCAGCCAACAGACTCCGCCCTTCCTCTTCGGAGATACACATTTGAAGGACTCCTGTAGTGCTTTTCTTATATAGCTCTCCCTCGTGGACTTTATAGGCTTTAGATCGCCGCACTATGCAGCGTGCCTCGTTTTGGTCCTCGGGGAGTTCTTGCCTAGTAAGGTAGGCAAGGAATGGTTCCGTCCACGGGTCGATGACCGCCATTATTGCGTGGGCTGAGGATGTAATTTCGGTGGCGGGGCCGCCGATTATGTCTGATTGTTCGGCATTGGGTTGTTCGGTTATGCCCGGGCTATTATCCGAGGGTTCCCCCTCCCATGTTATGGATGGTTTGAATAATCTTTCTGAGAAGATGTTGGGGGGGACTGCATCTCGTTTTGCTCCAATGCGTGCCAGGACGTCCGCTGCCTGATTATTTTCTCGGGCTATGTGTTGGAACTCCAGTCCCTCGAACCGAGCTGACATTTTTAGTATGGCATTGCGATAAGCTGCCATTTTTGGGTCTTTGGCGTCGAAGTCGCCATTTATTTGGGATATTGCGAGGTTTGAGTCCCCGCGTACTTCCAGGCGTTGAATGCCCATGGATACCGCCATCTGGAGGCCATGTAGAAGGGCCTCATATTCGGCTGCATTGTTGGAGTCCGTGTACATAATTTGGAGTACATATTGGACTGTATCTCCTGTAGGAGACGTCAAAACGACGCCAGCCCCTAGTCCGGCCAGCATTTTGGAGCCGTCGAAATGCATGATCCAGTTTGAGTACGTGCCGTACTCTTTAGGGAGTTCGGCCTCTGTCCATTCGGCGACGAAGTCGGCTAGGACTTGCGATTTAATTGCTCGCCGTGGCTTGTAGGTTATATCGAACGGGAGGAGCTCTATGGCCCATTTTGCTATCCGGCCTGTTGCATCGCGGTTGTTGATAATATCGTTGAGTGGTACTTCCGAGGCTACTGTAATAGAACACTTTTGAAAGTAGTGTCGTAGCTTCCGGGATGCCATGAATACCGCGTATGCGATTTTTTGATAATGCGGGTACCGTGGTTTGCATGGTGTGAGGACAGTGGACACGTAGTAAACCGGCCTTTGAAGGGGTAATTTGTGTCCGTCCGTTATCCGTTCGACGACGAGTACTGCGCTAACAACTTGATGGGTTGCGGCAATGTACAATAGCATGGGTTCGCCGGTATTCGGCGCGGCCAGGACGGGGTTTGTTGCCAAGATGGCCTTTATTTCCTCGAGTCCGGCCGTGGCAGCGTCCGTCCACTCGAAGTGTTCGGTGCGCCTAAGGAGGCAGTAAAGGGGTAGTGCCTTTTCTCCCAAGCGGGAGATGAAGCGGCTTAAGGCCGCCACGCATCCGGTGAGTTTCTGAATTTGCTTGAGATCTTTTGGGACATCCAATTGTGACAGAGCTCGGATTTTAGCTGGATTTGCTTCAATTCCTCTGCCGGATACAATGAAGCCCAGGAGCTTTTTGGCTGGGACGCCGAAAACACATTTTTCCGAATTGAGCTTGATGTCGTATTTTCGCAGGTTGTCGAATGTAAGTCTCAAGTCGTCTACTAGAGATTCGACGTGTCTTGATTTAACGACCACATCATCTACGTACGCCTCCACTGTTTTGCCGATCTGGTTTGCCAAACATGTTTGAATCATGCGCTGATATGTCGCGCCGGCATTTTTGAGCCCAAAGGGCATTGTGTTGAAGCAGAATGAGCCGTATTGCGTGATGAATGCTGTTGCAGCTTGGTCGGATTCTGCCATCTTTATTTGATGGTAACCGGAGTATGCGTCGAGGAAACACAGGGAATCGTGTCCTGCGGTGGCATCGATGATTTGATCAATTCGAGGGAGGGGAAAGGGATCCTTTGGGCAGGCCTTATTAAGGTCTTTGAAGTCGACACACAGGCGCCAGGATTTGTCCTTCTTTGGTACCATTACCAGGTTTGCTAGCCAGTCCGGGTGTTTGATATCTCTAATGAATCCGGCCTCCAATAATTTGGCTAGCTCCTCTCCCATGGCCTGTCTCTTTGGTTCGGAGAAACGCCGAAGGGTTTGTTTGAAAGGTTTGAATCCTTTCTGGATATTTAAGCTGTGCTCAGCCAGCCTGCGTGGGATTCCTGGCATATCTGAGGGGTGCCAAGCGAAAATATCCTAGTTCTCCCGTAGGAACTCGCGCAGTGCGGCGTTTACATCAGGGCTCAATTGTGCCCCGATGGAGGCTGTTTTATTTGGGTCCGTTGGGTGGACCTGGAATTTGACTATTTCTTCCGCTGGTTTGAAGGATGTGGATTTGGATCTCTTATCGAGTATCACATCATCCCTGCTAACCGTGGATCACAGCGCCGTCAGCTCTTCGGCCGCTAAGGCTTCAGATAGTGCCTCGAGGGCCAATGCGGCTGTCTTGTTTTCGGCGCGGAGTGCTATGTCCGGATCACTAGCGAGAGTGATAATTCCGTTTGGCCCAGGCATCTTAAGCTTCATGTACCCGTAATGGGGTATGGCTTGGAAAACTGTGAATGCCTCTCGTCCTAATATAGCGTGATATCCGCTTCTGAAAGGGGCCACCTGGAACGTAATTTGTTCGGACCTGTAATTATCCGGCGTGCCGAATACCACATCTAGTGTGATCTTTCCGGTGCAGCGCGCTTCCTGACTGGGGATTATTCCTCTAAAGGTTGTGCTGCTTCGCTTAATGCGGTTCCAGTCTATTTCCATCTTTTGGAGGGTTTCCTCGTCGATGAGGTTCAATCCGCTGCCTCCGTCCATAAGTACCTTTGCGAGGCGACTGCCGTCCACTATGGGACTGAGAACCAATGCGGCTGGCGCTCTGGCTGTTCGGAATTTAGGTTCGTCGCTCGCATTGAAGGTGATGGCAATATTGCTCCATGGATTTATGGTCGCTACTTGGTAGACTTCGGCGAGGCTGCGAAGTGTTCTTTTTTGCATGTTATTTGATGCGAAAGTCTCGGAGATTGTGAGAACGGTACTGAAATTCTCGGGCTGGTTTCCTTCGACCTCTAGATTTAGGAGGTCCTCGCCAATTTTGGCCACCTGCCGGAGTATCCAACATGCCCTGAGGCTGTGAGTTGGGGTGGCATCCTCTGTACTATGAATTTTGCAGGGTCCATCGAGCCACCTTTCTAGCATGGTTCCGTGCCCCCTAGAGGGTTTTGATTTTTTATTTAATCCGGGCGCTTTGCTGGAGTGCGCCCTTTTGATTCGGACGGGATTGCTATTCAAGGCCGGATTATCCCAAAATTTAATTTCGGTTTTCTGAGCACTTTCCATCGCACAGTATTTTTGTACTATGGACGCCAAGTCAGCAAAGCGCGTAATATTACGACGACTTATGGTGTTGAGTATCCCCTTGTCCGTGCAGTTACTGCAGAAGATTGAAATCGCGTCTCTCTCGTGGCAGTCCTTTATCCTGTTCATAAGCAGGAGTAATCTGGCCCAGTAATGATGTACTGTTTCTTCGGGCATCTGCTTGATTTGGGAGAGATCGCTTAAGATCGGACGGGCGGAATTCATTAGATCTGATACTTCGCCCGGTTTGCTGTTCGGAGGCCGAACGACCTCCGGATTCCGAGATTCGGGGTCCTGTATGTTTTTCGGTTTGCCTGGTTCCAAGCCCAGGTATTGGGTTGTATCCTCCCCTCCGTGGATATCCGGCAGGGAGGGTTCCGGAATTCGGACGTAACTGGTCCTTAGGATTGATGAAGGGTCACCGCATTGTGTTTCCACCACAGCAACATGATGGGTGGCTTGGGGAGAGTTGATTTCCCTTAGATCGGGTTTAGGCCCAACCAGGTCGTAGTTTGTAGCGACCCCCAAGGCGGCAATGCGATCCAGGAGCTCGTTTATGGAGGAGAGCTCTATCGGATCTAGCTGCTCGGCCAATTCCGAGCTGACGCGGAGATTGTTTTCGATGACCCGAGAGGTCACCGTCGGCGTAATGGCCGAACGGGCAGTCATGAGAAAACCACCCAGCCGGAGGGTTTGGCCAATAGCCAAAGCTCCCTTAGTGACGGCGCCGTCTTTAAAGACGGGAAAGGGCATCCTTCCTGATCGCGACGGCACAGAGGAACTCTCAATGAAAGCACCAATGTCGGTGTCAAAACCGGCGGATCTCGGGTAGGGGGTCCCGATCTGTGCGTCAAGGTCAGATGGTGACAGGAGACAAGGGACACTTTATTTTACCCAGTTTCGGGCCCTCTCGATGGAGGTAAAACCCTACTCCTGCTAGATTAATATTGATGATATGGGTAGTACAAGAGTAGATCTACCACGAGATCAAGGAGGCTAAACCCTAGAAGCTAGCCTATGAGTATGATGATGGTTATGATGTGTTCTTCCTACGGACTACAACCCTCCAGTTTATATAGGCACCGGATAGGGTTAGGGTTACACAGAGTCGGTTACATTGGTAGGCGATCTTGAATATCGGCACGCCTAGCTTGCCTTACACGCCAAGGAAAGAACCTTCCGGACACGGGACGGAGTCTTCAATCTTGTATCTTCATAGTCCTGGAGTCCGGCTGGAGATATAGTTCGGCTATCTGAACACCCCCTAATCCAGGACTCCCTTAGGAGGTGACCAACCGAACGCTCTCCACCCTTCTACGCGTGTTGATAAAGAAGAACATCAAGGAGTGGGTAGAGTTCCTACCAATCGCCGAGTACGCCTACAATCGTGCAAGACATTCGACTACCGGCAAGTCTCCCTTCGAGGTCGTTTATGGCTTCAACCCATTGTCCCCATTGGACATCGTACCTCTACCGCTACAAGAGCGCACAAACATGGACGCGAGTGCATGAGCCAACTTCCTCAAGAATATGCATGAAGATACAAGGAATACCATCGAGCGCCAAGTACAACGACTCACGACGAAGCTCAACGTCAACAAGCAACCCATGATGTTCCATGTTGGAGATCTTTTGTGGCTACACCTTCGCAAGGATCGCTTCCCCAATGAACGCAAGTCCAAGCTACTACCACGAGCGGATGGACCCTTCAAGGTGGTTGCGCGCTACAACAACAACGCATACAAGATCGACATCCCACGCGACAAGTACTCCGTGAGCGACATCTTCAACATCAAGGATCTCTCCCCGTACCATGGTGATGAGGATTTTGATCCGAGGTCGGATCTTTCCCAAGGGAGGGGAGATGATGCGGAGCATCCCACGATCATCCCGATGGACCTACCATCGTCTCATCAAGAACCAAGAGGGCCTATGACACGACCACGAGCTAGAGCTCTCGAGGACGAGGTGACTTCTTTCCTTAGTGATAACACATATGATCCACTCGAGACATGGCTACTACCTAAATCCGATATGCTATGCATGATCAGATGTCAAGAGGAACCTCCCGAGGATGCACGTGAAGACGGACAAGCCGCCAAGTCCAAGGATGAAGAGAACCAACGGAAACGGGCAAGTTCACCTTCCAGGCCCTGGACATCCGGCCAAGACCCCGGACATCCGGCCCTTGGAGATACACAAGACAACAGCAGTCCAGCTGCAGAAGAGCTACAGGGCCCGGACATCCAGCCAAGACCCCGGACATCCGGCCCTTGGAGATGCACAAGACAGCAGCAGTCCAGCCGCAGAAGAGCTACAGGGCCCGGACATCCGGCCCCGTGCCCGGGACATCCGGCTCCTCCCAGTCCTCGGAAATCTGGCCATCAGCACGGAAATCCGGCCCCGCCTATCTAGAGAGCACAGAAACTTACCCCGCCAGCCCGGAAATCCGGCCCCTCCTGAAGCCCTGGACATCCGGCCCGACGCCCGAACATCCGGCTCCGCCTGTCTGCGCACAGTAAAGGGCCGAAGTCCATGTACCTCGTCGCCCCCTAGACTATATATACTTCACCCCTTCCTCTTTCTAGGGTTAGCATTGGTTTAGCTCATATGTGAGATAGAGCTTTGCTCATCCATACGGATCTCCTCCTCGAGAGAGACTGCAGCCCCTCTTCGGAGAAGATCAACTTGGATTCAAGACCCCCTTTTGGGTGGCCCCATCAAGACCTCCTTCTAGGAGAAGAACCGATTACCTTTGTGTCATCCGTTGTTGACCTTGGATCATGTGTATCTCTTTGTGTTCTTGGATCTAGCGCATGTGTAATCGAATCTTGTTCGTTTGAGTGATTCTCTTGTGTTTCCCCTCGTTTTCTCCTCGCGTTCTCCGTGTTCTTAGTTGGGATCCGCTCCTTTCGTGAAAGATCGACCATCTAGGGTTCCACCCTACATCACTATCTCTCACCACAAGACCACATCCACATCCTTACTGTTGTAGACATAGACCTAGGGTAGGGTAATAGGCCTGACCTATATGCCCTACCTAGAGTCTTGTCCTAAATACTAAGAAGTTCAAGAATCAGAAGCAGAGGACCAGCAAAGGTGTCGAGCGAAGTCCACTCGACCTATCAATCACTCGACGACCTCTCCTACCAGGTCACTCGACCGCCAAACCACTCGACATACCAGAAGACCTAAAGCCGCTCTGCGCAGCAACGATCCAGCATTCATTCTCATACTTATTGAACATTTGTAGCACTTTAATATGGACGTTACCTGTAACGCCCCCTCTTAATGTATATTGAACCCTGTGTAACGAAGGGGAGCTGGGGACCTGGCGTACTCTATATAAGCCACGCCCCCTCCTCTGGGACAAGGGTTCGGACCTTTGTAATTCACACACACATAATCCAGTCGACCGCCTCCGGGCTCCGAGACATAGGGCTATTACTTCCTCCGAGAAGGGCTTGAACTCGTAAACCTCGTGTGCCTACAACTACTCCATAGCTAGGATCTTGCCTCTCCATTCCTACCCCCTACACTTGATGAGGACATCAATACCATTGTTACACCCACAACCCCTACTGTTACATATACTGGACCAATTACTAGAGCTCGCGCATGCCAATTAAATTACCAGGTACTTTCGTTTCTTGGTAATGATACTAATGTTCATGAGAATATGATACTGCCTAAATTGGATACATTTGTTTTGCTTACAAATGAAGAGCCTAGCTTGGAGAAGGATGAACATTGGAGCAAGAACACGCATGGAGTTGATGGCATGCGCAAGGGGATCAAGAACGTAGTTACAAGTGATGATTTCAGAACTTTGAAGCCACCATAAGGAGTGCATGAAGCCTTGGACGAAATATACAAGATGCCACTTCATAATATTCATCCATAGGCTATTCTAGGTGCTGCGTCACCTTATAATTGGGCCAGGCCCATGTAATTTCGAATTACTTAAGTATAGGCTATTTTTAGAGTCCGTATGTGTGGGGAAACAAGAGTTACGGTTGGTTTCGGACCCCACCCTCAAGGGCCACGAAATTTCCTCCTCTTCCTCCATATATACGGCCCTTAGGGCGTCGTTTAGACTTTGGATTTTGTTTAGATTAAAAGTTCGCCATAGCTGCAACTTCGCATACTTCGTTTGTGTTCAACGACCAGACCAAGGCGTCACAGAACCCCACCTTCATTAATAAAGCTTTCCTCTTTTATTCGCAATATCCAGATTGCAATATCAGTTTCTTGCTTGTTCTTCGTTTGCTCGCAGGAAATAGACCCTCGTGGTCAGGTTGATCGTGCTCCAGCGTGGTCAATAACCCCTCGGAAGTTGGTTTAGCGACTGCTAAGGCGCGACGTCTTCGCACATTTGTAGTCGGATCGTCAGAGTCGAGTCCCATAGAAAACGATTGCTATCTCGTCGAAACATCGGGACACCTCTGCCTGTATCAACACTACTGTCAGACCTAGAACCACGACAGTTGGCACCCACCGTGGGGCAGGTGTCTTAGCGACTTGTTGGATAAGTTGTGATTTTTTCGATCCCCTTCATCATGGTTTCGAGCGGAGTTTTGGTAGAGGGCTGCGAGATCCATCTCGGCGCACTCACGTTCAACGCCAACGACTCCGCTTGGCTTCAGGAGGCTCCGCTCAACGTCGACGCGCTCCTTGTCCGCGGGGCAACGCACTTTCGCCCGTGCGTCCGCGGCGTCCTCCTACGGCAACCGTCGACCCATTATCGTTCGGCCGCTGTGTTGTCCTCCCTCCCTGTTTCCCGCTGGTGCAAGCGTTTCGGTCGGTCGAGGCTTCAGCGGTGGGTGAGACACGCGGTGGCACGCCAGTCGGCCACCCCTCGAGTCGCGGCGATCAAGCCCGAAGAATCTCTCTACGGCCTGTTCGATTGGCTCCGCAGAGACTACATCCGAGTGCGACAGCAGTGATCCAGCGGCGGAGGTTCTGATGGTCGATGGACCACGCAGTCCTCCCGGTTTTCCCCGCACCGATGGAGGTGCCGGCGGAGGTGATCCATCGCATACCCATGAAGGGTATCACCCCGAGCCCCTCACGTGGCTGCAAAGAGAAGAACTTCGCCGCCGGAACATGGATGCGCTGCACACTCCTATCGTTGGAGAAACCCCCAAGGCCCGTGCCTTAGAGGACGCGCGCTTGGCCAACTTGGCTGAGCGGACTCGACTGGAGAACCTCCAGCGAGCACTCGACGAGCGTGCGCGATAACGGGTTCCAAAATCTAGCCAACATTAGCTCTTTCCACCACCGACTCAGGTATATCGAACTCCGATTCCGAATTTAGCAGCTGCAGCCCGTATAGCAGAGTCGATTCAGCCTTCCTAGTCAGAGGCTGGCAAAGGCTTGTTGAAAATCAGAGCGTTACTCCGGGCGGCAGGAGATCAAAATTCAGCTGTATCACAGTCGCGGAATAGGATCCATAGCAGATCCGTCGCTGTAGATACAGTCCAGTCAGCCCACAGCCTAAGATCGCCCCCGAGGCGTGAGGGACGTGGAGACCGGCGTGATCAGTACAGGAACCGTGAGCAGTATGATCACCGACTCGATCGTGATAATCGACGTCGAGTGCCCACCCTTCCCCCAACGAGTGGATCGTATGTGCCTCCACAGCAGGATGACAGACGCCCTCACAGTGTTGGGCGAAGGATTCCAGTCGACCCCAGGGAACCAGGCTTTGATGCGAGATCCATTCTCGTTCAGGGTTTGGTCGACAGGAACAGAGCTGACAGAGAAGGTCATGACAGGGATGTACCCACCAGCAGCAGAGTACACGTCTCAGGACCAGAGTGCTTCAGCAGAGCCATCAGGCCCGCGATGATTCCTCCCAACTTCAGGTTGGCGACTGGAGTCAGTAAGTTCACTGGTGAGTCCAAGCCTGATACTTGGCTTTAGGACTACCGAGTGGTTGTTCAGATTGGCGGCGGCAACGATGAAGTGGCCATGAAACACCTGCCTCTCATGTTGGAGGGCTCGGCCATGGCTGAATCAGTTAGCACCCAACAGCATTTACACTTGGGAAGATCTTGCCCGAGTGTTTGTCAGAACATTTGAAGGAACTTGCAAGCGACCAGCAGGATTGACAGAGCTGCAATCTTGTGTGCAGAAGTCGAATGAAACTTTGAGGGATTACATCCAGAGATGGATCATGTTGCATCACATGGTAGAGAATGTGTCTGATCACCAAACAGTATGTGCCTTCAAGGAAGGCGTTAAGTACAGAGAGCTGAACCTGAAATTCGGTCGAACCGGAGACATGTCTCTGAGTCAAATGATGGAGATTGCCACCAAGTATGCCAATGGTGAAGAAGAGGATCGACTCCGGAGTGGCAAGCACAAGTCAGTCGCCCACGAAAACGGAGGAGGGAATTCTAGTCGGAAGCAGAAGCGGAAAGTCGAGCCAGCTGCTCCGGGAGAAGCCTTGGCCGTGACTCAAGGAAAGTTTAAGGGGAAGCCCAAAGGGCCTTGGAACCCTAAGAAAGTGGAAGACCAAGACGGAAATGATGTGTTGGATCTGTCGTGCCACATTCACACAAAGAAAGATGAGGAGGGTAAACTCATTTACCCGAAACATACCACTCGACAGTGTCGGCTCTTGATCCAGCATTTCCAAGGGAAGTAGCCCAAAGATAAGGAAAATGAGTCGGACAAAGTTGAGGACAAGGAAGATAGTGATGATGGGTACCCCCAGGTCAATTCCACCCTGTTGTTTTTTGCCGATGTTGAAAGCAAAAGTCGACTGAAAGTTATCAACCGAGAAGTGAATATGGTTTCTCCGCCATCACATTCGACCAGTCCGATCACCCAATGCACATTGCCACCCCTGGGTGGCAAGCTTTGGTGGTCGACCCAGTTGTCGAAGGCACTCGATTGACCAAAGTGTTGATGGATGGACGCAGCGGCTTGAATATATTCTATGCAGAGATGTTGAAAGGGATGGGCATTCCGATGTCCAGACTTAGTACCAGCAACATGAGTTTCCATGGAGTCATTCCTGGAAAGAAGGCTGAGTCACTCGGCCAAATCGCTCTTGATGTGGTTTTCGGTGACTCCAAGAATTACCGCAAAGAAAAGTTGACATTTGAAGTTGTGGATTTCCAGAGTGCTTATCACGCTATTTTGGGCAGACCAGCTTATGCACGTTTCATGGCTCGACCATGTTATGTGTATCTCAAATTGAAGATGCCTGGTCCCAAAGGTGTGATCACTATTACTGGAAATCGGAAGAAGGCGAAAGAGTGCTTTCAGAAAGGCTCAAAGATCGCCGATGCACAGATGGCAGTGGTAGAGCTGCAGGAATACCAGAAAACGGCAGACCCGAGTGATTTGTTGCGATCTAAGAAGCCCTCCATGGAATCAGCATTTCAGTCGTCCCGTGAGACAAAGCCGATTCATATTCACCCGACCGATCCCAATGCCGCTCCGACCCATATCTCAACAATACTCGACTCCAAATAGGAAGAAGCGCTCATCCAGTTCCTCCGTGAGAACTGGGACATCGTCGCATGGAAGCCTTCTCACATGCCAGGTGTTCCTAGGGGGATGGTTGAGCACCGTCTACGAGTCGACCCAAAAATGAAACCTGTCAAAGAACATCTTCGGTGGTCCGCCGTCCAGAAGAGAAAGGCCATTGGTGAGGAGGTGGCTCGGCTCTTAGCAGCGGAGTTCATCCGAGAGATATACCACTCCGAGTGGCTCGCCAATGTTGTCATGGTCCCCAAGAAGGACAAGTCACTCCGCATGTGCACTGACTTCAAACATATCAATCGGGCCTGCCCGAAAGATCATTTTCCTCTCCCCCGCATCGACCAGATAGTCAACTCGACTGCGGGATGTGAGCGCCTGTCTTTTTTAGACGCCTATTCCGGTTACCATCAGATCCGTCTGTATGGACCCGACGAGATCAAAACAGCTTTTATCACTCCATTCGGGTGCTTCTGTATTGTTACCATGCCATTCGGCCTCAAGAATGCCGGAGCCACATTCATGAGGATGATTCAGAAGTGCTTACTCACTCAAATCAGTCGAAATGTGGAAGCATACATGGATGATATTGTGGTGAAGTTACGGAAGGGGTCCGACCTGCTGACTGACCTTGCTGAAACCTTTGCCAACCTCAGGAGGTATGATATCAAGCTTAACACATCCAAGTGCACATTCGGAGTTCCTGGCGGGAAGTTGCTCGGTTTTCTCGTTTCCGAACGAGGAATCGATGCCAACCCAGAAAAGGTTGGTACTATACTCCGAATGAAGCGCCCTGTGCACGTGCACGATGTCCAGAAGCTTACTAGTTGCTTGGCCGCTTTAAGTCGATTCATTTCTCGGCTCGGTGAAAAGGCGTTGCCTCTTTACCGACTGATGAAGAAGTCAGATAAGTTCGAGTGGACTCCTGAAGCTGATGCAGCGTTTGCAGAGCTAAAAGCCCTGCTCTCCACCCAGCCGTTGCTTGCTGCCCCAATCAGCAAAGAGCCTTTGTTGCTTTACATTGCAGCCACATGACAAGTTGTCAGTACAGTACGTACGGTCGAGCGGGAAGAAGAAGGAAAGGCCTTTAAAGTTCAGCGCCCAGTATATTATGTTTCTAAAGTTTTGACTCCATCAAAGCAAAGATATCCTCATTATCAGAAGTTTGTATATGGGATTTATATGACTACAAAGAACTTGCTCATTACTTCTCTAATCATTCCATTACAGTCGTCAGTGACACTCCATTGTCAGAGATTCTGCACAACAGAGATGCAACTGGTCGAGTGGCAAAATGGGCAATTGAACTCCTTCCCCTAGATATCAAGTTTGAGGCAAAGAAAGCTATCAAGTACCAAGCAATAGAAGATTTCGTCGTCGAATGGATTGAACAGCAATTGCCGACTCAAGTTCACTCGGAGCACTGGACCATGTTCTTCGACGGTTCTAAGATGCTGAATGGTTCCGGTGCTGGGGTAGTATTGGTTTCCCGCCGAGGAGATAATCTCAGATATGTTCTCCAAATCCACTTTGATTCCTCCAATAACGAAGCAGAATATGAAGCACTTTTGTATGGGTTGCGCATGGCCATTTCACTCGGCGTCCGTCGCCTCATGGTCTATGGCGACTCAGATTTGGTGGTTAATCAAGTGATGAAGGAGTGGGACGTCAGAAGTCCAGCCATGACTGGTTATTGCAATGCAGTGAGAAAGCTAGAGAAGAAATTCAAGGGGTTAGAGCTTCATCACATACCCCGACTGAAAAATCAAGCGGCTGATGATTTGGCAAAAATAGGTTCCAAGAGAGAAGCCATTCCCAGCAATGTGTTTTTGGAACACATCCACACGCCATCAGTTCAAGAGGATCCTTTCACTGAAGAAGCCCCGCAGCCAAAAGTGCCATGGATCCGACTGAAGTTGAGGTTCCAGCAGTGGTCGACCTGATCATGGAAGTTTTGGTCATCACTCCTGACTGGACGGTGTCGTACATCGCGTACATCCTAAGGAAAGAGCTCCCAGAAGACGAAGAGGAGGCTCGACAGATCATACGTAGATCCAAGGCCTTTACCGTCATAAAGGGACAGTTGTATAGAGAAAGCGTGACTGGAGTCAGCAAGAAGTGTATAACGCCAGAAGAAGGTTAAATAATTCTTGATGATATCCACTTGGGGACCTGTGGCCATCAAGCGTCCTCTCGGACCATTGTGGCTAAAGCATACCGAGCGGGATTTTACTGGCCAAGAGCAAATGAAATGGCGAAAGAGATAGTTGACAAATGTGAAGGATGCCAGTTCTACTCCAATATGTCGCACAAACCCGCGTCAGCCCTAAAGACCATTCCACTCGTCTGGCCCTTCGCTGTTTGGGGATTGGATATGGTTGGACCTCTGAGAACGGGCAGGAGCGGCTTCACTCATGTGCTAGTAGCAGTCGACAAGTTTACCAAATGGATTGAAGCTAAACCTATCAAGAATCTTGATACCTGCACTGCTATCAGTTTCATCAGAGAGTTGATATTCAGATATGGAGTTCCACATAGCATCATCACTGACAATGGGTCAAACTTTGATTCTGACAAGTTCAGAGGTTTTTGTGCCTCTCAAGGCACACGAGTCGACTATGCTTCAGTCGCCCACCCCCAGTCGAATGGACAAGCAGAAAGAGCAAGCGGCTTAATCCTCAAAGGATTGAAACCTCGGCTGATGCGCGACCTCAAGCACGCAGCAGGCGCATGGGTCGACGAGCTTCCATAAGTTCTTTGGGGATTGAGGACCACCCCGAACCAGTCAACTGGAAGAACTCCATTCTTTCTGGTCTATGGAGCTGAAGCAGTTTTGCCGAGTGACTTGCTTCACAATGCACCCCGAGTCGAGCTCTACTCTAAAGATGAAGCAGAACAAGCCCGGCAGGACGCAGTCGACCTCCTGGAAGAAGAAAGAGAGATGGCCATGATCCGATCGACTATCTATCAGCAGGACTTGTGTCGATTCCAAGCCAGAAATGTGAAGAGTCGAGCCTTCCAAGAAGGTGACTTGGTCCTCTGAGTGGATCAACAGAAACCACACAAGCTCGCTCCTACTTGGGAAGGTCCCTTCATCGTGACCAGAGTCCTCCACAATGGAGCGTACCACCTTTACAATGTCAATCGCCAAATCGATGAGCCACGAGCTTGGAATGCGGAGCTACTCCGCCCCTTTTACACTTAAGTACTCACTCGGATGAGATGTAATAAGAGATACCTCTAAAGTTTATTTATCAAAGACAAAAGTGTTATAATTTTCCCAGTGTTTGTTGTTGCTTTTGTGTACACGAGAAATCCCCCAGTGGGTGGCTTAGTTGCGAATCCGATTCGCCTAAGTTCAAAAATCCCACTGAGTGGTGAGCCAGCCTCCCACTCGGGGGCTGAGCTGCGAATCCGTTTTGCCTAAGTTTAAAAATCCTATCGAGTGGTGAGCCAGCCTCCCACTCGGGGGCTTAGCTGTAGTCCAGTACTCGCCTAAATTTAAAAAATCCTACCGAGTGGTGAGCCAGCCTCCCACTCGGGGGCTTAGCTGCAGTCCAGTACTCGCCTAAGTTTAAAAAATCCTACCGAGTGGTGAGCCAGCCTCCCACTCGGGGGCTTAGCTGTAGTCCAGTACACGCCTAAGTTTAAAAAATCCTACCGAGTGGTGAGCCAGCCTCCCACTCGTGGGCTTAGCTGCAGTCCAGTACTCGCCTAAGTTTAAAAAATCCTACCGAGTGGTGAGCCAGCCTCCCACTCGGGGGCTTAGCTGCAGTCCAGTACTCGCCTAAGTTTAAAAAATCCTACCGAGTGGTGAGCCAGTCTCCCACTCGGGGGCTTAGCTGCAGTCCAGTACTCGCCTAAGTTTAAAAAATCCTACCGAGTGGTGAGCTAGCCTCCCACTCGGGGGCTTAGCTGCAGTCCAGTACTCGCCTAAGTTTAAAAAATCCTACCGAGTGGCGAGCCAGCCTCCCACTCGGGGGCTTAGCTGCAGTCCTGATAGAGGCAAAGAGTGTCCCGATCTTTCGATGAGATGATAACTATCAATTTGGTGGAGACGACTTTGATGATCCGACTACAAACGTGCATGACGTTGCGCCTTAGCAATCGCTAAACCAACCCCAAGAGGTTATTGACCACGCCGCAGCAAAATCAACATAACCACGAAGGTCTAACCCTGCAAGCAATCGAAGAACAAGCAAGAATATGATAATGCAATCTGAATATTGCGAATATAAATGAAGTATTGATAAAGGTGGGAATCCGTAGGCGGTCTTGGTCTGGTCGTTGGACACAAACGAAGTACACGAAGTTGCAATGGCTAACTTTTAACTAAACAAATCCCAAGGAAAAAGCTACTAGGTGGATCTACTTATATAGGTGCAAGGGGTGGCGGCCAAGGAGGTGGGAGGACGTCCCAAGGCAGCCTAAAACCAACCCTAGGTCGTACAAGGCTCATGGGCCCAAGTGGAGGTGATGCAACACCTTTGGACTTGTTGTTTGACTCGGATTCTGCTGCAGCGTCAGATTGTTTCGTCCATATCTCAATGCTCCAGACGAATTTAAAGGTGAATCCAATTGGAGTGGAAAGAGGACGAAATCTACTTTCCAACAAAAAAAGAATCACCCAATTCGGAGTCCATATGAAAAAGTTCTTGCCGTTTTGAGTCAGGTATGTCTGTGCAGTCCGAATCTGAATCCAGAACGTGAGAGACTTGGACTCTATCTTCTCTTGGCACAAAAGTGACGTGAAGGGACTTTTTGAACAGCACCTAAACTTCTCTTTTTCCCTTATCTTCATATGTGGATTGTACAAATGTCCCATACACCTGCAATTAGACAAAACACAAAAGTGTGTGAAGTATTTTTGTTCTGGATAATATAAATAGATTATTGAATAGTTGACACTAGAAATCACCTAACAAATATGCATGTATGCAATATTTTTGGTCGTATCCAAGGTAATCATGTCCCCATCATCCTGCCCTTCTTGAAAATAAAGCCGTCCTCGGCGTTGTTTTATCTGAAATGTGGCTAACAAAAGAGACAAGGTGTACATGTTGTATATGTATATGTCATCAATTTTTACTTCTCGTGGAATTTGCACATATGACACATGTATACATGAGTAACTTTCATAGTGAATAAAATATAAAACCAAAATATTATCACAAGAAGTAAAAGGCATGAAAGTATTGCAACTCAATTTGCATATATAAGTGAAGCTCTTATTCATATGAAAAGATTGACAATATTCATCATTAAACCATCCCAATATTGGTGTATAAACCTTACTTGCATAAAATTTACATGCTACAACATGCTTAAATAAGCCAACATGCAATAAGTCATTTGACACATAATAATCACCAAGATTAGAGGTCATATCAAAATGATTAAACATTGGCACAATTATTTTCAAACGTAGTTGATCGAAATTTGTTTTAGTGCCTGATTCACATGGTTCTTTCACATCAACGGTTAATTCAATGGGTGCACTCAAAATTCTTGATATTGCAGTTGTTTGATCACATGGCAAAGTCAAATCATCAGGATAATCATCTAAAATAGGTGGTGTGATTAATGTTGTGGCTAGAGCATCACATGGTGTATTTAAATCGACAAGGCATTCATCATTCGCATGCGAAGTTAGAAGATCTGTACCTTTGTCATTACCTGGTGTTATCAACTCAGACGATGTTGGAACTCTCGGCAGTGACGAGTCATAATATGAAGCTGATGCAGTGCTCACAACAACGGATGTTGTTGTCATAGTAGGCGCAGTGGTAGAAGGAAGGACCGTCTCAACTCCTTGGATGTGCACCTTATGCTTGTTTGTCTTGTCGGCATCACGCCTCTTTATTTCCTATTCAGCTTTGCAAGCAAGATGAAACAAATGGTCCATAGGATAACATTCTTCATGAATTAGTATCTCCTGAATATCACGGTTTAATCCTCCCCAAAATCTATCCATAAAATCTTCTTCACTTTCCTCTAAAAAGGAATGCAACAAGGTAATTTGTAAATCATCATAATATTTTCTTACAGTGTCACTACCTTGTTTTAAATGTTGTAGCATTTTAATCATGCCACGAGTATAATAAACATCGATGAATCTATCTCTCATGACAAGTTTTAAATCATCCCAAGTAGTAGGTACATAATCAGGGTATAACAGACAATGTTCACTCCACCAAACAGTAGCAAAACTAGTGAAAGAACCAACCGCAAGCTTAAATTTTTTACGTTCCGAAAAATCATGGGAAGCAAATATAACATTTATTTCAAACTCCCATTCAATATATAAATCAGGCTTAAAACGACCATTAAAAGGGGGCATGGAAACAAAAACCAGATTGTGCGTATTCTTATGTCTTTGCGCCTCTTCTGACGGTGGTTGTATTTTTGGAGCTGGTGGCACGTCTCCCACGATTGATGAAGCCCAACTGACTCTGGAACCTGCCATATTTAGTAGAAAAACAAGAAACAAAATCCGAGAATAATGTTCCTATGAACTACTAGGATGTGGTGGTAAAACGCTCACAGTATAGCAAATATCAAAGTCTTACAAGTTCTTACCATGCAGCAGGTGGTGACCGGCAACCAGCATTGTCAAATAACTCCGAAGATTGAGTAAAGCGATTGCCAGGTGAGCATATGTATACACAGTGTAGAAATATGTGGAGCTTGGAAGGCCAAATATATGGTAGCAAAAGATCAGCAATAATCAATTCAGAGATGCAATGTTGAATAAACGCTCAACGACGGTACTGTGCTGGTCCTAGGCTAGACCGTGCTAGAGACGCGAGCCTAGAACACTAAAAAAAATCACGGCGCGACGCGTAACAAAGGCGGAGCACACTCTGAATATCTTTTTTTTTCTCCTTTTTTCATGGAATTTTTTTCACTTTTTTTCTCTTTTTTTCCTCTTTTTTTTTCTTTTTTTCTCTCACTTTTTGTTCCTTTTTTTGTTTCTTTTTTTTTCACAAACAAGCTAGATAAGATGCAGATTGGATCTAGTGATGACGCGAACGACCTCAAGTATGATTATGACATTGAATGATGGGGAGTACGTGGTGGAAATTGATGGATGGCGGTGGTGGACAGCGGATGCAATAATGAGGCGGTGGCGTGACAAACTGTGAACAGAACTCGAAACTCTAAAGTACTAGACACTAAGACCAGCAACTTGACACGACGATGTAACCGTAAATTCAAAAAAACAAAGCACTAAAAAGATTATGCTAAGGCTCAGACTGGCTTGGACAAAGGATGAACAGATCTAACTTTTTTGTGTGGCTTTTTCTTGAACAATAGGTAAGAAAATAAATCTAATCTAGGGATAACTGGAAATTCTCACCGAGCAACCTGAAAACTTATACCACTTGATAGAGGCAAAGGGTGTCCCGATCTTTCGATGAGATGATAACTATCAATTTGGTGGAGACGACTTTGACGATCCGACTACAAACGTGCATGACCTTGCGCCTTAGCAATCGCTAAACCAAATCCAAGAGGTTATTGACCACGCCGCAACACAATCAATCTAACCACGAAGGTCTATTCCTGCAAGCAATCGAAGAACAAGCAAGAATATGATAATGCAATCTGAATATTGCGAATATATATGAAGTATTGATACAGGTGGGGATCCGTAAGCGGTCTTGGTCTGGTCGTTGGACACAAACGAAGTACACGAAGTTGCAATGGCTAACTTTTAACTAAACAAATCCCAAGGAAAAAGCTACTAGGTGGATCTAATTATATAGGAGCAAGGGGTGGCGGCCAAGGAGGTGGGAGGACGTCCCAAGGCAGCCTAAAACCAACCCTAGGTCGTACAAGGCTCATGGGCCCAAGTGGAGGTGATGCAACACCTTTGGACTTGTTGTTTGACTCGGATTCTGCTGCAGCGTCCGATTGTTTCGTCCATATCTCAATGCTCCGGACGAATTTAAAGGTGAATCCAATTGGAGTGGAAAGAGGACGAAATCAACTTTCTAACAAAAAAAGAGTCACCCAATTCGGAGTCCATATGAAAAAGTTCTTGCCGTTTTGAGTCAGGTATGTCTGTGCAGTCCGAATCTGAATCCAGAACGTGAGAGACTTGGACTCTATCTTCTCTTGGCCCAAAAGTGACGTGAAGGGACTTTTTGAACAGCACCTAAACTTCTCTTTTTCACTTATCTTCATATGTGGATTGTAGAAATGTCCCATACACCTGCAATTAGACAAAACACAAAAGTGTGTGAAGTATTTTTTTCTGGATAATATAAATAGATTATTGAATAGTTGACACTAGAAATCACCTGACAAATATGCATGTATGCAATATTTTTGGTCGTATCCGAGGTAGTCATGTCCTCATCAAGTCCAGTACTCGCCTAAGTTTAAAAAATCCTACCGAGTGGTGAGCCAGTCTCCCACTCGGGGGCTTAGCTGCAGTCCAAGTACTCGCCTAAGTTTAAAAAATCCCATCGAGTGAAGAGCAATCCTCTCACTCAGGGGCTTAGCTGCAGTCCAAGTACTCGCCTAAGTTTAAAAAATCCCACCGAGTGAAGAGCAATATTCCCACTCGGGGGCTTACCTGCAGTCCAGCACTCGCCTAAGTTTAAAAAATCCCACCGAGTGAAGAGCAATCCTCCCACTCGGGGGCTTAGCTGCAGTCCAAGCACTTGCCTAAATTTGAAAAATCCCACCGAGTGGAGAGCAATCCTCCCACTCGGGGGCTTAGCTGCAGTCCAGTACTCGCCTAAGTTTAAAAATCCTACCGACTGGTGAGCGATCCTCCCACTCGGGGGCTTAGCTGCAGTCCGATACTCGCCTAAGTATTCTCCACCTCAGAGCTGCATTCCAAGCACAAAGAGTGTTCCGAGTAAAAAACAAATTCCAGTTGAAAGGAAACACCAGCATATTTAGAAATAAACCAAGTTCGGATAAACCCCAAGGTTCCAAACGGCAGATCAAAAGTATTCGAGCATCAAGCCCGAAGAAGTTTAACGGTTACACCATCACTCGGCATTCCGAGGCAAATAAAAGTGGAGCATAATGTTTTTCGGTCACGCATCAGGAGAAGGACTGGCTGGGTCGCAGAAGCTGTCAAGGTCAATACTGTCTGCAATGCGAGTGGCGGCGTCAAGGAAGGTGTCCATGAAAGACTGGAACGCGTGCTTCCTCATGTTAGCAACCTTGAGCTCCGCCAGCTTGTCTTCTTTGACATCCTTATAGTGCACTCAAACCAGAGACAGAGCGACGTCAGCACCGCAGCGAGCAGATGACTTCTTCCATTGTTGCACACGCTCAGGGATCTGATTCAGTCGAGCCATCAAAGACTCGAGATCTTGAGACAGCTCCGCCTGAGGCCAAAGTCCAGCATCAACCCGAGTCATCGCAGCTTTCAAGCGAGCTTGATAAGCAACCACGCAGTCCATGCGAGACTCCAACCGCAGCACATTCATTGCAACATCATCCTTCACTGGGCAGTTGATGGGATCAAGACCCGTCTCAACCCGCCCGGTTTCTGCTTCAAAATCTTGGCAAAGTTCTGCATGGTCGAGTGAATTGTGAGTCGACGACACCTCTAGACTTGTTAGTCGACAGAAATAAGACAGATGGGTCAATACCTTCAAGTTTCAAGACTAGCTTCGCAGCAAATTGGCCCAGATAAGACTCTAGCTCGCCATTCTTGGCCTTGAGGCTTCTAAGTTCGTCGGTCAGCTTCTCCTTGTCTTTCTTCAGTCGCTCGACCTCCTGGTTGGCGTCAGATACAACAGTCTTCAGCTTGGAGTTTTCTTCTTCTAACTTGCCGACTGAAGCAAGCTTCTTGTCAGCAAGCGTCGTCTTCTCGCGCGCCTCCTTCTGTGCTGCAGCAAGGTCCAGATCCTTCTTCTCCAAAGCTTCCTTCATTTTCTCTAAAGAAATAACACTCTTCAGACGAGCTTGGAGTTGGCGGTTCTCACTACATACATCTGCTTGAGTGAAGCCACTCGGTTCAAAGATGGTAAGGAAAAGTGCCAGCGTTGGGATATGAAGTGGTCGATTGGTTACCTCCCATGGCAGTTACTTCATCCCGAGCGGTTTTGAGATTCTTCTTGGCCAGTTCCAGATCAAGGTTGAGGCTGATTTGCTGTTTGTTCATGACAGAAAGTTGAGCTCCAAGATCGCAAGATTTCTGTAGTTACAGTTATATTAGTCGACAGAGATAAAAGGACACCACAATGATAATTATTCTAAGACTACCGCCGAATCAAACATTCAACGACAGTCTCGGGGACTACACCCAGTGGGTGCACTTAGCGTGCCCCCACTGATCTTCAGACCACAATCGACGGTCGACTGACTTACACACAAGAAAAAAACGAGAGATCCAAATTATCAGACCACAGTCGACTGCCCGCAGTCAACTATGGTCTCGGGGACTACACCCAGTGGGTGCACTCAGCGTGACCCCACTCGTGCAAAGAATCAGTTCGAATTGACACAAAGAGATATACTGTTTCCGAACAGCCACACTCCAATGGGTACTCAGACAAGAAAAACGGTCGATCGAAAAATCAACTAACCTGGACATTGGCTTGCATGGCAGCTCCGACGTTGAAGGCCACCTGACTGGCCTCATGCACCACCTTCATCTGCCCCATCACGAGGTTCAGTTGAAGAAGAGCTTCTTTGGTAGCAGCCGGTGGATTGTCCGGAGTTTGATATGCAGCAAAAAGTGACAAAGGTAGAGCAATTGAAGCAGCCCCTGGATCTGAAGCATGGAGTGACACTGGCGCAGCAGGAGTCTGAGCAGCTGACCCCGAGGGACAATCAGTCGACAAAGGAATTGCGAATGTGACGTTGGTTCGAGCTGGATCTGTCGATCGCTCGACCGTCGCTCCAGGCATCCTAGTCGACCGAAGAACTTGGGCTTCAGACACCTTCCTGCTCAGCTCCTTGTCCTTCCTCTTCCTTCCTCTCAGCGGTACTTCCTCGTCAACGTCTGGGAGCACAACAACGTCTCGCGGGGCTGCAATAAACAGAGAGAGCCTTAAAGACAACCGACTAACATTCCAGTCGACCAGACAAACTTCGAGTCGGGCGAACTTACTAGCTTTGGAGGTGACAGCGTCATCAGCTTCTTCATCGGCGTGGGTCTTGTCAACATCCATATCAGTCGCAGCCAAGGTCAGGCTATACAAGTTCATCATCCGCTCGGTCAGAACAAGAAAACCGATCGGAGCGAGAAAATATGAGAAGAACATTTACCCAGATGCCACGGGGACGTCCATCTTGATCCTGGGCAAGGTCTTCCGAGCCTTCGAAGGGTTAGCTTTGGGCTGCTTGGGGACCGTCTCAGTCAGCTCTGGAGTCAGAGACCGAGCGCGCTTGTGAGATGGAGCACTCGACGCCACAGCTTTGCCGTGTCTGTTCATGGGGTCATGCCATAGCTTGGATCGATGTTCGGAGCGAGGCGGCGAGTCGGCTACCTCCTCATCGTCGGACTCGTCACTCTCATAATCATCATCATCAGCTGGGGACTCCCACTCGCCGCTCTCCTCGGCGCTGTCCCCACCCTCTTGGTCTTGATCCAGGGCTTGTTCACCATTGGGCATCGAATACATCTCCGTGTAGATCTGCAAAACAAGGAACCAATCATGAATCAGTCGAAACCTCAATCAGTAGGAAAATATGTTCAAAAATGCAGTTGTGACGACCGAACCTTGTCTGGCAGGTTGCTGTCGCTGAAAGGGTCGACTCTCCTGGCACCACTGGGGTTGTCCTTGTTTCCGGTAATGCCCATCAGCCAATCGACCACGATTTTGGCCTCCACCTCCTCCGAATGAACCCAAGCAGTGTCGCTAGCCCCGGAGTACATCCACATAGAATGATCGCGAGCTTGGAGGGGTTGGATCCGCTGACTGAGGAACACCTCGAGCAGATCCATACCAGTGATGCCCTGATTGACTAGTTGGACAACTCTCTCAACTAGCATACCTGTCTCTGCCTTCTCAGCTGCGGTCACTTGTAAGGAAGATGGAGTTTGGACACGGTCAAAAGAAAAAGGGGGAAGTCCAGTCGACTGTCCTGGAGTCGCAATATCCTGGCGGTAGAACCAGGTCAACTCCCAGCCCCTGACCGATTCAGGAAGAGTCATCGGAGGAAAAGAGCTCCTCTTCCTCTTCTGAATGCCCAGGCCCCCAGACATCTGGATCACGTGGGTTTTCTCGTCTTTCGAGTTCGCTTTCTTCACGGTCTGAGATCGGATGGTAAAGATGTGTTTGAAAAGGCCGCAGTGCGGTCGGCACCCCAAGAAACTCTCACACATAGAGACGAACGCAGCAAGATACGTAATGGTATTGGGAGTAAAGTGATGGAGTTGGGCATCGAAAAAGTTTAAGAAGCCTGATAGAGGCAAAGGTGTCCCGTCTTTCGATGAGATGGTGGCTATCATTTTGGAGGAAGTCGACTTTGACGATCCGACTATGAACGTGCGAGGTCGTCGCGCCTTAGCAATCGCTAAACCAACTCCGAGAGGTTATTGACCAAGCCGGAGCACGATCAACCTAACCACGAAGGTCTGTTTCCTGCAGGCAAACGAAGAACAAGCAAGAAACTAAGATTGCAATCTGGATATTGTGAATATAAGAGGAAAGCTTTATTGATCAAGGTGGGGTTCTGTGACGCCTTGGTCTGGTCGTTGAACACAACCGAAGTACGCGAAGTTGCAGCTATGGCGAACTTTTAATCTAAACAAAACCCAAAGTCTAAACGACGCCCTAAGGGTTGTATATATGGAGGAAGAGGGGGGAATTTGGTGGCCCTTGGAAGAGGAGTCCGAAACCAACCCTAACTCTTGTTTCCCCACACATATGGACTCTAAAAACAACCTATACTTAAGTATTTCAAAAATACATGGGCCTGGCCCAATATTAAGGTGACGCAGCACCTAGAATAGCCTCTAGACGAAATTTATGAAGTGGCATCTTGTATATTTCGTCCAAGGCTTCATGCACTCCTTATGGTGGCTTCAAAGTCCTGAAATCATCACTTGTAACTCCGTTCTTGATCCCCTTGCGCATGCCATCAACTCCATGCGTGTTCTTGCTCCAATGTTCATCCTTCTCCAAGCTAGGCCCTTCATTTGTAAGCAAAACAAATGTATCCAATTTAGGCAGCATCATATTCTCATGAACATTAGAATCATTACCAAGAAACGAAAGTACCTGGTAATTAAATTGGCGTGCGCGAGCTCAAGTAATCGGTCCAGTATGTATAGTAGCAGGGGTTGTGGGTGTAACAATGGTATTGAGGTCCTCATCAACCTCCCCTTCTTGAAATGAAGTCGTCCTCGATGAATGCTCATCTTCCTCACCCAAATAAGGTTTCAAATCTGCAATGTTAAAAGATGGACTAACCACAAAATCTGTAGCCAGCTCAAGTTTATATGCATTATCATTTGTTTTCTCTAACACCTTAAAAGGACCATCAGCACGTGGCATTAGCTTTGATTTTCGCAAATTAGGAAACCTATCCTTACGCAAATGTAACCAAACAAGATCTCCAGGTGCAAAGACAACATGTTTTCTACCCTTATCTCCAGCAAGTTTAAATCTAGCATCCATACGCTCAATGTTTTCCTTAGTTAACTCATGCATTTTTAAGATCTATTCAGCACGTCGTTTAGCATCAAAATTAACCTTCTCCGAAGATGGAAGAGGCAACAAATCAATGTGTGCACGAGGAAGGAAACCATACACAATTTCAAAAGGGCACATCTTAGTAGTAGAATGCAACGAACGATTATAAGCAAATTCAATATGAGGCAAGCATTCTTCCCACATTTTCTTATTATTCTTCAAAACAGCCCTAAGCATAGTAGACAATGTTCTATTGACTACTTCAGTTTGACCATCAGTTTGGGGGTGACAAGTAGTACTAAAAAGCAGAATGTCCCCAACTTAGCCCATAAACATCTCCAAAAGTGGCTAAGAAATTTAGTATAAAGTGTGCCATTTTCGAGAACCTATCCATGACAACAAATATGCTATCCCTCCCCTTCTTTGTTCGAGGTTAACCTAAAACAAACTCCATAGATATATCTTCCCAAGGAACACTAGGTACAGGCAAAGGCATATATAAACCATGAGGATTGAGTCGTGACTTAGCTTTTTGACATGTAGTGCAGCGAGCAACAAAACGCTCAACATCCCGTCTCATCTTTGGCCAAAAGAAATGTGTAGCAAGTATATCCTCCGTCTTCTTCATGCCAAAGTGCCCAATTAGTCCTCCTCCATGCGCCTCCTGCAACAACAAAAGACGAATGGAGCTAGCTGGAATGCATATCTTGTTAGCACGAAACACAAATCCATCGTTAACGACGAACTTGTTCCATGTTCTATGTTCTTTACAATTCTTCAATACATCTTTAAATTCAGCATCATGCACATATTGATCTTTGATGGTCTCCAAACCAAATAATTTAAAGTCAAGTTGTGAAAGCATAGTATAACGACGAGACAATGCATCAGCAATAAAATTTTCTTTACCCTTCTTGTGTTTAATGACATAAGGGAAAGTCTCAATGAATTCAACCCATTTAGCATGTCTACGATTCAGTTTTGCTTGACGTTTAACGTGTTTCAAAGATTCATGATCAGAATGTATAACAAATTCTTTGGGCTATAAATAATGTTGCCATGTTTCTAAGGTCCGAACAAGAGCATATAATTCTTTATCATTAGTAGAATAGTTCAGACTAGGCCCACTCATTTTTTCAGAAAAGTATGCCACAGGTTTGCCATCTTGTAATAACACACATCCTAATCCAATTCCACTAGCATCACATTCAAGCTCAAAAGTCTTATACATTGGAGTAAAGGAGCATGTGTCAACTTATCTTTCAATACCGTGAAGGCTTCTTCCTGTGCGGTACCCCAAACGAAAGGCACATCCTTCTTTGTAAGCTCATTGAGAGGTGCAGCAATGGTGCTAAAATCTCTCACAAAATGCCTATAGAAACCAGCGAGTCCTAGAAAACTCCTCACTTGTGTGACCGTTTTGGGCTGCGACCAACTCTAAATGGCTTCAATCTTGGCGTTATCAACTTCATTTCCCTGTGGAGTAACAACATAGCCAAGAAAAGATACTCGGTCGGTGCAAAAGGTGCACTTCCCAAGGTTACCAAACAAACGTGCATCACGTAGAGCAATAAAAACAACACATAAATGTTCCAAATGTTCTTCGAAAGATTTGCTATAAATCAGTATATCATCAAAATAGACTACCACAAATCGTCCAATGAAAACACGTAAAACTTCGTTCATTAGTCTCATGAAAGTACTAGGTGCATTAGTTAACCCAAAAGGCATGACTAACCACTCATATTAACCAAACTTAGTTTTAAATGATGTTTTCCATTCATCTCCCAATGTCATACGAATTTGATGGTATCCACTACGCAAATCAACTTTGGAGAATATTGTAGAGCCACTCAGTTCATCAAGCATATAATCTAGCCTAGGAAACGAATGGTAATATTATTAATGCCTCTATAATCAACACACATACGCGACGTACCATCCTTTTTCGGCACTAGAATAATAGGAACAACACAAGGACTAAGGGATTCGCGAATATAACCTTCGTCGAGCAGCTCCAGTACTTGACGCATAATCTCCTTCGTCTCCTCTGGATTCGAACGGTATGGTGCACGGTTGGGTAGCGATGCACCGGGAATTAAGTCAATTTGATGCTCAATCCCTTGAATAGGTGGTAATCCCAGTGGCACGTCTTGTGGGAAGACGTCAGCGAACTCCTGCAAAATGTTAGTGACAGCAGGGGGCAAAGAGGAAGGCACGTCCTCGAATGAAACTAATGCCTCTTTGCACACAAAAGCATAGCAAGCAGATTTGCTAAAAACTAGCTCATCAATATCAGATTTGGTGGCAAGTAAACATGCACTTTTCAATTTAATTTCAGAAGCAACACTAGATGGTTTATTATTAGGCTTCATTTGTTGCTCAAACTCTTTTGCCACAATCTGATTTTCACTCTTATTTTTCTCCTGTTTTGCTTTATTAGCTCTATGAATATCATCTTTCAAAATGAAATCAGGAGTCATAGGAAGCAAAGTAATATTTGTATCCTTATGAACAAGAGTATACTGATTGTTTCTACCATGGTGTACAGAATTTTTATCAAATTGCCATGGTCTACCAAGTAATAAGGAACATGCTTGCATAGGTACCACATCACAATCAACATAATCAGCATATGTAGATATACTAAAATGCACCCGAACAGTATGTATTACCTTAACCTTGCCGCTGTTGTTGATCCATTGGATGTAGTAAGGATGTGGATGTGGTCTTGTGGTGAGAGATAGCTTCTCCACCATCTCCATGTTAGCCAAGTTGTTGCAGCTCCCTCCATCTATGATGACGCGAACAGAGCGTTCCTTCACAACTCCCTTTGTATGGAACAAATTATGCCTCTGATTTTGCTCAGCTTGTGTGACCTGCACACTCAAAACATGTTGAGCAACTAAACATTCATACCTATCAGCATCTTCAGCAGCCATGTATTGCGTCTCATGATTAGAATCAGCTCCACTGTGTTCTTCATGTGTAATAAGAGCCAAAGTCTCCTCATCATAGTCACTAGCGGACTCATACCCACCATCCTCAGTAACAATCATCACACGCTTAGATGGGCATTCTCTTGCATAATGACCTCCACCCTTGCAACGTCGACAAATAATATCATGTGTTTGCACTGTTGATGCCATGGATGAAGAAGAGCTCTTTGCAGGCCCAGAAGGTGTGCTCTTGGCAGATAGTGGTGATTGTGCCTGCTTTATTGTATCATGGTTGGAGGTGGCAGCTGACGGGGGTGCCGGTGTAGCAGAACGTGTGGAAGTAGATGATGCACGTGGTGTCCATGATGAAGGTCGACCTGCAGAAAAGTTAGTTCGCGCCTATGCCTGTCGATCCTGCACTTCACGTTCAGCCTTACAAGCAAGATGGAATAAATGAGTGATATTATTATTATCCTTATAGTCTAGAATGGTCTGAATCTCTCTATTTAATCCACCCAGAAAACGTGCAAGCATAGCTTCATTTCCTCAACAATACCACATCTAATCAAGCAGACCCCGAAAGAAAGGATGTGGTGGAAGCGAGAAACCGCGGTCGACATGGGTGGCGAGCAAGACACACTCACCCGGCTGCGGCTGCGGCTCCGATTCCCCCTTCGGCACGCGCGCGGACTTATGGACGATCAGCCCTAACTCGGCCAAATCATCCAGGTCCTCTTGCCGGAGCGAAGATCGGATCCGTCTCCCTGGATCCAACCCGACGGCAGCCCCGAGCGCGACGAAGACCCCCGATTCATCTTCTTGTTCTTCGCCGCCCCCATCGCCTTCTTCGCACGCTCTAATGCCGTTGTCTTGTCCTTCCCCATGGCGGCGGAACAGCAGTGTCGAGAGGGGTCGTGCTGGGTGAGGTGGAGACGCGAGAGGAAGAAGAAGGGGAATGGGCACGCACAGTGCGAATGCCTCGGCCTCGCCGCTTTTAAAGGCCTACTTCCGAGTGGCTGACGCGTGGGCCCGATCAATCCTGTCAAATCCCCCGACAGTTGCGCACGTGATACGTGGCGAAAAAGGTGGCGCGGAAATCGAAACGTCCTTTTAATCTACTCCACTTACCGCTGGACGATCCGCCTGGCGTGCTTCCACCCAAATTTCGAATCCCGTGAGATCCGGGATCCTCTGCAACCGGTCACGCCGAAGATTCCAATCAGAGATATCATTCGACAAATTTCACTGAACAAACCAGTCGGTAATTTTTGAATCGATCAAGGCGATTGAAACAAAGTCGAAAGTTTCAGCAGCTGACCTTCACTTGGAGAAGAAGACAAGGCAGATCAAGGGCGAGTAGCAGGTCATCTACCATCCTTCTTTTTCACTCAAGCCTCGATCCATTCGGGGGCTAATGTTGTAGACATAGACCTAGGGTAGGGTAATAGGCCAGACCTATATGCCCTGCCTAGAGTCTTGTCCTAAATATTAAGAAGTTCAAGAATCAGAAGCAGAGAACCAGCAAAGGTGTCGAGCGAAGTCCACTCGACCTATCAATCACTCGACGACCTCTCTTACCCAGGTCACTCGACCGCCAAACCACTCGACATACCAGAAGACCTAAAGCCGCTCTACGCAGCAATGGTCAAGCATTCATTCTCATACTTAATGACCATTTGTAGCACTTTAATATGGACGTTACCTATAACGCCCCCTCTTAATGTATATTGAACCCTTGTAATGGAGGGGAGCTGGGGTCCTGGCGTACTGATGCGGAGCATCCTATGGACATCACCATGTCAAGAGTCCGTTCGGCGAGTCACACGTGCGACATCTACTTCACATACACAAAGTTGAATCATCTCCTTTACACGTGCTCACTTGACCCCTTCGAGGATGGTATACTACTTGACATTTCTCCCGTGTGCATGCATAGGTATTGTCGGAGCTTCACGGATGACGAGGAAGAGTGCAAGCGCCAAGGAACAACTACACCATCTGCGAGGGAAGCATGTAAGCGACGACGGAAGAAGACGGAGCTGCTGAAGCTACAGCGGCCGGATATCCGGCGCCTGTGCAGCCGCCAAGGAGCTGCACCAACAGACGGCCAACAACATCAGCGGCCGGACATCCGGCGCCACGCCAAAGCCCGGACATCCGGCCCTTCCCCCAGAAATCCGGCATCGGGGACAGAACGCACCCGAAGTTTGGCCACTTCAACCCGGACATCCGGCACCTCGCGAAGCCCTGGACATCCGGCCCCCAGCCCGGACATCCGGCGCCTTCCTGCACGCAGCCATGGGGCAGAGGCCCATGTATCCCTTTCCACTTACCCCTTCGGGGCTTAGACTATAAATAGACCTCCCCCTTCTCCTTTCTAGGGTTAGCATTGGTTTAGCTCATAGTTGAGATAGAACTTTGCTCATCCATTACGGATCTCCTCCTCGAAAGAGACTGCGGCCCCTCTTCGGAGAAGATCACCTTGGATTCAAGACACCCTCTTGGGTGGCCCCCATCAAGACCTCCTCACGGAGAAGAACCGATTACCGTTTGTATCGTCCGTTGTTGACTTTGGATCTTGTATCTTACCTTTGTGTTCATCGATCTAGCGCATGTGTGATCTATTCTTGTTGGTCGAGTGATTTCTCTCGTGTTCCCCTCATGTTTCCCTCGTGTTTCCCCTCGTGTTCATCGCGTTCCTCGTAGGGATCCGCTTGTTTCGTGGAAGATCGACCATCTAGGGTTCCATCCTACATAATCCTGCATCAGAGCTTAGGTTGATCACGATTTCGGGGCCTCCATGTTGTGTTTTATAGCCTAGTTTTGTTGATTTCATCCTAAATTCGAAAAATCCCCACCAAAAATAGCCCCCAAATTTTTTAGTGATTCGTTGGTTTGATGATGTTTTGTTGGATTTGATCCATGGATTTGCTTGGTTTCGAGTGGATCTAGCATTTCCCTAAGTCTCCCCACTTTCCATCCATGAAATCTCTGCAATTTTGCCCCTGAAATCATCAATTTCCGCCCCCAAATCGAGTTCCTCAAGTTCATCCTCGGATTTGGAGCCCGGACATCCGACCCGACCCCCGGACATCCGGCCATCCCGGAATTCCGGCCATCAGCCCGGACATCCGGCTCCTGGAGCGCATTTTCGTGCAAGTTTCTGGACATCAGGTCCCGGATATCCGGCCCGGGCCCCAGATGTCCGACCCCTCGGATTTCAGCTTTCCCCGTTTCACCGTTTTGTGCATAACTAATTCATCCGGAGTCCGCTTTTGACGTTCTTTAGCTCGTTTTGAAGCTATTGAAATCCCCCATTCCACAAAAATACTACCATCATCATTTGACTCCATCAAATTTTTGGAACTTTGGCATCTTTGCCTGGGGCTTCCACCACATCCTCCGCATAACCACCACCGACTTCCGCAACCTAACCAATTTTGTTCCCCATAGCATTAGTGGTTGTTTGAGTTGTGATTCGAGTCTCCTAAGGTGTTTAGGATACTTAGGGACGATTGCTTCTTCATCAACCACCACCATAACTTCCGCATAGGCTTACCCACCATACATTTCCGCCAACCCAACATAACCCAATTTTGTTTGTGTTCTGAGTTGTGTCTCCTAACCTGTTTCGGCTACTTAGGGACCGTGCTTCCAACTCTGACACCATGTATAGTTCACCTCCTTACCATCGACTTCCGCATTGCGTCTCCAAACCCATCATTGCATTTTCACAATCCCATTGAGCTTACGCAAAACCACCACCTCATTTCCGCTACCACCATTTGACATTTGTCCTTGAGATTTTGAGTTGTGGTTTTTCTGTTTCCGAAGGTGTTTCGGCTACTTAGGGACGAGTCTCCATCATCTTGGTATCTACATCAAGAACACCGCCAATCATCATGATAGAGGCAAAGGTGTCCCGATGTTTCGATGAGATGGTGGCTATCGTTTTTGTGGGAGTCGACCTTGACGATCCGACCACGAACGTGCGAGACGTCGCGCCTTAGCAATCGCTAAACCAACTTCCGAGGGTTATTGACCACGCCGGAGCACGATCAACCTGACCACAAGGGCCTGTTTCATGCGAGCAAATGAAGAACAAGCAAGAAACTAAGATTGCAATATGGATATTGCGAATATAAGAGGAAAGCTTTATTAATGAAGGTGGGGTTCTGTGACGCCTTGGTCTGGTCGTTGAACACAAACGAAGTACGCGAAGTTGCAGCTATGGCGAACTTTTGATCTAAACAAAACCCAAAGTCTAAACGACGCCCTAAGGACTGTATATATGGAGGAAGAGGGGGGGGGGGGATTTCGTGGCCCTTGAGGAAGGGGTCCGAAACCAACCCTAACTCTTGTTTCCCCACACATACGGACTCTAAAAACATCCTATACTTAAGTATTTTGAAATTACATGGGCCTGGTCCAATAATAAGGTGACGCGGTACCTAGAATAGCCTCTGGATGAAATTTATGAAGTGGCATCTTGTATATTTCGTCCAAGGCTTCATTCACTCCTTATGGTGGCTTCAGAGTCCTGAAATCATCACTTGTAACTCCGTTCTTGTTCCCCTTGCGCATGCCATCAACTCCATGCTTGTTCTTGCTCCAATGTTCATCCTTCTCCAAGCTAGGCCCTTCATTTGTAAGCAAAACAAATGTATCCAATTTAGGCAGCATCATATTCTCATGAACATTAGAATCATTACCAAGAAACGAAAGTACCTGGTAATTTAATTGGCGTGCACGAGCTCTAGTAATTGGTCCATCATATGTAACAGTAGGGGTTGTGGGTGTAACAATGGTATTGATGTCCTCATCATCCTCCCCTTCTTGAAATGAAGTCGTCCTCGACGGAAGCTCATCTTCCTCACCCAAATAAGGCTTCAAATCTGCAATGTTAAAACTGGGACTAACCCCAAAATCTGCAGGCAACTCAAGTTTATATGCATTATCATTTATTTTTTCTAACACCTTAAAAGGACCATCAGCACGTGGCATTAGCTTTGACTTGCGCAAATTAGGAAACCTATCCTTATGCAAATGTAACCAAACAAGATCTCCAGGTGCAAAGACAACACGTTTTCTACCCTTATCTCCAACAAGTTTATATTTAGCATTCATGCGCTCAATATTTTACTTAGTTAACTCATGCATCTTTAAGATCAAATCAACATGTTGTTTAGCATCAAAATTAACCTTCTCCGAAGATGGAAGAGGCAACAAATCAATAGGTGCACGAGGTAGGAAACCATACATATTTTCAAAAGGGCACATCTTAGTAGTAGAATGTAATGAACGATTATAAGCAAATTCAATATGAGGCAAGCATTCTTCCCACATTTTCTTATTATTCTTCAAAACATCCCTAAGCATAGTAGACAATGTTCTATTGACTACTTCAGTTTGTCCATCAGTTTGGGGGTGACAAGTATTACTAAAAAGCAGTTTAGTCCCCAACTTAGCCCATAAACATCTCCAAAAGTGGCTAAGAAATTTAGTATCACGATCCGAAACAATAGTATTTGGCACACCATGCAAGCGAATAATTTCACGAAAGAACAAATCAGCAACATTAACAGCATCATCGCTTTTATGACATGGTATAAAGTTTGCCATTTTTGAGAATCTATCCACGACAACAAATATGCTATCCCTCCCCTTCTTTGTTCGAGGTAAACCTAAAACAAAGTCCATAGATATATCCTCCCAAGGAACACTAGGCACAAGCAAAGGCATATATAAACCATGAGGATTGAGTCGTGACGTAGCTTTTTGACATGTAGTGCAGCGAGCAACAAAACGCTCAACATCCCGTCTCATCTTTGGCCAAAAGAAATGTGTAGCAAGTACGTCCTCCGTCTTCTTCACGCCAAAGTGTCCCATTAATCCTCCTCCATGCGCCTCCTCCAACAACAAAAGACAAACAGAGCTAGCAGGAATGCATAGCTTGTTAGCGCGGAACACAAAACCATCATTAACAACGAACTTGTTCCATGTTCTTCCTTCTTTACAATTCTGCATTACTTCTTTAAAATCAGCATCATGCACATATTGATCTTTGATGGTCTCCAAACCAAATATTTTGAAGTCAAGTTGTGAAAGCATAGTATAGCGACGAGACAAAGCATCAGCAATAACATTTTCTTTACCCTTCTTGTGTTTGATGACATAAGGGAAAGTCTCAATGAATTCAACCCATTTAGCATGTCTACGATTCAGTTTAGCTTGACTTTTAATATGTTTCAAAGATTCATGATCAAAATGTATAACAAATTCTTTGGGCCATAAATAATGTTGCCATGTCTCTAAAGTCCGAACAAGAGCATATAATTCCTTATCATAAGTAGAATAGTTCATACTAGGCCCACTCAATTTTAAGAAAAGTATGCAACAGGTTTGCCATCTTGTAATAACACACCTCCTAATCCAATTCCACTAGCATCACATTCAAGCTCAAAAGTCTTATTAAAATCAGGAAGTTGGAGTAAAGGAGCAGTTGTCAACTTATCTTTCAATACCGTGAAGGCTTCTTCCTGTGCGGTACCCCAAACAAAAGGCACCTCCTTCTTTGTAAGCTCATTGAGAGGTGCAGCAATGGTGCTAAAGTCTCTCGCAAAACGCCTATAGAAACCAGCGAGTCCAAGAAAACTCCTCACTTGTGTGACTGTTTTGGGCTGCGGCTAACTCTCAATAGCTTCAATCTTGGCTTTATCAACTTCAATTCTCTGTGGAGTAACAACATAGCCAAGAAAAGATACTCGGTCGGTGCAAAAGGTGCACTTCCCAAGGTTACCAAACAAACGTGCATCACGTAGAGCATTCAAAACAGCACGTAAATGTTCCAAATGTTCTTCCAAAGATTTGCTATAAATCAGTATATCATCAAAATAGACTACCACAAATCGTCCAATGAAAGCACGTAAAACTTCGTTCATTAGTCTCATGAAAGTGCTAGGTGCATTAGTTAACCCAAAAGGCATGACTAACCACTCATATAAACCAAACTTAGTTTTAAAAGCTGTTTTCCATTCATCTCCCAATTTCATACGAATTTGATGGTATCCACTACGCAAATCAACTTTGGAGAATATTTTAGAGCCACTCAATTCATCAAGCATATCATCTAGCCTAGGAATAGGATGACGATAACGAATAGTAATATTATTAATGCCTCTACAATCAACACACATACGCGAGGTACCATCCTTTTTGGGTACTAGAATAATAGGAACAACACAAGGACTAAGGGATTCGCGTATATAACCTTTGTCGAGTAGCTCTTGTACTTGACGCATAATCTCCTTCGTCTCCTCTGGATTGGTATGGTATGGTGCGCGGTTGGGTAATGATGCACCGGGAATTAAGTCAATTTGATCCTCAGTCCCTCGAATAGGTGGTAATCCCGGTGGCACGTCTTGTGGAAAGACGTCAGCGAACTCCTGCAAAATGTTAGTAACAGCAGGAGGCAAAGAGGAAGGCACGTCCTCGAATGAAAATAATGCCTCTTTGCACACAAAAGCATAGCAAACAGATTTGCTAACATCTAGATCATCAATATCAGATTTGGTGGCAACACTAGATGGTTTATTATTAGGCTTCATTTGTTGCTCAAATTCTTTTGCCACAATCTGATTTTCACTCTTATTTTGCTCCTGTTTTGCTTTATTAGCTCGATTAATATCATCTTTCGAAATGGAATCAGGAGTCATAGGAAGCAAAGTAATATTTTTGTCCTTATGAACAAGAGTATAGTGATTGTTTCTACCATGGTGTACAAAATTTTTATCAAATTGCCATGGTCTACCAAGTAATAAGGAACATGCTTGCATAGGTACCACATCACAATCAACATAATAAGCATATGTAGAGATACTAAAATGCACACGAACAATACGTGTTACCTTAACCTTGCCGCTGTTGTTGAACCATTGGATGTAGTAAGGATGTGGATGTGGTCTTGTGGTGAGAGATAGCTTCTCCACCATCTCCATGCTAGCCAAGTTGTTGCAGCTCCCTCCATCTATAATGACGCGAACAGAACGTTCCTTCACAACTCCCTTTGTATGGAACAAATTATGCCTCTGATTTTGCTCAGCTTGCGTGACCTGCACACCTAAAACACGTTGAGCAACTAAACATTCATACCTGTCAGCATCTTCAGCAGCCATGTATTGCGTCTCATGATCAGAATCATCTCCACCGTGTTCTTCATGTGTAAGAAGAGCCAAAGTCTCCTCATCATAGTCACTTGCGGACTCATACCCACCATCCTCAGTAGCAATCATCACACGTTGAGATGTGCATTCTCGCGCAAAATGTCCTCTTCCCTTACAACGACGACAAATAATATCACTTGTGTGCCCTGTAGACGCCATGGAAGAAGCAGAGCTCTGTGCAGGCCCGGCAGGTGTGCTCTTGGCAGATAGTGGTGGTTGTGCCTGCTTTCTTGTATCACAGTTGGAGGTGGCAGCTGACGGAGGTGCCGGTGTAGCAGAACGTGTGGAAGTAGATGATGCACGTGGTGTCCACGATGAAGGTCGACCTGCAGAAAAGTTAGTTCGCGCCAATGCGTGTCGATCCTGCACTTCACGTTCAGCTTTACAAGCAAGATGGAATAAACGAGTGATATTATTATAATCCTTATAGTCTAGAATGGTCTGAATCTCTCTATTTAATCCACCCAGAAAATGTGCAAGCATAGCTTCATTCTCCTCAATGATACCACATCTAATCAAGCCAGTTTGTAATTCCTGATAATATTCTTCTACCGAATTTTTTCCTTGTCTTAAGCGCTGCAATTTTTGAAGTAATTCACGTTGATAATATGGTGGAACCCAACGAGTACGCATAGCAGTTTTCAAAGCAGCCCAGTATCTTGGAACAGGATATAATCTACAATATTCAGACCACCAAACACATGCAAAGCTAGTGAAAGCACAAACAGCAGCAGGAACACGTCTCTCCTCAGGATATTGTAAACATGTAAATCGTTGTTCAGTTTCTAACTCCCAAGTAAGATATATATCAGGAACATATCTACCCTCAAATGGTGGAATATTCAATTTCAGTTTAGGGAGATGGTCATGATCTCGTACCTGATGGGGAGCCCTAACATTGCCATTATTTGCATGTGGACGACCTGGTGGTTGTGGTGTTGGTGGTTGCACGTAGTTCTGATGTTGATCAACCTCATCCTCGTAATCTCCCACATAATCATCCTCCTCCACATCAGCAGCAGGAGCCACAGAAGTATCAATAGCAGCACCAACAGCTTGGCCAGGCTCAAGAGGGAGACGGGTCGCTCGGCGGAGGGCTGTGTCGCGATGTGGAGGTAGTCGTTGTTGCTGTTGTAGAGGTGCGTTAGGTGCAGCCGATGGTGGTGGTGGTAGACGCGCGAGCAATTCATTAAACTTGTTATCGAGCTTTGTTTCGAACGCCTTCTCAATGCCATCTATCTTCTCCATGGCCTCTTCGAATCTATTTAGCACATCTTCCACCTGTCCACTCATCATTTGCTGAAACTCATCATATAACGCTTTGTTTGTCATGTTCTCCCAGTCAGTCTCGTCGGCTTGTGATCCTGCCATGGTTAGCAGAAATAGAAACACACAAGAATATGATTCTACAGACTACTAGGAAGTGGTGGTGGTGGTGTGGTGGACAGTCACAAATCCGTCAAGCAAATCTCAAATTCTTACCAGTTCTTACCCAGCAGCAGGCAGTGATCGGCAACCGTTGTAGTCAAAACTCTCAAAGCTTGAATAGAGCGATTGCCAGGGAGAGTCAAACGCACGATGTAGATGTATGTGGAGCTGGAAAGGCTTATAGTATGGTAGCAAAAAGGTCAGCAATAATCAATTCAGAGATGCAAAGTTGAATAAACGCTCAACGACGGTACTGTGCTGGTCCTAGGCTAGACCGTGCTAGAGACGCGATCCTAGAACACTAACAAAATCACGGCGCTGCACGAAAACAAGGGAAAAGCACACTCTGGGAATTTTTTTTCGCTCATTTTTTTTGCGCTCCTCTTTTTATTTTTTTTATTTTTTTGCGAAAAATCACTATAATGGCGAGTGTCTCAAAACTCTTGCCAGGTCAAACTGACAGGATAGACACGAAATTTTTGCGAATTTTGTTTTTTTTCGACTGCCCGGACCCAAAAACTGGAAACGGCTCAAAAAAAACTTTCAATAACGGCGACTGTCTCAAAAGGCTAAGAAACACCTAAAATAGGATAGCCAGAATTTTTTTTGTCAAGTGCGTTTTTGGAAAATTTTGGGCCTAAACGGAGGGTGGTTTCCGGAGGCAAAGGTGTCCCGATGTTTCGATGAGATGGTGGCTATCGTTTCTGTGGGAGTCGACTTTGACGATCCGACTACGAACGTGCGAGACGTCGCGCCTTAGCAATCACTAAACCAACTTCCGAGGGTTATTGACCACGCCGAAGCACGATCAACTTGACCACGAGGGCCTGTTTCCTGCGAGCAAACGAAGAACAAGCAAGAAACTAAGATTGCAATCTGGATATTGCGAATATAAGAGGAAAGCTTTATTAATGAAGGTGGGGTTCTGTGACGCCTTGGTCTGGTCGATGAACACAAACGAAGTACGCGAAGTTGCAGCTATGGTGAACTTTTGATCTAAACAAAACCCAAAGTCTAAACGACGCCCTAAGGGCTGTATATATATGGAGGAAGGGGGGGTATTTCGTGGCCCTTGAGGAAGGGGTCCGAAACCAACCCTAACTCTTGTTTCCCCACACATACGGACTCTAAAAACAGCCTATACTTAAGTATTTCGAAATTACATGGGCCTGGCCCAATAATAAGGTGATGCAGCACCTAGAATAGCCTCTGGACGAAATTTATGAAGTGGCATCTTGTATATTTCGACCAAGGCTTCATTCACTCCTTATGGTGGCTTCAGAGTCCTGAAATCATCACTTGTAACTCCATTCTTGTTCCCCTTGCGCATGCCATCAACTCCATGCTTGTTCTTGCTCCAATGTTCATCCTTCTCCAAGCTAGGCCCTTCATTTGTAAGCAAAACAAATGTATCCAATTTAGGCAGCATCATATTCTCATGAACATTAGAATCATTACCAAGAAACGAAAGTACCTCGTAATTTAATTGGCGTGCACGAGCTCTAGTAATTGGTCCATCATATGTAACAGTAGGGGTTGTGGGTGTAACAATGGTATTTATGTCCTCATCACATCATCGCAAAGGACGATAACCGCGACAACACCATTGTACATTCCCCTTGCAATTGCATTGATAACCCCTAGCCCATTTAGCGTGACTTGCCTATCGAGACTAGCCATTTGAGTATTGCCGGCAACGTTACTTGTGCAAATTAGTGATCTACACCTCCCATTGCATACATACCATATCATATTGGTATCATATCATCTCTTGTGTCACAAAGATTGTTCCCGCATATACACAATTGCTATCTTGGTTTGTGCATTTCACAAAGTGGCCATACATTCAAAAAAAGAATAAGCTTTTAAGAAAAAGAGAGAGAGCAAAGAAGCTTGTAAGCAATAGCCATAGCATCATACCACATTGCACATAAGATTTTCATATCCGATCATCTTGGATCATCTTGAGAGAAACACTGGGAACCATACATATATGGCATACTTGGGATAGAATTTATCCATTTGCATATCATAGGTTGTGCACAAGTGTCGTATCCGCCTATAGAGCAATCGTGCTGGCGTCTCTCTTGAGTTGTGCAACACGAGCGTTTTCCGTGGACTCCACATTTCGTGCTCATTCCTTGGTTGCACGACCCCATTTATCTATCCGTGTGTGTGTTTCTGTGTGCCATTCTTTGCTATTGGTCTACTTGTTTCACTTGCGAATTTGTGAATCTCTTTCAACATTATTGACTCTTGCTAACATTTTGCATCAAATTTTTGTGCCACTATCCTCACCGAGCTCCACCATAAGCCTTATTTGTGTAGGTGTGAGAAACCGACAAGAATTGGTACCAATTGTGCTATTTCCTTGTTACACATTGAGTGATCATTGATCCATCTTCAACATCGGTCAAGGTACATTTGGTATAGTTCTTCTCTTTCTCCCACTCATATTTGTTCGAGTCTTGTGATGGATAGGCAAGGCATTTCACCCTCGGTCTACAACAACAACAACGAGTTCAATGCCACGAACAACTCCAACGACGCCAAGATGAACGCTCAAATGGAGGAGATCAAAGCCCTCATCAAGTCCTACAAGCGATCTTTCTCATCTTCGAGAAGACGCTCAAGAGTACATACTTCCGAGCTACCATCTTCGGCAAGGTCACATCGGCATCGACACCATCACCAACAAGAACGTGAACGTCAAGAGCTCAACACCAACAATCGCTCAACGACTTCACCATCTCCCTTGGCATCTCCGCCAAACGACTTCAAGGCATCTTCGCCTTCGGATACACGACATCTTCGCCAACAAGCACCTCAAGACTACGCTCAAGAGAAGCTCCCCAAGCTCAAGTCCGCGACCTCCACGAGCTACTACGACCTCGACACCGACCACGAGATTCCTTTCTATGGGACTCTATAACCAGAGGAGTATCTCGAGTGGGAGCGTTTGATGGGCGACTACCTCAAGCTTCATCAAGTTCCTCCCGAAGATCAAGTGAAGTGTGTCACAAGAAACTTCCACGACTATGCCTCGACATGGTGGTTTCACACACCTTCGGAGAGCTACGACATGAGTTGGCCCAAGACGAAGAAAGCTTTGCGGCGAGAGTTCGTGCCTCCAACCTACACGGAACAACTTCTACGCCAATTGGAGAACACCAACAAAGGATCCAAGCCCATCGATGATTACTTCAAGGAGGTGAAGAAAGCCTTGCGAAAAGCCGGCGTGGACGACACCATGTCAATGAAGTTCCACTTCATGATAGGATTGAACAACGACATCTCCAAGACTATCTTCCTCGAGAACTACAAGTCCCTCGACGACAACTACATTGGTTCTCTCAAGGAGGAACAAGAACTCATGAAGGCCAAGGCTTCTCCACCCCAAGCACACTTCTCGAAGACCAAACTCAAAGACGACGAGCATGAGGCTAGTACCACCAAGATGTCCAAGCCCGATGAGCTCCAAGACGATGCTCCCAAGTTCGACTTCACCGCCATCCCTCTTTGTGGCATTGATGATGCCGAGTCCTCCACGACTCTTTTTCAAGATGGTGCGGCGACGAGTACGACTACGGAGACCTTCAAGGACCACGTTTTGGAGGCGAGCGACTTGGTGACGAGCAAGGATGATGCTTCCATCTTAGGAGGCGAGAGCGATGATGTGCCATTGTAACACCCCCAGTATCATGCTACAGTAATCTCATGCCTGATGATGCCATGTCATCATCATGGCGTTGCTAATCCTCACTTGTTTCAAACACAGGTCAAATTCAAATTCCAAAAAACAAGTCAAATTCTTATTTCTTCAAACTATCGAGCAAAAATGTACGATGGGTTGAAAATATTCGCTGACTAATTGTCATGAATGGTTCAACATCATTTGAGATATTTAATTTCCTTTGGAAATTAAAATAGTTCCAAATCAGCTTTTTCTTATACTTTTCCATTTGTGAAAAATTCAAATCAATTCAAACTCCTCCCAAACTTTTTGTGGCTATGCCAAACATTGCATTGTATTTATGTGGACAATTACCATATTTTACAAAAATCATTTTTGGCACCCCAAATATTACAAAACCCCCTTTCTGTAAAAGAAAAACAGAATTACAAAAAAAAGGCCAGGCTGCACTATGCACTTGGCTTAGCCGCGCAACAGTGCAGCCCAGCCCACTTATTCGTGCCATCCCCCACCTCTGTTCACCAGGGGCTGGGTCGCCGATGGCCACGGGGCGGCCATCCGGCAGCTCCCCGGTGCCTACTAGGTCGCCCCCACCCTCTGGACAAACCCTAGCACCCACTTTCCCCTCTCCCTCGCTCACTTTCTTCTCCCCAACGCGAACCCGACGTCCTCGTCGCCTTGGCCAACCTTGCCTGCGTGCTCCTCATCGTCCTCGCCGGCAAGGAGCCTGCTCAAAAGCTTCGTCTGCCTCTGCTGCTTCCACTACGAGGTTCGGTTCGAGCCGGGCGCCTTCGCATCGCGAGGATCGAGCCCATCTTCAACCTCCGTCCGCCGCCGTTCGACGCGTCGATCCGCGCGTCTCCGACAGCACCGGCCTCGTCGAGCCTTCCACGAGCTTCTCTGTGAGCCCCCGCTCCTGCTCGACCTCCCCTTGCTCCTTCCCGTGCCCCGTAGGCTAGTTCCCGTAGAGCACCGCCGTCGGACGTCGTTATCCCGGTCACTTCCGACCGTCGTAGCTCGCGCCCGTGCCACCTACGGACACGGCACGATGCCCACGTTCCAGTGGCTCGAGCCGTTGCTCGAATCGGTCCCCGTATATTGCCCACCTGTGCTAGCCGTCGTCGTCCCACGCTCGCCAGCTCCTGGACGCGCCCCGCTGCCGCTCGCGCCCCCGCTGCCCGCTGACCCGTTTGCTCGGTGCTCATTCGCCGGTTCTCTGCTGCGCCGCCGCTGCTGAACCGCAGTTGCTGCCTCGCGGCCACTCGCCGCCGCTGTCTAGCGCTCGACCCCTGGCCTCGCCTCTGCGTGCGCGACGCGCCTGCAGTCACTGCTGCCCTCCGCTTGCTACGCTGCTGCTTGGCGCGCGTGGCCGTGTCCGTGGTGCTGCTTGATAACTGCGTGCTGCTCTGCCTGCTGCTCCTATTCTGCTGCTAAGCGCCGCCGCTGCTGATGCTTCTGCTCTGCTTGCTCTGCTATGGCTGCTCAAGCTGCTGCCCACGCCGCCGCTGCTCCAAACTGCTGCCGCGCTAGCCCTGTCGCTGCCCCGCTTGCTGCCGTTGCTGGGCATGGCAAAGGCCATGGCCGTGGTGTGTGTGTGAGTGGCGTGTGTGTGGTGGCCGGCCGACTCTCAGTTAGCTAATTAGTACTCCTTCTAGTGAGACTAATTAGTGGTTAGGAACTTAGGTATGTGAAATTGACAGGTGGATCCCCCCTCTCTAAATATCCACTTAAAAAGAAAATGCAAGATATGTGTGAATGACACCTAGGCCCCATCCGCAGTTTTGACCTGTCAACAATCAAACAGTTGACTGTTGACTGAGTCAACTGGACCCCTCTGGCCCCACCAGTCATACAAACTGGCTGGGTGCTGCTTTGTACAAAAGGTATTTATTGTTTTTAACTCGACTTAAAAGAAATCAGAAATTCCAGAATATTTCTAAAACTTTAGAAATTCGTAGAAAATAATCCGTAACTCGGATGAAAATGTTTTCTATATGAAAGTTGCTCAGAAAAATCCAACGATTCCGAATATGCGGTCCGTTCATCTGTCACATGCCCCTAGCATGCTGAACATGGAACTTTCCACTTCCGGTCATCTGTCTGAGACACGTCCGGAACCGGGAACACCTTCCCGGTTGAATTCCCCCTTCACCTATAACGTCTAGGACCGCGTTAGGACACGTCTAGCTATGCCTGTTGTCCTGTTATGCACTTGCTTGCTATGTATTTACTATTTCTCCCCCCTCTTCTCTTCGGTAGACCTCGTGGCGGCCGCCGATGCCGCTGTGATCGACTACGTCACCGACGACCCCTCCTTCTTGTCTGAGCAACCAGGCAAGCCCCCCTTTGATCATCCTGATATCGCCCATTCCATTTCTCTCATGCTTGCATTAGATTTTGCTACTCTTATTGTTTGCTCCTATTCTGCTGCATAGCCTGTTTATTGTAGCCTGCTATTGTTACATACCTGCGTATCCTAAACTGCTTAGTATAGGTTGCTTAGAGACCCATCAGTGACCCCCCCACTTGACCTGACTGCCCCGCTTGATTATCAGAAGACCCGATCAACGGGATCGAAGACCAGGCCCCGACACCTCACGTCACATCACGCCCCTTTGTTGCCCGACCCTACAGAGTTACCATCGAGTGCCGAGGGTGGAACCTCATACATCACTCTTGATGAGATCTCTGTAGAGTAGCTATTCGGTCGTGATCATCGAGGGTGATTTCCTCCTTAACCACTTCCGATACGACTCTGTCGTGTAACCCGTCGAGTGTGAACCTCGAGGGTGATTCCTCTTACGTTCACCTTGATGTTTACATCGAGTGGGAATCCGCCAAGGGTGATTCCTCAGGTTTTCCCCCCTTGGTGTTAGACACACGGTTACTATGGTTACTATGACTTTGCACTGGACCCTGTTACTAAAGACGGGTTGGCCCTGAGGGGTACCCGCGCGAGCTTAATTGCGAGTGATGTGGAGTCGGGCGGACCTGAAAGGTGCCCGCGAGATAATTACGAGGCGTGGTCGGGCATTCCTAGCCCTTGCCGCAAGTCCTCGAGACGGGGCAACGGGGTCACATCTTTCGTGAGTCTCTGCTTGTTACCGCGCGTTCCTAATCCACTACGATTTGGATATTTGATCCGAGGGGCCTCTGGCCTGATAGCACTAACCATCACGTGGGCATAGAATGGGCGTTCTGCGTTGTATACATCAGCCGAAGCTTAATAGACATTAGCGACTGAGCGGCGCATGCCGGGTTGGACTGCGTAAGCGCCTGCCTTGTTGAAGGAGGTAGCTAGGTCTGCTCACCGGCCGCCCTCGTAACGTGCAAGAGTTCCCGGGGAGATGGCCCATGACCCCTGGGGGCATAGGTTTAGTCCGGCGTGCTGGCCTCTCTATTAAGCCTAGGTCGGGTTGCGGCGTATTGTTTGGCCGAGGCCGGGCATGACCCAGGAAAGTGTGTCCGGCCGGAGTTAATCGAGCGTGGTGGGTAAGTTGGTGCACCCCTACAGGGAAGAAAACATCTATCGATAGCCTGTCCTACGGTAACGGACACTTGGAGTTGTATCCCGATCGATACAACTAGAACTGGATACTTGTGATGAGAACTGGATGGTGATGAGAATTGGATTGTGATGACACTCGGATAGTATGGCTCTAGGATTGCTTTCTCGCAGGGAGTCGAGAAAGGATCTCTGGCCGAGGTTGATAACACTACTACTACTTCACTTTATGTTACTCTACTCCCTCCTGTTGCTACAAGATGGTGGTTTCCAGAAGATGCTAGTCTTTGATAGGCTAGGGTTTCCCCTTCTCTTCTGGTATTCTGAAGTTCAGTGCACATATACAGCCCATTTCATTGATACCGATGCATATGTAGTGTAGATCCTTGCTTGCGAGTACTTTGGATGAGTACTCACGGTTGCTTTGCTCCCCCTTTTCCCCCGCTCTTCTTCTTTCCGGTTGATGCAACCAGATGTCGGAGCCCAGGAGCCAGATGCCACCGCCGATGCATACTACTACGTGGAGACCGTCGACGACCAGGAGTAGTTAGGAGACTCCCAGGTAGGAGGCCTTGCCTTTTCGATCATAGATGTTTTTTTTGTGCTAGCCTTCTTAAGGCATCTTTGACTAACTTATGTCTGTACTCAGATATGTTGCTTTCGCTGACTCTTGTGTATTCGAGCTTATGTATTCGAGTCCTCGAGGCCCCTGACTTGTAGTATAAAGCTTGTATTATTTTAATTTGTGTCTAGAGTTGTGTTGTGATATCTCCCCGTGAGTCCTTGATCTTGATCGTACACATTTGCGTGTATGATTAGTGTATGATTGAATCGAGGGCGTCACAGCCATCTTCGGCCTTCATCCATGGTGACAACGACGAGATGGTTGAGCATGGGATTTTCCCTTCGACCACGGCGACGTATGATGACTTGAGTGACTTGTGCCACCATATTGAGAGTGAGAGTGACTTCACCACTAGCCCCATATGTGATGAGTTGCCCCAATTCCCATGTGAGGAGAGCCACAACCCCCACCACTTGGGTGAGATGAGTGACTCCACCATATGTGACTTTGAGTGCACCTACCTTGAGGGAGGGAGTGAACCACCACATAGATAGAGTGAGGCCACTATGATTTCTAACGACTTAACCTCTACCTCTATTGTGTCTTCTCATTTGGTGCTAGGTCCCATATATGATGACGCGCCGATTCGCGATGACTACGTCCTTCCTTTGGACAAGACGATGACCATGGTGGAATATGATGCACCCCCCACATGGTTCCATCAAGATGAAGATGACCACCATTTGGTCTTTCCCACCTCACCTACACCACGTGAGTGGAATGAACAAGGTAACATAGGTGAAGGTGATGCTCTGGTCTCACTAGTGGACATACTTGATATTGATTGCTTGCATGAAGTCGATCAACCTATTACCATGCTTCATGCTAGTATGATTTCCCCATGCGATAATTTACACATTTATGATGAGTTTGATGATTTCCATGTGGAGTATATTAGTTGTGATGCCATGTTACATAGGATTTCTTGTGACAATTTTTTAGGTCACATCATGTTTGACAATCCGCTTGACTTGTCATATGCTATGCATGAGATCAATCATATGTCATATTTGCAATCTCTTCATAGTGACTATGCATATGCCATTAAACTAAACCCAATTTGCACTTATGGCATAGATGACAAGCCCATGGTTATTGGCATTTGTTTTTCTTGTGATGATATTGATATGCTTCCTTTGCATCATTTATCTCATATGCCATGCCATGACTACCTAGCTTCGGATATGCATTGTTTTGGATGTTGTCCATTTTCTCCATATGATGTTTCCTATATTGCTCATGAGGAGACCCCCATAGTTTCTTCATACATTTTAGGAGATTTTGATTCATCCTATCCATTGCACGATCCCAATACTTGTGTGCACAATATGCTTCCCATGAATAAACATGCTATTGATGTGCCATATACTTCTATGCTCAATTTGCATCCCCATCGTGTCATACACAATAACTATTCTTTCATGATGGATGACATGTTCTTATACCATGCATCAAATTTCTTTGAGCGATGCTTATCTTGTGCTAACTCACACGTGCACATACACATCATGATGGATGATGTGTACATTTACCATGTGCACAATTTCTTTGGTTTGTGTCTCTTTTGTGTAGGTACCCATGAATACTTGTCAACCTCGCAATCCCACGAGTTGACAAAACGAGCTCTAGAGAGCAATGATGACTTGGGATCCCATGGATTGCCTTTCCCACCGCTCTTTTCACGCAAAGACTTCACGCATTTCTTTTACATGGCCCTCACATGGTTATGGGTTGTTGTCCATTATATATCCTTTGCCCATCTTGCCATGTTCATTTGCATGATATGCCCATCCCTATGCCTTTTCCATGCATTTGTTACCCATGCTTTGCATTACACATGATGATTGATTCTAGTACTTGTATGTGTATTTGCAAGCGTGGTGGAGATATTGTTTGTTATTGCCATGATTGCTTTGTGCCCCATGCCTATGATGATACTATGATCTTGATTTGTGTTCGTGCTTGCGATATGTCATGTACATTGCCTATGCCTATTCTTTGCTCACATGACATGATTGCCATGATTTCCTCTAGTGGGTTGCATCTTCGCTCCACTAGTTTGCACGACTTGATTACTATGATTGCTTGCCTTGTTGCATCACCGATGATTCATACTTGCTCACTTCATGCGGTTGATGACAACCATTTCCATGCTTTGCACATGATTGTTATTGCTTCTTGTCATTTATCTCCATGTGTTGCATCTCTCATGCTAGATGATTTGACATGTATTGAGTGCAACAATGCCCTTAGTCTTGATAATGAGTTTGCCCCCATAGCATTCGCACATATAATTCGAGATTTTGACATATTCCTTGTGAAGCATGCTTGTCTTACCTCTTTGCACCATATACCCTATGCCATGAATATAGCCATTGTTGCGTCATATTATTCATGCACTTGTGCTTCTAATGGTTATGTGCAAAAGAAGAGAATCATCATGCTGGATGATGTGTTTATCTACCATGCGCATATGTTCTTTGTTTTGTTGTGTGCATGTGTAGGATACTTGGACTTTGTGTCGACTTCCACTTCACGTGAGTTGACCATTCGAGCTCTTGAGAGCGAACCACCTTCTACCATGACGATTCTACATCGCACTTGCTTGTGCTTCGGCATGGTGAAGGACGCACAAGGACATGCTTTCACGGTGATATCCTTCTCTTTTGAGAACCCCCAAACCATGATCATGGATATTATGGATCGTACTACCTGTGTTGCTTTCCCCATGAGACTTATTGTTCATCTTGGATCACTTGATTGCACACTTGTTAGAGATCTTGCTTCGACTTGTCATTTTACAAATTCCATGCATCATGATATATATGCCTTGTGTGTTGCATCCAATTCTTGGATTGTTTGCTCCTATCATATGTTTGGTTGCAACAATATCATCACTTCACATATGCCATGTCCCATTGCTTGTCACATGATTTACTTGATTGCCTCACACATGATGAACAATTGCTCTTTCTATTGTGTTGAGTGCCACACTATGTTCACTACACCCTATGCACATTGTGCTTGGATTGTCTTGCACTTGACCTATGTGTCACTTCATTTTATTTGGTGTTGTGAATGATTCACATGCCTACCATAGACCTTTCATTGAGCAAATTGTGAATGCTTGCTATGACTTTGAGGTAGATGCTAAGTCTCTTGTTACACATATTTGCATCACAACCTCACATTTACATGATTGTCCCCATGATATCTTTGCTTGTGCTCAATTGATATGCTTACATGCCACGTCACAATCCTTTGTCAAACCTTATGCTTTGCATGATGACGACACTTGTTTGGTGAATCACCTCTTGAATGCTTGGTTTTTCACTAACGCTAACCACATTTGTTTTTCCAAGTGTCTGTTGTCCTTACTCCTTTTGAAGGAATCAAAAGACGGTGCGACATTGGAGAGTGCCCATTTCGAGCTTCAAGATGACAAGTACTTGGTGAACGTCCACTTCTACATAGCGAAGCCATCTCTTTCCCATGGTGATTTCGTTTTCGATCCAAGGTCGGATCTTTCCCAAGGGAGGAGAGATGATGCGGAGCATCCTATGGACATCACCATGTCAAGAGTCCGTTCGGCGAGTGACACGTGCGACATCTACTTCACATACACAAAGGTGAATCATCTCCTTTACACGTGCTCACTTGACCCCTTCGAGGATGGTATAGTACTGGACACTTCTCCCGTGTGCATGCATAGGTATTGTCGGAGCTTCACGGATGACAAGGAAGAGTGCAAGCGCCAAGGAACAACTACACCATCCGCGAGGGAAGCCTGGAAGTGACGACGGAAGAAGACGGAGCTGCTGAAGCTATAGCGGCCGGACATCCGGCGCCTGTGCAGCCGCCAAGGAGATGCACCAACAGACGGCCAACAACATCAGCGGCCGGACATCCGGCGCCAGCCCCGGACATCCGGCCCTTCCCCCGGAAATCCGACATCGACGACAAAACGCACCCGAAGTTTGGCCACTTCAACCCGGCATCCGGCCCCTAGCCCGGACATCCGGTGCCTGCCTGCGCGCAGCCACGGACCAGAGGCCCATGTATCCCTTTCCACTTACCCCTTCGAGGCTTAGACTATAAATAGACCTCCCCCTTCTCCTTTCTAGGGTTAGCATTGGTTTAGCTCATAGTTGAGATAGAGCTTTGCTCATCCATTACGGATCTCCTCCTCGAGAGAGACTGTGGCCCCTCTTTGGAGAAGGTCACCTTGGATTCAAGACCCCCTCTTGGGTGGCCCCCATCAAGACCTCCTCGCGGAGAAGAACCTGTTACCGTTTGTATCGTCCGTTGTTGACTTTGGATCTTGTATCTTACCTTTATGATCATTGATCTAGCGCATGTGTGATCTATTCTTGTTGGTTGAGTGATTTCTCTCGTGTTCCCCTCGTGTTCATCGCGTTCCTCATAGGGATCCGCTCCTTTCGTGAAAGATCGGCCATCTAGGGTTCCACCCTACATCACGTACTCTATATAAGCCACCCCCTCCTCTGGGACAAGGGTTCACACCTTTGTAGTTCACACACACATAATCCAGTCGACCGCCTCCGGGCTCCGAGACGTAGGGCTATTACTTCCTCCAAGAAGGGCCTGAACTCGTAAACCTCGTGTGCCTACAACTACTCCATAGCTAGGATCTTGCCTCTCCATTCCTACCCCCTAAACTACTGTCAGACTTAGAACCACGACACTTACTACATCCAATGGTTCAACAACAGCGGCAAGGTTAAGGTAACACGTCCAGTTCGTGTGCATTTTAGTATCTCTACATATGCTGATCATGTTGATTGTGATGTGGTACCTATGCAAGCATGTTCCTTATTACTTGGTAGACCATGGTAATTTGATAAAAAATCTGTACACCATGGTAGAAACAATCAGTATACTCTTGTTCATAAGGATAAAAATATTACTTTGCTTCCTATGTTTCCTGATTCCATTTTGAAAGATGATCTTAATAGAGCTAATAAAGCAAAATAGGAGAAAAATAAGAGTTAAAATCAGATTGTGGCAAAAGAATTTGAGCAATAAATGAAGCCTAATTGATAGAGGCAAAGGTGTCCCGATGTTTCGATGAGATAACTTCCGTTTTCTGTAGGAGTCAACTTTGACGATCCGACTACGAACGTGCGAAGATGTCGTGCCTTAGCAATCGCTAAACCAACTTCCGAGGGTTATTTACCACACCGGAGCACAATCAACCTAACCATGAGGGTCTATTTCCTGCGAGCAAATGAAGAACAAGCAAGAAACTGAGATTGCAATATGGATATTGCAAATATACGAGGAAAACTTCATTAATGAAGGTGGGGTTCTGTGACGTCTTGGTCTGGTCGTTGAACACAAACGAAGTACGCGAAGATGCAGCTATGGCGAACTTTTAATCTAAACAAAACCCAAAGTCTAAACGATGCCCTAAGAGCTGTATTTATGGAGGAAGAGGGGGGAATTTCGTGGCCCTTGGGGGAGGGGTCCGACACCAACCCTATCTCTTGTTTCCCCACACATACGGACTCTAAAAACATCCTATACTATAGTATTTCGAAATTACAAGGGCCTGGCCCAATAATAAGGTGACACAGCACCTAGAATTGCCTCTGGACGAAAATTATGAAGTGACATCTTGTATATTTCGTCCAAGGCTTCAGGCACTCATTATGGTGGCTTCAAAGTCCTGAAATAATCACTTGTAACTCCTTTCTTGTTCCCATTGCACATGCCATCGTCTCCATGCTTGATCTTGCTCCAATGTCCATCCCTCTTTTCCAAGCTGGGCCCTTCATTTGTAAGCAAGACAAATGTATCCAATTTAGGCAGCATCATATTCTCATGGACATTAGAATCATTACCAAGAAATGGAAGTACCTGATAATTTAATTGGTGTGCGCGAGCTCTAATAATTGGTCCAGTATGTATAGCAGCAGGGGCTGTAGGTGTAACAATGGTATTGATGTCCTCGTCATCCTCCCCTTCTTGACATGAAGTCGTCCTCGACGGAAGCTCATCTTCCTCCCCCAAATAAGGCTTCAAATCTTCAATGTTAAAAGTGGGACTAACCCGAAAATCTGCAGGCAACTCAAGTTTATATGCATTATCATTTATTTTCTCTAACACCTTGAAAGGACCATCAGCACGTGGCATTAGCTTTGATTTGTGCAAATCAGGATATCTATCCTTACGCAAATGTAACCAAACAAGATCTCCAGATGCAAACACAACATGTTTTCTACCTTTATCTCCAGCAAGTTTATAATTAGCATTCATACGCTCAATGTTTTCCTTAGTTAACTCATGCAGTTTTAAAATCAATTCAGCACGTTGTTTAGCATCAAAATTAAGCATCTCCGAAGATGGAAGAGGCAACAAATCAATAGGTGCATTAGGCAGGAAACTATACACAATTTCAAAAGGGCACATCTTAGTAGTAGAATGCAACGAACGATTATAAGAAAATTCAATATGAGGCAAGCATTCTTCCCACATTTTCTTATTATTCTTCAAAACAGCCTTAAGCATAGTAGACAATGTTCTATTGACTACTTCAGTTTGTCCATCAGTTTGGGGGTGACAGGTAGTACTAAAAACAAATTTAGTCCCCAACTTAGCCTATAAACATCTCCAAAAGTGGCTAAGAAATTTAGTATCACGATCTGAAACAATAGTATTTGGCACATCATGCAAGCGAATAATTTCACGAAAGAACAAATCAGCAACATTAACAGCATCATCGCTTTTATGACATGGTATAAAGTGTGCCATTTTCGAGAATCTATGCACGACAAAAAATATGCTATCGCTCCCCTTCTTTGTTCGAGGTAAACCTAAAACAAAGTCCATAGATATATCCTCCCAAGGAACACTAGCTACGGCAAAGGCATATATAAACCATGAGGATTGAGTCGTGACTTAGCTTTTTGACATGTATTGCAACGAGCAACAAAACGCTCAACATCTCGTCTCATCTTTGGCCAAAAGAAATGTGTAGCAACTATATTCTCCATCTTCTTCACGCCAAAGTGTCCCATTAATCCTCCTCCATGCGCCTCCTGCAACAAGAAAAGATAAACAGAGCTTGTTAGCACGAAACACAAATCCAACGTTAACGACGAACTTGTTCCATATTCTACCTTCTTTACAATTCCGCAATACATCTTTAAATTCAGCATCATGCACATATTGATCTTTGATGGTCTCCAAACCAAATATTTTAAAGTCAAGTTGTGAAAGCATAGTATAACGATTAACAATGCATCAGCAATAACATTTTCTTTACCCTTCTTGTGTTTAATGACATAAGGGAAAGTTTCAATGAATTCAACCCATTTAGCATGTCTACAGTTCAGTTTTGCTTGACTTTTAATATGTTTCAAAGATTCATGATCAGAATGTATAACAAATTCTTTGGGCCATAAATAATGTTGCCCTGTTTCTAAGGTCCGAACAAGAGCATACAAATCTTTATCATAAGTAGAATAGTTCAGACTAGGCCCACTCAATTTTTCAGAAAAGTATGCAACAGGTTTGCCATCTTGTAATAACACACCTTCTAATCCAATTCCACTAGCATCACATTCAAGCAAAAAAGTCTTATTAAAGTCAGGAATTTGAAGTAAAGGAGCATGTGTCAACTTATCTTTCAATACCGTGCAGGCTTCTTCCTGTGCGGTACCCCAAACAAAAGGCACATCCTTCTTTGTAAGCTCATTGAGAGGTGCAACAATGGTGCTAAAGTCTCTCACAAAACGCCTATAGAAACCAGCGAGTCCAAGAAAACTCCTCACTTGTGTGACCGTTCTGGGCTACGACCAACTCTCAATAGCTGCAATCTTGGCTTTATCAACTTCAATTCCCTGTGGAGTAACAACATAGCCAAGAAAAGACACTCGGTCGGTGCAAAAGGTGCACTTCCCAAGGTTACCAAACAAACGTGCATCACGTAGAGCATTAAAAACAACACGTAAATGTTCCAAATGTTCTTCCAAAGATTTGCTATAAATCAGTATATCATCAAAATAGACTACCACAAATCGTCCAATGAAAGCACGTAAAACTTCATTCATTAGTCTCATGAAAGTACTAGGTGCATTAGTTAACCCAAAAGGCATGACTAACCACTCATATAAACCAAACTTAGTTTTAAATGTTGTTTTGCATTCATCTCCCAATTTCATACGAATTTGATGGTATCCACTACGCAAATCAACTTTGGAGAATATTGTAGAGCACAAGGACTAAGAGATTCGCGTATATAACCTTTGTCGAGCAGCTCCTGTACTTGACGCATAATCTCCTTCGTCTCCTCTGGATTGGTACGGTATGGTGCACGGTTGGCTAGCGATGCACCGGGAATTAAGTCAATTTGATGCTCAATCCCTCGAATAGGTGGTAATCCCGGTGGCACGTCTTGTGGGAAGACGTAAGCGAACTCCTGTAAAATGTTAGTGACAGCAGGGGGCAAAGAGGAAGGCACGTCCTCGAATGAAAATAATGCCTCTTTGCACACAAAAGCATAGCAAACAGATTTGCTAGAATCTAGCTCATCAATATCAGATTTGGTGGCAAGTAAACATGCACTTTTCAATTTAATTTCAGAAGCAACACTAGATGGTTTATTATTAGGCTTCATTTGTTGCTCAAATTCTTTTGCCACAATCTGATTTTCACTCTTATTTTTCTCCTGTTTTGCTTTATTAGCTCTATTAATATCATCTTTCAAAATGGAATCAGGAGTCATAGGAAGCAAAGTAATATTTTTATCCTTATGAACAAGAGTATACTGATTGTTTCTACCATGGTGTTCATAATTTTTATCAAATTGCCATGGTATACCAAGTAATAAGGAAGATGCTTGCATAGGTACCACATCACAATCAACATAAACAGCATATGTAGAGATACTAAAATGCACACGAACAGTACGTGTTACCTTAACCTTGCCGCTGTTGTTGCACCATTGGATGTAGTAAGGATGTGGATGTGGTCTTGTGGTGAGAGATAGATTCTCCACCATCTCCATGCTAGCCAAGTTGTTGCAGCTCCCTCCATCTATGATGACGCGAATAGAACGTTCCTTCACAACTCCCTTTGTATGGAACAAATTATGCCTCCGATTTTGCTCAGCTTGTGTAACCTACACACTCAAAACACGTTGAGCAACTAAACATTCATACCTGTCAGCATCTACAGCAGCGATGTATTGCGTCTCATGATCAAAGTCATCTCCACCGTGTTCTTCATGTGTAATAAGAGCCAAAGTCTCCTCATCATAGTCACTAGCGAACTCATACCCACCATCCTCAGTAACAATCATCACACGCTTAGATGGGCATTCTCTCGCATAATGACCTCCACCCTTGCAACGTCGACAAATAATATCATGTGTTTGCCCTGTTGATGCCATGGATGAAGAAGAGCTCTTTGTAGGCCCAGAAGGAGTGCTCTTGGCAGATAGTGGTGATTGTGCCTGCTTTATTGTATCACGGTTGGAGATGGCAGCCGACGGAGGTGCCGGTGTAGCAGAACGTGTGGAAGTAGATGATGCACGTGGTGTCCATGATGAAGGTCGACCTGCAGAAAAGTTAGTTCGCGCCAATGCCTGTCGATCCTGCACTTCACGTTCAGCTTTACAAGCAAGATGGAATAAACGAGTGATATTATTATAATCCTTATACTCTAGAATGGTCTGAATCTCTCTACTTAATCCACCCAGAAAACGTGCAAGCATAGCTTCATTCTCCTCAACAATACCACATCCAATCAAGCTAGTTTGTAATTCCTGATAATATTCTTCTACCGAATTTTTTCCTTGTCTTAAGCGCTGCAATTTTTGAAGTAATTCACGTTGATAATATGGTGGAACCCAACGAGTACGCATAGCAGTTTTGAAAGCAGCCCAAGTAGCTGGAACATGATATAATCTACAATATTCAGACCACCAAACACATGCAAAGCTAGTGAAAGCACAAACAGCAGCAGGAACACGTCTCTCCTCAGGATATTGTAAACATGTAAATCGTTGTTCAGTTTCTAACTCCCAAGTAAGATATATATCAGGAACATATCTCCCCTCAAATGGTGGAATATTCAATTTCAGTTTAGGGAGATGGTCATGATCTCGTACCTGAGGGGGAGCCCTAACATTGCCATTATTTGCATGTGGACGACCTGGTGGTTGTGGTGCTGGTGGTTGCACGTAGTTCTGATGTTGATCAAGCTCATCCTCGTAATCTCCCACATAATAATCCTCCCCCACATCAGCAGCAGGAGCCACAGAAGTATCAACAGCAGCACCAGCAGCTTGGCCAGGCTGAAGAGGGACACGGGTCGCTCGGCGGAGGGCTGTTTCGTGATGTGGAGGTAGTCGTTGTTGTTGTTGTAGAGGTGCGTTAGGTGCAGCCGGTGGTGGTGGTGGTAGACAACGCGAGCAATTCATTGAACTTGTTATCGAGCTTTGTTTCGAACGCCTTCTCAATGCCATATATCTTCTCCATGGTCTCTTCAAATCTATTTAGCACATCTTCCACCTGTCCACTCATCATTTGTTGAAACTTATCATGTAACGCTTTGTTTGTCTTGTTCTCCCAGTCAATCTCGTCGGCTTGTGATCCTGCCATGGTTAGCAGCAATAGAAACACACAAGAATATGATTCGACAGACTACTAGGAAGTGGTGGTGGTGGTGTGGTGGACAGTCACAAATCTGTCAAGAAAATCTCAAATTCTTACCAGTTCTTACCCAACAGCAGGTGGTGAACGACAACCGTTGTAGTAAAAACTCTCAAAACCTTGGATAGAGCGATTGCCAGGGAGAGTCAAACGCACGACGTAGATGTATGTGGAGCTGGGAAGGCTTATAGTAGGATAGCGAAAAGGTCAGCAATAATCAATTCAGAGATGCAAAGTTGAATAAACGCTCAACGACGGTACTGTGCTGGTCCTAGGCTAGACCGTGCTAGAGACGCGAGCCTAGAACACTAACAAAATCACGGCGCTGCACGGAAACAAGGGAAAAGCAGACTCTTTAATTTTTTTTTGCGCTATGTTTTTTTTGCCCTCTTTTTTTTGCGTTCTTTTTTTTGTGCTCCTTTTTTTTGCGAAAAATCACTATAATGGCGAGTGTCTCAAAACTCTTCTCAGATCAAACTGACAGGATGGGTACGAATTTTTTTTGAATTTTTTTTTTCAGAAATCAAGGCAGCGACGACGAAAAAGTGCGACCAAAAATCACTATGATGGTGAGTGTCTCAAAAGACTCAGAACAACCTAAAAATAGGATTGGAAAAAAAATATTTTCGGTCGCCGAAATTTTGGCCTAAAAATTGCCCGGGGTCTCCAGACTCTTTTTTTTTCGAGACCTACGCAGGCAAGGAAACACGAATCGGAATTTAGATGGATCTCGAAAACAAACCTAATATGAGAAGAACTCGGATTGGTGGTGGATATATGGTGGTGGTATATGGCAGCGGTGGTGGTATATGGTAGCGGTAGTGGTATATGGATACGGATTGGTGGTGGTATATGGATACAGATTGGTGGTGGTATATGGATACGGATTCAGAGCGGTGGCAGATAAGCAATGGTGGTAGATGGCAAGGCGATGATGATGGTGCGGCGGCGGCGTGACAACTTATGACCAGAACTCGAAACTCTAAACGACTAGACTCTAAGACCAGCAACTTGACACGACGATGCAACCACAAATTCAACAAAGCAAAAACCCTAAAAAGATTATGCAAAGGCTCAGATTGGTTCAGATATGATGAACTAACCCTAATTTTTTTGTGGCTTTTTCATGGATGTTAGGTATGAAGAATAGACTCGATCTAATCTACGAAAAAGTGTAAAATCTCACCGAGCAACCTGGAAATCTGATACCACTTGATAGAGGCAGAGGTGTCCCGATGTTTTGATGAGATAGCCATCGTTTTCTGTGGAAGTCGACTTTGACGATCCGACTACGAACGTGCGAAGACGTCGCGCCTTAGCAATCGCTAAACCAACTTCCGAGGGGTTATTGACCACGCTGGAGCACGATCAACCTGACCACGAGGGTCTATTTCCTGCGAGCAAACGAAGAACAAGCAAGAAACTGAGATTGCAATCTGGATATTGCGAATAAAAGAGGAAAGTTTTATTAATGAAGGTGGGGTTCTGTGACGCCTTGGTCTGGTCGTTGAACACAGACGAAGTACGCGAAGTTGCAGCTATGGCGAACTTTTAATCTAAACAAAACCCAAAGTCTAAACAACTCCCTAAGGGCTGTATATACGGAGGAAGAGGAGGGAATTTCGTGGCCCTTGAGGGTGGGGTCCGAAACCAACCCTAACTCTTGTTTCCCCACACATACGGACTCTAAAAATAGCCTATACTTAAGTATTTCGAAATTACATGGGCCTGGCCCAATAATAAGGTGACGCAGCACCTAGAATAGCCTATGGACGAATATTATGAAGTGGCATCTTGTATATTTCGTCCAAGGCTTCATGCACTCCTTATGGTGGCTTCAAAGTCCTGAAATGATCACTTGTAACTCCGTTCTTGTTCCCCTTGCGCATGCCATCAACTCCATGCGTGTTCTTGCTTCAATGTTCATCCTTCTCCAAGCTAGGCCCTTCATTTGTAAGCAAAACAAATGTTTCCAATTTAGGCAGTATCATATTCTCATGAACATTAGAATCATTACCAAGAAACGAAAGTACCTGGTAATTTAATTGGCGTGCGCGAGCTCTAGTAATTGGTCCAGTATATGTAACAGTAGGAGTTGTAGGTGTAACAATGGTATTGATGTCCTCATCAAATTCTAAAACTGGCCTCAAAAACTGGAATATGATGTGTCCGCGAACTTCGGAGGGCAAAAAGACCTATTTAGAAGACGATTTTGAGGTGTCAAATATTGAACTAGCCTCTGCAACTATTTAGATGCGTCTCGTCGCTAGCATTCATTTGAGTAATCGTGGAGCCAAAACGGACTTCGTGTGACGAAGTTATGCCTGCTTTACTGAACAGTGCACAAAACAGATTCCAATCCGAATTCAACTACGAGATTGAGTCTAGATAGATCCGAATTTTGTTTTTTTTCTTCTCACTTTTTTTTCTCACACTTTTTTTTCTTTTTCTTTCTCTTTTTTTTTCTCTGACTTTTTTTCTTTTTTTTTCTCTCTCTTTTTTTCTCTCTTTTTTTTCTCTGTCTTTTTTCTCTCCCTCTTTCCAAGACAAACTAGATAAGATGCAGATTGGATCAAGCGAAGATCTGAACGACCTCAACTATGATTGTGACAATGAACTATGGGTAACATATGGTGTAAATTGATGGATGATGTGGTGGACAGCGGAAGGGATAACGATGCAGCGGCGGCGTGAATAATGTGAGCAGAACTCGAAACTCTAAATGAACTAGACACTAAGACCAGTAACTCGACACGACGGTGCAGCCGATAATTCAATAATGCAAACCATGAAAAGAAAATTGCAAGGGCTCAGACTGGCTAGGACAAAGGATGAATAGATCTAACTTTTTTTGGGGTTTTTTTCTTGGACAATAGGTAAGAAAATAAATCTAATCTAGGGATGACTGGAAATTCTCACCGAGCAACCTGAAAATTGATACCACTTGATAGAGGCGAGGGTGTCCCGATTTTTCGATGAGATGATAACTATCAATTTGGTGGAGACGACTTTGACGATCCGACTACAAACATGCACGACGTTGTGCCTTAGCAATCGTTAAACCAACTCCGAGAGGTTATTGACCACGCCGCAGCACAATCAACCTGACCACGAAGGTCTATCCCTGCAAGCAATCGAAGAACAAGCAAGAATATGATAATGCAATTTGAATATTGCGAATATAAATGAAGTATTGATAAAGGTTGGGATCCGTAAGCGGTCTTGGTCTGGTCGTTGGACACAAACGAAGTACAGGAAGTTGCAATGGCTAACTTTTACCTAAACAAATCCCAAGGAAAAAAGCTACTAGATGGATCTACTTATATAGGAGTAAGGGGTGGCGGCCAAGGAGGTGGGAGGACGTCCAAAGGCAGCCTAAAATAAACCCTAGGTTGTACAAGGCTCATGGGCCCAAGTGGAGGTGATGCAACACCTTTGGACTTGTTGTTTGACTCGGATTCTGCTGCAGCGTCAGATTTTTTCGTCCATATCTCAACGCTCCGAACGAATTTAAAGGTGATTCCAATTGGTTTGGAAAGAGGATGAAATCTACTTTCCAACAAATAAAGAATCACCCAATTCGGAGTCCGTGTGAAAAAGTTCTTGGTGTTTTGAGTCAGGTATGTCTGTGTAGTCCGAATCTGAATCCAGAACGTGAGAGACTTGGACTCTATCTTCTCTTGGCCCAAAAGTGACGTGAGGAGACTTTTTGAACAGCACCTAAACTTCTCTTTTTCCCTTATCTTCATATGTGTATTGTACAAATGTCCCATACACCTGCAATTAGACATGACACAAAAGTTTGTGAAGTATTTTTGTTCTGGATGACATAAATAAATTGTTGCATAGTTTGCATTAGAAATCACCTCACAAATATGCATGTATGCAATATTCTTGGTCATATCCAAGGCAGTCATGTCCCCATCAATGGTTCATCAATGTTGGGATAGTTTAAAGATAAGCATTGTAATTCTTTTGATATGAATAAGAGCTTCACTTATATGTTCAAACTGAGTTGCAATATTTTCATGCCTCTAACTTCTTCTGAAAATATATTGGCTTTACATTTCACGACTTTTGAAGGGTGATCTTGTATAACTGTGTCACATGTGCTACAAATGAGATCAGTAAAAGCGGATGACATATACATATACAACATGTACACCTTGTCTCTTTTATTAGCCAGATTTCAGATTAAGCAACGCCGAGGACGACTTTGTTTTCAAGAAGGGGAGGATGATGAGGACATGACTACCTTGGATACGACCAAAAATATTGCATACATGCATATTTGTCAGGTGATCCCTAGTACAAACTATTCAATAATCTTTTTATGTTATCCAGAACAAAAATACTTCACACACTTTTGTGTTTTCTCTAATTGTAGGTGTATGAGACATTTTGTACAATCCACACATGAAGATAAGGCAAAAGGATAAGTTTAGGTTCTGTTCAAAAAGTCCTCTCATGTCACTTTTGGGCCAAGACAAGATAGAGTCCAAGTCTCTAACGTTCTGGATTCAGATTCGGACTGCACAGACATACCTGACTCAAAACGCCAACAGCTTTTCCATACGGACTCCGAATTGGGTGATTCTTTTTTTTGTTGGAAAGTAGATTTCGTCATCTTTCCAACCCAATTGGATTCACCTTTAAATTCGTCCGGAGCATTGAGACATGGACGAAACAATCTGACACTGCAGCAGAATCCGAGTCAAACAACAAGTCCAAAGGTGTTGCATCACCTCCACTTGGGCCCATGAGCCTTGTACGACCTAGGGTTGGTTTAGGCTGCCTTGGGACGTCCTCCCACCTCCTTGGCCGCCACCCCTTGCTCCTATATAAGTAGATCCATTTAGTAGCTTTTTCCTTGGGTTTTGTTTAGATTAAAAGTTCGCCATAGCTGCAACTTCGCGTACTTCGTTTGTGTTCAACAACAAGACAAAGGCGTCACAGAACCCCACTTTCATTAATAAAGCTTTCCTCTTTTATTCGCAATATCCAGATTGCAATCTCAGTTTCTTGCTTGTTCTTCGTTTGCTCGCAGGAAATAGACCCTCATGGTCAGGTTGATCGTGCACCGGCGTGGTCAATAACCCCTCGGAAGTTGGATTAGCAATTGCTAAGGCGCGACGTCTTCGCACGTTCGTAGTCGGATCGTCAAAGTCGACTCCCACAGAAAACAATTGTTATTTCATCGAAACATCGGGACACCTTTGCCTCTATCAAGAATGGTTCAGACTAGGCCCACTCAATTTTTTAGAAAAGTATGCAACAGTTTTGCCATCTTGTAATAACACACCTCCTGATCCAATTCCAGTAGCATCACATCCAAGCTCAAAAGTCTTATTAAAATCAGGAAGTTGGAGTAAAGAATGTGTCAACTTATCTTTCAACATCGTGAAGGCTTCTACCTGTGCGGTACCCCAAACAAAAGGCACATCCTTCTTTCAATAGCTTCAATCCTAGCTTTATCAACTTGAATTCCCTGTGGAGTAACAACATAGCCAAGAAAAGATACTCGATTGGTGCAAATGGTGCACTTCCCAAGGTTACCAAACAAAGGTGCATCACGTAGAGCAATAAAAACAACACGTAAATGTTCTAACTGTTCTTCCAAAGATTTGCTATAAATCATTATATCATCAAAATAGACTACCACAAATCGTCCAATGAAAGCACGTAGAACTTCATTCATTAGTCTCACGAAAGTATTAGGTGCATTAGTTAACCCAAAAGGCATGACTAACCACTCATATAAACCAAACTTAGTTTTAAATGCTATTTTCCATTCATCTCCCAATTTCATACGAATTTTATGGTATCCACTACGCAAATCAACTTTGGAGAATATTGTAGAGCCACTCAATTCATCAAGCATATCATCTAGCCTAGTATTAGGATAACTATAATGTCGGGGGATATCGGCCTCCACGAGCACCTACGGGGACGGAGCCCCTTGTCGGTTCGGCGGGGGCGGAGGTTGCACAAAGAGCAGATCGAGGCGACACACACACACAACGATTTTACCCAGCTTCGGGCCGCATGGATGCGTAAAACCCTACTGCTGCATGTCTGGTTGATTAGGGTTCTTGCTCTGGGACGCAAGAAGCTACAGGAAGTTGGAGCTGTACGTAGGCGAGGGCCTATTGGGTCCGATCCCCGGGGTCTGGATCTCCCTCTACGTGCGCATGGGCCTCCTTTTATATGCTAAGGGGTTTCCCACAGGTAGCGACGCAGGTGAGGGTAAAAATGGCAAGGAACTGTGCGAACAGGGGTCGCACAGTGCTATCGCAGCTAACTTTGACGGCGGGAGACAAGGGCATTAAATGCCCGTCTGGATCGCCTGAACAGTGCCGAGGTGGACCGTTAGGAGCGCCTCCGCTTGCCACGGGGGCGACTCTGCCAACGTCGCATGCCACCGCGCGTCTCAGGTTGCGCGGCGCCCCGCCACGTGCCTCCGGGTGAGCCCCAGAGCGACGCGTGGGCAGGTGAGCTGGAGCGCAGGCATGAGGTGGTGGTTTGCCGCGGCACATGGCTTGCCGCGGTAGTTGTCTTGCCGCACCCGAGAGCTTGCCGCTCGTCGGGCCTTGCCGGGGCGCGCGGCGCGCCGCGGCGGGCTTCTCTTGGGGTGCCTTGGCTTGGTCGTCCCGGCGAGCTCCTCCCGCCGGGGCCTTGGTGCTTCGGCTCAGTCGTCCCGGCAAGCTCCTCTTGCCGGGGCCTTGTCGCCTTGGCCCGGCAAGCTCCTTTTGCCGGACCTCGCCTTCTCGGCCCGACAAGCTCCTCTTGCCGGGGCTTGGTCTTCTCGGCTCGATCACTTGGCCTTCGTCCGGCCCAGAAAGGGCCGTGGAGACTCTTGTCGCTCCCCTGGCAAGCCTTGCCGCAGGACGCTACTACCGCCCGTGCACAAGTTCGGGGTACTAAGGCACCCCTACTTTAGTACACCGACAGAAGCCCCCGGGTCTGGGCCATACACGGTGCCGAGCGTTGTTGGGCCAGGCCCTAACAGTGCATGGGCACGCGTGGCCTGGGTTGCGCTGCTCCTTAACTCCGTGTCCGTCGCGCCCTCCCCAAGTGGCGCGCGCTTATCGCGGCGTCGTGGGAGGGGCGAGGCGTGCGAGACGTGCGTGACGTGGGTGGCGTGCGCGGGGTTGAGGCCCGCAGGCATGCGTCACGTCGGGCACGCCTCCTTTATTTGGAAAGGCGAAGCACCCGTCCCCATTTTCGAATGGGGGAGGAGGCGTGGAGGCGCGGCTTGGTGTATGAACGGGGCCGAGGCGCGGCTTTCGGGGCGCCCGTCCCCATGACCACGGGGTGGGGAGAGGTTGCCTCATCCGTCGCCTCGGGCCTGCTCGCCTGCCACGCGTCCTCCATGCACTTGGGGTTGCGGTGGTGGAGGCGGAAAACCGGGCCGACGCGGGTTGATGTAGAGGGTCGGCCCCGTCGCCTGCCCTTCCTCTGCTTTGATTGGTTGGGCGGGGCGGCCGAGCCCCCACTCCGCCCCTTTATAAGGAGCGGAAGGGGGCGATGAGGGTCCGCTCACCTCCCTTCTTTCTTCTCTTTGATCCCTGGTCCCCTTTCCCCAACTGTCATGGAGAAAGGGAACCCTGGTGCTTCTTCGGTGGCGGCAAGGGTTGCCGCCAGGCAGCGAGCCCCTCGTCCCCTTGCACCCGCGGCGGCGGAGCCAACCGCAAGGGGAAGGGGGAGGGGGCGAGGTCGTGGACGAGGCCGTGGACGGGGCCGAGGCGCTCGAGGCGGGCAGGACGACGCGCCGGCCTCGCCTCCGCTGGCGGCTCCGTTTCCCCCGACGGTTCATCTCGGGGACGACCCGTGCGAGTTCATCATCAGGCTGCGCCGGGCGCCTCACCGTCGCCTCCGCCTCCCAGCCCCCTTCGCGGACGTCTTGGAGGCGGAACAACACGGGACGCTGAGACTACGCATGAGGGGCTGTGGGATCAGTGGTACGCGAGTCCACGTCGAATCCCGAGCCCCCGGCGTGATGTGTCTTGGCCGCGGGTGGAAGACGTTCGCCTGGATCCACAGCTTGATGGAGGGGTTCACCCTCCATTTTAAGCTGATGGAGGGCGATCTCCTCTCCGTCAAGGCCTTCGGGGACCTCGGCACCCGGGCCCGGTGCTGCGTGGATAGCTCCTCTGACAGCGAAGGCTCCTCCTCGAGCGAGAGTGGCGAGGAGGGGAGCGACAGCGACGACGAGGGGAGCGGCCGCCGGGATGACGGGTCCGACTAGGTGCCGGTCGCAGCTCCGTGTGGCACCGGCGGCCCCCATCGTCCGCGTCGCTGGCGCCGTGAACTCCCCGGGGTCGTCTCCTTGGGCGGCTGGCGTAGGGAGGCTGCGGAAGAGGAAGAGGGCGGGCGGCAAGGCCGCTGCCTCGTCTTCCAGCTCCGCCTCAGACGCCGTCACCACCCTTGCTCGCGGCGACGACCACCGGGGTCTTCTCTCCGGCCCGGCAAGCTCCTCTTGCCGGGGCTTCGTCTTCTCGGGCGGCCGGAGTGGCGAGGCTGCGGAAGAGGCTGGCGGCAAGGCCGTCAACTCGGAGTACGAGGGCTAGATGCCCTCGACAGCGTGTTGACGCCCCGCGGCCTCCTTCTCGAGCTCCGCTTCCGGCGTCGCCATCTCCATCCAGCCTCCGGAGCCCCCCGGGCGGAGCCCCGGATGCTCTCTTGGCGTCTTCTGCCACCCGCAGCTCGTCTAGGCGCCCCTTTTGCCCTTCTCGCCTCCTTGCTCTACCTCCTGAGGAGAGAGACAAGAAAGGGATTACGGGCACCTTATCTCTTTTTATCTTGTAAGCCCTCGGGCCTTAGTTGCATTTAAATCTTGTAATCCCATCTTTCATGTTTTTCATTCTCTCTGAACTGTACCTGAGTGGAATGTTTTTAATGAAAAGGGGATGTTTGCCGGATCATTTGTCTCGCGGGTACATCCCGCGGCAAGGGGCGGACCCTTTGCACCGTTAAGATAGACACTTCCCCGCCCGGCAACGGACCCTGCCGTCCCCCCGCGCCCCTTGGCCCTCCTCACGCTCTTGGCGGAGGCAGGGAGAGGGCGGGTTCTGGCCCCTCGCTTCCTCCTCTTGCCGCCGCGGCTACTATCAGAAGCGGGCCCCGGGAATGCGCTCCGGGGTTTGTCGCTTAAGAGAGCACGGCAACTTTTAGGGGGAAGCAAGGTTTTCGCATTCCGCAGCTCATGAGAGAATGCATGATAAGGGATGTAAAGACTTATCTGAGGTTGCAGCCTCCGGCAACTCTGGCTTGCCGGGAGGCGGGTGCTGGCTCGTCCTCCTCCCCTTCTTCGTCCTTGAGCGGCTCGGCAAGGGTAGGCAGCTCCCGCGAGCCAAAGGGAAAGGACGGGAAAAAGACGCGGACTCGACCTCTAAGTTAGGGGTTAGCGACTGTTAGGCACTATCAACCCTAACCAAGGACGAGACTCGACTCAGCATGCATGCTAAAACTTGGGGGGCCCCAGCGCGTCATTGCGGCCAGGGTCTGCGCCTGGCTTTGTACAAAGGATTACATGCGTCTGCGGCAAGACTTTTGTACAAAGAGTTGGTTGCCGGATGGGGTCCGACAACCGCGCCTTACGGGTAAAACTTGCGAAGATGCTCAATGTTCCAGGAATTGCTCACCGGAGTACCATCTTCGGTCTCGAGGCGGACGGTGCCGGGCCTCGTGACTCGTTTCACCCGGTAAGGGCCTTCCCACTTCGGCGTCAACTTGTTGTGTATCTTGGTCGACTGAACGCGCCGAAGAACAAGGTCGCCTTCCTCGAGGCTCCTGGCTTTAACTTTGCGGCTATGATAGCGACGCAGAGCTTGCTGGTAGCGAGCAGATCGCACAGCGGCCAGGAGATGATCTTCCTCGAGCAGCAGTGCGTCATCTTCACGCAACCGCTCTTGCTCAAGCTCATCATAAGCGAGCACTCGAGGTGACCCGTATACGAGTTCCGTGGGGGTAACTGCTTCTGCTCCATAGACTAGAGCAAATGGTGTCTGGCCAGTGGCTCGATTTGGCGTCGTTCTGACTGACCAAAGAACCGCCGGCAGCTCCTCGATCCAGTTCCGTCCGCGCTTGAGCATCTTGTGAAAACTTCTGGTCTTGAGCCCGCGCAGTACCTCGGCGTTGGCCCTTTCCGCTTGACCGTTGCTCCGGGGATGAGCAACAGAAGCGAAGCAGACCTTGGTGCCGAGATCTTGGGTGTACTGCATGAAGGCGTGGCTTGTGAACTGCGTACCGTTGTCGGTGATGATCCGGTTGGGGATCCCGAAGCGGCAAACAATCGACCTGAAGAATTTGATCGCGGACTGGGCGGTCACCTTTCTCACCGGTTCCACTTCTGGCCACTTTGTGAACTTGTCAATAGCAACGAACAAGTACTCAAAGCCCCCGACGGATTGGGGAAGGGGCCGAGGATATCGAGCCCCCAGACCGAGAAGGGCCAGGACAAAGGGATCGTCTGGAGAGCTTGAGCTGGCTGGTGTATCTTCTTGGAATGGAACTGGCACGCTTCACACTTGGTTACTTGTGCAGTTGCATCCTGGAGGGCTGTGGGCCAGAAGAAACCTTGCCGGAACGCCTTTCCGGCAAGTGCTCTGGCGCCAATGTGGTGTCCACATATGCCTCCGTGTATCTCCGCCAACAGCTTCTGTCCGTCTTCCCGGTGGATGCACTTCAATTTCACCCCGTTGCGTCCTCTTCTGTACAGTGCACTGTCGACGAACTGGTACATATTGGACTGCCGGGCTACTCTTTCAGCTTCTTCTTGTTCTTCGGGAAGTTCTCCTGTCTGGAGGAAAAGGACGATCGGCTGCACCCACGTCGGAGCCTGTGGCTCGACGACGAGGACTAAAGGCATGTCGGCGGCTGCGGGAACATCAGCTTCTACGGCGAGGACTTGGGGCTCAGCCGGAGCTTGACGTTCCCCGGCAAGCTTGCCGGGGCATGGCTTGCCAGGAGCGCCTGCTTCGTCGGGACAAACCCTGGGGCTTGCCGGAGCGGGCAGCTCCTCAGCACTCTTGGCGTCGATCTCGGGGACTCTCTTGGCGGCGGCTTCGGGAAGCTCTGCCGGGAGATAGTCGCCGGAGACCGATTTCCTCTTCTTGCTTGGCCCGGTCGATGGTGTCACGGATGGCTGAGTCAGCTTGAGCACAAAAGTCCCTGGTTAAATAGGTAGCTTTAGTGCGGCGCATTTTGACAGGCCGTCGGCGATGTCGTTCTCTGCTCTTGGAACGTATTCCATTTGCAGGCCGTCAAAGCGCTCTTCCAGCTTCCTCACTTCATCAACGTAAGCTTCCATCAACGGGCACTGGTAATCCTTGTTCACTTGGCGGACGACGAGCTGCGAGTCACCCCTGACAATGAGCTTCTTGATCCCAAGTTCCGCCGCGATCCTGAGACCGGCGAGCAAACCTTCATACTCTGCTGTATTGTTGGTTGCTTGCTCCTTGGGAAAGTGCATTTGGACGATGTACTTGAGGTGCTCTCCGGTGGGCGCGATGAGCAGCACGCCGGCACCGGCGCCTTCCAGCAAAAAGGCACCATCAAAGTACATCAGCCACTCTTTGGTTGCTTCCTTGCCGGGGATGCTCGTCTCTGGAATTTCTTCGTCCGGTGTCGGCGTCCACTCTGCTATAAACTCTGCCAATGCTCTGCTCTGGATGGTCGATGTGCTTTCAAACCTGAGGCCAAAGCTTGACAGTTCTAGTGCCCACTCGACAATCCTGCCTGTTGCTTCGGGATTTTGCAGTATCCTCTTAAGCGGAAAGCGAGTGACCACTGTGATCTCGTGTGCTTGGAAGTAATGGCGCAGCTTCCTCGAGGCCATGAGGAGGCCGAAGAGCAATTTCTGCACACCAGAGTACCTCGACCTAGCCCCCTACAGGAGGGAACTAACGAAGTAAACTGGGCGCTGCACCATCCTCTTCCTCTGCACTTCCCCTTGCGCTTGCACGGATCCGCCTTTGCCGGGGCCAGAGCTTGTCGGGGAAGCCCCCTGCTTGCCGTCGGACGCGCTTGCCGTGGTTGCGGGCTCGTCATCAGCTTCCCTCTCCGCTACTAACGCAGCACTAACCACTTGATTGGTTGCCGCTAGGTAGAGCAGCAACTTCTCTTGCGGTCTAGGCGCGACAAGTATGGGAGCGGAGGACAGGTATTTCTTCAAGTCTTGCAGCGCAGCCTCCGCTTCCGGAGTCCATTTTACTGGACCTGGCTTTTTCAAGATTTTGAAAAACGGCAGGGCGCGTTCCGCAGACCTAGAGATAAACCTGCTGAGAGCCGCCACGCAGCCGGCAAGTCTTCGCACGTCCTTGACACGCGTTGGTGCTTCAATCTGCTCGATGGCCTTGATCTTGTCGGGGTTGGCTTCGATCCCACGCTGAGACACGAAGAACCCAAGGAGCTTGCCGGAGGGAACTCCGAACACGCACTTCTCGGGGTTGAGCTTGAGGCTGATCCAAGGTTGCCTTGTCTCTGCTCTTGACTACAATGTCGTCCATGTAGGCCTCCACATTTTTGTGGATCTGTGGCTCGAAAGCAGTGTAGACAATCCTCGCAAATGACGAGCCTGCGTTCTTCAGTCCAAAAGGCATCCGCACAAAACAGTACGTGCCACATGGAGTGATGAACGCAGTCTTCTCTTCATCTTCTTCGGCCATGAAGATCTGGTGGTACCCGGAGTAGGCGTCAAGGAAAGAAAGCAGGTCGCATCCGGACGTGGACTCAACAATCTGGTTGATGCGCGGCAAGGGAAATGGATCTTTAGGGCAAGCTCTGTTGACATCGGTCAAATCGATGCAAAGCCTCCACTTCCCGTTTGCCTTGCGCACGACAACAGGATTGGCCAACCACGTCGGATGGAGCACGCCTCTGACGAGGCCTGCCGCTTCCAACTCCCTGATCTCCTCCGCGATAAACTCTTGGCGCTCCACTGCTTGTTTCCTGACCTTTTGCTTGATGGGCCGCGCATGAGGACAGACGGCGAGGTGGTGCTCAATCACTTCCCTGGGAACGCCGGGGATGTCAGATGGTTGCCAGGCAAACACATCAACATTCGCCCGCAGGAAAGCGACGAGCGCGCCTTCCTATTTGGGGTCGAGAGTGGCACTGATGGTGAAGGTACCACCAGTGCCGTCCTCCTTGGCGGGCACCTTCTTGGTCGCTGGTGGAGCAGCCGTCGTCTCCTTGTGTCGCTTGGCGGGCTCGATGGTGCGTCCTCAACGGCAGCGCAGCGCTCCGAAGAGGCGCGCTTGCCGGAGTGGGTACCAGAGCATTCGCCGGGCTTGGCCTTCTTGCCGGCGGGGCTCGATGGCACGTCCTCGACGGCAGCGCAGCGCTCCGAGGAGGCGCGCCTGCCGGAGTGGGCGCCAGAGCATTCGCCGGACTTGGTCTTCTTGCCGGCGGGGCTCGATGGCACGTCCTCGACGGCAGCGCAGCACTCCGAAGAGGCGCGCTTGCCGGAGTGGGCGCCAGAGCATTTGCCAGGCTTCTTCTTGCCGGCGGGGCTCAATGGCACGTCCTCGACGGCAGCGCAGCACTCCGAAGAGGCGCGCTTGCCGGAGTGGGCGCCAGAGCATTTGCCGGACTTCTTCTTTCCTCCGGAAGCTCCAGCGGCAAGTGGGCCGCGGGCTGTTGCTGCTGTTGCGTCCCGGTATATTTGGTCGGCGCAGATAAGGGCATCCTTCTTGTCGCCGGGGACAGAAATGACGCTTATCGGGCCAGGCATCTTGAGCATGTTGTACGCGTAGTGAGAGGCCGCCATGAACTTGGCGAGCGCTGGTCGACCGAGGATCCCGTTGTAAGGCAACGGAAAGTCGGCGACGTCAAAGGTGACCCTCTCAGTCCTGAAATTCAGCTCGCTGCCGAATGTTACCAGCAGCGTGATCTTTCCCTTCGGCTTGCTCCTTCCCGGGTTGATTCCTTGGAATGTGCCGGTTTCTTCGAGCTCACTGTCGGGAACTTGGAGTCTTCGGAGAACAGCCGAGGAGATCAGATTCAAGCCGGCCCCGCCGTCAACTAGCACCTTAGTGACCTTGAGGTTGCAGATCGTTGGGGAAACCAACATCGGCAAGCACCCGACCGCGGTTGTGCGATCAGGGTGGTCCTCAATGTCGAAGATGATAGGCGTGCTGGACCATCTCAGGGGTCGGCGTGACTCGACGGGTGGCTCCGCTGCATTGACCTCCTGCACCCACCGTTTAAGCTGGTGGTGGGAAGCGTGCAGGGAGGCACCGCCGTCCACACACAAGACCTCAGTGGCTTTCTGAAACTCCTGCTCGCTGGTCTCGGGGTCTTCCATGTCTTCGTCGTCGTCATCGTCTTCGCTCTTGTCGCGTCCCCGGGGAGGTCTGTCTGCTTGCCGCTGCTTGTCCTTGCCGCGGCGCTCCCCCGGGCCGGGGCGCTTCGTGCCGGATCCCCCGCCACCTGCTTGGGCTCTCTCCTTGTCGCGTCGTGCGTACTCGGCCTTCTGCAGGTCGACGAGCCGCTCGACTTGCTTGCAACTCTGGAGGTCGTGGCCCCTGGTGCGGTGGATCTTGCAGTTCTTCTTGTCGGTACCGTCCCTCTTATCGGCAGCCGCCACCGCCCGGCAGTTGGTGCACCCGACAACCTCCTTGCCGGGGCCTCCCGCCTGGGCTTTCTTGGCGGAGCCCTCGCTGCCGGACTTCTCGACAACCAGTACCTCTGGGTTTTTCTTCTTTTTGCCATTCCGCTGCCGGCCTCTCCTTGCCGGGGCGGTACCTTCACTGTCGGAGTCTCCTTCTCCAACGCTTTCTCCGGGGAGCTTCCTCCCCTCCTCAGCACGTGCACACTTGTCGGCCAGGGCGTAAAGCTCGCTGACCTCCTTGATCTTGCACATCGCCATCTCGTCCCTCATCCTGCGGTTACGCACGTTCTGGTGGAACGCGCTGATCACCGCGGCGGGGTGGACGTCTGGGATGTTGTAGTGCACACGGCTGAACCTCTGGATGAACTTGCGCAAAGGCTCCCCCTCCTTCTGAACAAGCAGATGAAGATCGCTTGCCTGGCCATGGGGTTTGTGGCCTCCTGTGAAGGCGCCAACAAACTGATGGCATAGATCTGGCCAGGAGGAGATGGAGCAATCCGGCAAGTGCATGAGCCAGGATCTGACGTTGGGCTTGAGTACCAGCGGGAAGTAGTTGGCAAGGATCTTATCGTCCCGTCCCCCGGCAGCCTGCACCGCAATGGTGTAGATGCTGAGGAACTCAGACGGATGCGACTTGCCGTCGTACTTCTCGGGCACGTCGGGCTTGAAGTTCTTCGTGCTGGGCCACTGGACTTGCCGCAGCTCGCGGGTGAACGCGGGGCAGCCTACCGAGTACGGCAGTTCGCCTGGTTCCCCCGGTGCGGGCATGTTTCCAGAGGGCTCAACGCGCTGGTCTGATTGACGCCGTGCCTCTCTTCTGCGCTCGATGCGGGTTCGAGCGTCTTCTTCCCTTCGTTCGTGAACGACTTGGCGCTGGTCGCGGCGAGTTCGCGGGTTCAACGACGTGGTGGAGTCGTTGTCGAGGTGGGCCCGGCGAGTCGGCGACTGCGGCTTCTGGGGCTGGGAGTGCACGGTGGTCGCACCCCCGCCATTCTTGGCGCCATCGGTTCTCGCCTGGGTGACTGGCCGCGGCTGCGACGCGCCGTGCTGCCGCGGAGTGTCGCCGTTGGCGAAACCGATGAGGCTCTGGATGGTTGCCCTCCAGTCGTCGAGCTTGTCCGCCGTTGGAGGGTAGTCTAGGAGCAGCTGAGCTCGCGCGAGAGCTTCCGCTGGGGTGGCGGGCAGAGGCTGCGAACGGCGCGAGGAGCGGGATGTGCTCGAACCCCTAACTATGTTAGAAGGAGCAGCACCCGGTCCAGGCAGCCGCGCGACGCTCGTTCCGGCACGCTGGATCGCATGCTGGTCCTGAGCACCTTGGGACCCACCAGCACGGTCTGGGTCCAGCGAGCGTATGGTACCATGGGTACTATGACGCTGCTGGTTTCGCGCTTCCTGAGAGGGGCGCGGGGCGAGCTCGGACGTCGCGGGACCAAGAACTGGTTCGACGGCGCCCGTTCCTCCGCCGGTGTCCTCCCCACCACCCGTCTGCTCCATGGGCGGTGGGTTCGGCGCTGACGGATCGGACGCCTCCGGAGCTTTCTTCTTCGGCGCCATGCTGGCGCAAACAATGAGAGTCTGGCTTGCGTGGACGCCGGATCTGATTCACACAACCTCGACGCACCCCGTACCTGGCGCGCCAAAGATGTTGGGGGATATCGGCCTCCACGAGCACCTACGGGGACGGAGCCCCTTGTCGGTTCGGCGGGGGCGGAGGTTGCACAAAGAGCAGATCGAGGCAACACACACACACAACGATTTTACCCAGCTTCGGGCCGCATGGATGCGTAAAACCCTACTGCTGCATGTCTGGTTGATTAGGGTTCTTGCTCTGGGACGCAAGAAGCTACAGGAAGTTGGAGCTGGACGTAGGCAAGGGCCTATTGGGTCCGATCCCCGGGGTCTGGATCCCCCTCTACGTGCGCATGGGCCTCCTTTTATATGCTAAGGGGTTTCCCACAGGTAGCGACGCAGGTGAGGGTAAAAATGGCAAGGAACTGTGCGAACAGGGGTCGCACAGTGCTATCACACCTAACTCTGACGGCGGGAGACAAGGGCATTAAATGCCCGTCTGGATCGCCTGAACAGTGCCGAGGTGGACCGTTAGGAGCGCCTCCGCTTGCCACGGGGGCGACTCTGCCAATGTCGCATGCCACTGCGCATCTCAGGTTGCGCGGCGCCCCGCCACGTGCCTCCGGGGGAGCCCCAGAGCGACGCGTGGGCAGGTGAGCTGGAGCGCAGGCATGAGGTGGTGGTTTGCCGCGGCAAGTGGCTTGCCACGGTAGTTGTCTTGCCGCACCCGAGAGCTTGCCGCTCGTCGGGCCTTGCCGAGGCGCGCGGCGCGCCGCGGCGGGCTTCTCTTGGGGTGCCTTGGCTTGGTCGTCCCGGCGAGCTCCTCCCGCCGGGGCCTTGGTGCTTCGGCTCAGTCGTCCCGGAAAGCTCCTCTTGCCGGGCCTTGTCGCCTTGGCCCGGCAAGCTCCTTTTGCCGGACCTCGCCTTCTCGGCCCAGCAAGCTCCTCTTGCCGGGGCTTGGTCTTCTCGGCTCGATCACTTGGCCTTCGTCCGACCCAGAAAGGGCCGTGGAGACTCTTGTCGCTCCCCTGGCAAGCCTTGCCGCGGGACGCTACTACCGCCCGTGCACAAGTTCGGGGTACTAAGGTACCCCTAGTTTAGTACACCGACATATAACAAATAGTAATATTGTTAATGCCTCTACAATCAACACACATACACGACGTACCATCCTTTTTTGGCACTAGTATAATAGGAACAACACAAGGACTAAGAGATTCGTGTATATAACCTTTGTCGATCATATCTTGACGCATAATCTCCTTCGTCTCCTCTGGATTGGTACGGTATGGTGCACGGTTGGGTAGCGATGCACCGGGAATTAAGTCAATTTGATGCTCAATCCCTCGAATAGGTGGTTATCCCGGTGGCACGTCTTCTGGAAAGACGTCAGCGAACTCCTGCAAAATGTTAATGAAAGCAGGGGCAAAGAGGAAGGCACATCCTCGAATGAAAATAATGTCTCTTTGCACATAAACGCTTAGCAAACAGATTTGCTGAAATCAAGCTCATCAATATCAAATTTTGTGGCAAGTAAACATGCACTTTTAGATTTAATTTCAGATGCAACACTAGATGGTTTATTATTAGGTTTCATTTGTTGCTAAATTCTTTTGCCACAATGTGATTTTCACTCTTATTTTTCTCATATTTTGCTTTATCAACTCTATTAATATCATCTTTCAAAACGGATTCAGGAGTCATATGAAGCAAAGTAATATGTTTATCCTTATGAACAGGAGTTTACTGATTGTTTCTACCATGGTGTACAGAATTTTTATCAAATTGCCATGGTTTACCAAGTAATAAGGAACATGCTTTCATGGGTACACATCACAATCAACATAATCAGCATATGTAGAGATACTAAAATGCACACGAACAGTACGTGTTACCTTAACCTTGCCGCTGTTGTTGAACCGTTGGATGTAGTAAGGATGTGATGTGGTGAGAGATAGTGATGCGGAGCATCCTATGGACATCACCATGTCAAGAGTCCGTTTGGCAAGTGACACGTGCGACCGCTACTTCTCATACATAAAGGTGAATCTTCTCCTTTACACGTGTTCACTTGACCCCTTCGAGGATGATATGCTACTTGACACTCCACCCGTGTGCATGCATAGGTATCGCCGGAGCTTCACGGACAACGAGGAGCAGTGCAAGCACCAAGGAACAACTACACCATCCGCGAGGGAAGCATGGAAGAGAAGACGGAAGAAATGGAGCTGCTACAAGTCACAACCACCGGACGATCGGCCCTTACCGGACGTCCAACGCCTGGAGGTTCAGCCTGCCAGAACAACTACAGCCAAGGGACTCTACAGCGCCCGGACGACCGCTAGATACCAGACGTCCGACAAGTCCCAGCGCCCAGACGACCGACGCCGACCAGATGACATGTGCCACCTTCATAGAAGGGAAATAGCGGAAGTCCGAAGACTTCCGGACGTCCGGTCCGTCCTGAGCCACCGGACGTCCGACCCCCACCGGTCGTCCGGTAACTGCCTGTGTGCAGCCGCGGCCTTGGGCCTTGTATCCTCTTCCACTTACCCCATCATGGCTAAGACTATAAATAGACCACCTCCTCATCCTTTCTAGGGATAGCAAAGTATTTGATAGACAAAGAGAGAGCTTTGCTCATCTTCCTCCTCATGGAGATCATGACCTCCTAAGGGAGAAGATCCACTTGTGGATATCAAGGCCTCCTTTTGGAGAAGGGTCCCCATCATAGGATCATCAAGCCCTCATCTCCTTCATAGGATTTGGGATGAATTCTACCATGTATCTTGTTTCCCTTTGATTGTTCATGTACCTTGTGAATCTTGTGTGTTTATTGGTCTAGTGGATGTGTGATTGGACTTGATCTTGAGTGTTCTTCTTGTTTTCCCTCTTGTGTTCATCTTGTTCTTGGGGATTCCCCCTCCAATTCGTGAAAGATCATCACTTAGGGTTCCACCCTACAACATCTTGGTATCATGAGCCATGGTTTCTCACGAAATTGGATCCCCCCTTCTTGTTCTCTAGCCTAATTTTATTGTGTTCTTCCCCAAATTCGAAAATTTCCCCACCAAAAATAGCCCCAATTTTTTTTGTGATTTGTTGGTTTGATGATGTTTTGTTGATTTTGATCCATGGATTTGCTTGGTTTCGAGTGGATCTAGCATTTCCTCAAGTTTCCCCACATTCCATCCACGAAATCTCCTCAATTTTGACCCCAAAATCCCCATTTCCGCCCAAAATCGCATCCCGAAACTTGCATCTCGCGTTGACCCCGACCCACCGGACGACCGCCACTTTACCGGACGTCCGTAGCCCCAGGAACGACCGGACGTCCGCAACTTACCGGACGACCGGGACCAGCCAACAGAATGAAAATTACCGGATTTCCGACCCCACCGGACGTCCGGCGACCGGACCTCCGTCCATTTACGGACGTCCGCTACCTGTAGATATCAACTTCGGCTTATTTTTGTTTTGTCCGTAACTAATTCATCCGAACTCTGATTTTGACGTTCTTTAGCTCGTTTTGAAGCTCTTGACATCCCCCTTCCCACAAAAATACCACCAACATCATTTGAGTTCATCAAAGTTTGACAACTTTGGGATCTTTGCCTAGTGCTTCCACCACATCATCCGCTACACCACCATCGACTTCCGCAACCTAACCCTTCGTGATCCATATAACATTAGTGGTTGCTTGAGAAGTGATTCGAATCTTGATGAGGACATGACTACTTTGGATACGACCAAAAATATTGCATACATGCATATTTGTCAGGTGATTTCTATTGCAAACTATTCAATAATCTATTTATGTTATCCAGAACAAAAATACTTCACACACTTTTGTGTTTTGTCTAATTGAAGGTGTATGGGACATTTGTACAATCCACATATGAGGATAAGGGAAAATGAGAAGTTTAGGTTCTGTTCAAAAAGTCCTCTCACACCACTTTTGGGCCAAGAGAAGATAGAGTCCAAGTCTCTCACGTTCTGGATTCAGATTCGTACTGCACAGACATACCTGACTCAAAATGCCAACAAATTTTTCATACGGACTCCGAATTGGGTGATTCTTTTTTTGTTGGAAAGTAGATTTCATCATCTTTCCAACCCAATTGTATTCACCTTTAAATTCGTCTGGAGCGTTGAGATATGGACGAAACAATCTGACGCTGCAGCAGAATCCGAGTCAAAGAAAAAGTCTAAAGGTGTTGCATCACCTCCACTTGGGCCCATGAGCCTTGTACAACCTAGGGTTGGTTTTAGGCTGCCTTGGGACATCCTCCCACGTCCTTGGCCGCCACCCCTTGCTCCTATATAAGTAGATCCATCTAGTAGCTTTTTCCTTGGGATTTGTTTTGTTAAAAGTTAGCCATTGCAACTTCGTGTACTTCATTTGTGTCCAACGACCAGACCAAGACCACTTACGGATACCCACCATTATCAATACTTCATATATATTTGCAATATTCAGATTGCTTTATCATATTCTTGCTCGTTCTTCGATTGCTTGCAGGAATAGACATTCGTGGTCAGGCTGACCGTGCTTCCGGCATCGTCAGTGACCTCAGGAGATTGGTTTAGCGATTGCTAAGGCGCAACGTCAAGCACGTTTGTAGTCGGATCGTCAAAGTCGTCTCCACCAAATCGATAGTTATCATCTCATCGAAAGATCGGGACACCCCTGCCTCTATCAAATCTCCTAAGGTGTTTCAGCTACTTAGGGACGGTTGCTTCTTCATCAACCACCACCTCCACTTCCGCCTAGGCTTACCAACCATACACTTCCACCACCCCAACTTAACCCAATTTTGTTTGTGTTGTGAGCTGTGTCTCCTAAGGTGTTTAGGCTACTTAGGGACCGTGCTTCCAATTCTGACACCGTGTATAGTTCACCACCTTACCCTCCACTTCCGCATTGCGTACTCCAAAACCACCATTGCATTTCCGCAATACCATTGAGCTTCCGCAGCCACCAACGCATTCCGCTACCGCCATTTGACATTTGCCTTCGGAGATTTTGAGTTTGCGGTTTTTACCGTTTCCTAAGGTGTTTCGGCTACTTAGGGACGGGTCTACATCATCTTGGTATCTACATCAAGAACACCGCCACTCATCATCACCACGAGGTCGTCTTCGACATCGACCACTTCGCCAATTTGACACCCTAACCATAAGCAAGAACGGTAACCTCTTTATCATCTTGGTATTGTGGTATCCCTTCATTGTCCATTCTTGCCATTACATTGTTAACCCCTTAGCCCATTTTGCGTCACTTGCCTATCGAGACTAGCCTTTGAGTATTGCCGGCAACGTTACTTGTGCACATTAGTGATCCGTACCCCCCCCATTGCATACATACCATATCATATTGGTATCATCTTGCTATCATCATATCATCACTTGTGTCACAAGATTATTCCCGCATATACAAAATTGCTATCTTGGTTTCTGCATTTCGCATAAGTGGCCATACAAAAAAAAGAGAATAAGCTTTTAAGCAAAAGAAAAGAGAGCAAAGAAGCTTGTGAGCTAGAGCCATAGCATCGCCACATTGCATACCAGCTACCATATTGATCATCTTGGATCATCGTGTGCGAAACACCGGAACATCATACACATAGCATACTTGGGATAGAAAGCTCATATATTTTGCATCTTCTAGGTTGTGCACAAGTGTCGTATCCGCCTATTGTGCAATCGTGCTAGCGTCTCTCTTGAGTTGTGCAACGCGAGCGTTTTCCATGGATTCCACATTTTGTGCTCATTCCTTGGTTGCACGACCCCATTTATCTATCCGTGTGTGTGTTTCCGTGTGCCACATATTGCTATTGGTCTACTTGTTTCGCTTGCGAATTTGTGAATCTTTTCCAACATTATTGACTCTTGCTAACATTTTGCATAACATTTTTGTGCCACTGTCCTCACCGAGCACCACTATAAGCTTTACGTGATAGGTGTGAGTGAACAAGTCCGGTACCAATTCCACTATTCTTTCATCTCACATTGAGTGAAACGGGATACATCCTCAAATTTGGGAAAAGGTAACTTAGTATTGTTTATCTCATTTCCTACTCACCTCTACTCGAGTCTTGTGATGGATAGGCAAGGCATTTCATCTCCGGTCTTTCACGACAATGATGACGCGAACAACTACATCACCAAAACGTCCAACTTCGGGCTACAATGAGCAAGGCAAAGCATTGAGCGACTCGCCATCGATATTCGCCAAAACGAAGCAAGGACAAGGGACTACATCGACACCAAGTTGGCGGAACAAAGGGATCAAGTACGCGACATGTTGGCCAACTACAAGTCTTCTTCCCCTTCGTCATCTTCAAGGAGGCGACGCTCAAGTGGCCAATCTTCGGAACATCATCGAGCTCAAGCACTACAATACCATCAAGATGACGATGCTCGCTTGCGTACACCTTCAAGTCCCAAAAGGCTCTACATCAAGCTATGGCCAAAATTCATGCGCACAAGAGAAGACCGCGAGACAAGCACCACCAAGACGGAGCTACGACTACTTCGACTACTTCGGCATCTTCGCCAAGTGTGGCATCTTCGCCTTTGGACGTACGGCATCTTTGCCTACCTCTGACGAGTACGCCTACATCGGCCTTCATCCACACCGACGGTGACGAGATGATCGAGCATGGGATTTTCCCTTCGGTCATGGAGGAGAGTGATGATGTGCCATCTTCGGCCTTCATCCACGACGAGTGCAATGATGTGCCATCTTCGGCCTTCATCCACGACGACGGTGACGAGATGATCGAGCATGGGATTTTCCCTTCGGTCATGGAGGAGAGTGATGATGTTCCATCTTCGGCCTTCCTCCACGACGAGTGCGATGATGTGCCATCTTCGGCCTTCATCCACGACGAGAGCGATGATGTGCCATCTTTTGCCTTCATCTACGGCGACGACGACGAGATGGTTGAGCATGGGATTTTCCCTTCGACCACGGCGACGTATGATGACTTGAGTGACTTTTGCCACCATATGGAGAGTGAGAGTGACTTCACCACTAGCCCCATATATGATGAGTTGCCACAACTCCCATGTGAGGATAGCCACAACCCCCAGCACTTGAGTGAGATGAGTGACTCCACCATATGTGACACTGAGTGCACCTACCTTGAGGGAGTGAGTGAGCCACCACCACATATAAAGAGTGAGGAAGTTGATAGGGCACGTGAGGCCATTTTGATTTCTAACAACTTACTCTCTATGATAGAGGCGAGGGTGTCCCGATCTTTCGATGAGATGATTACTATCGATTTGGTGGAGACGATATTGACGATCCGACTACAAACGTGCACGATGTTGCGCCTTAGCAATCGCTAAACCAACTCCAAGAGGTTATTGACCACGCCGCAGCATAATCAACCTGACCACGAAGGTCTATCCCTGCAAGCAATCAAAGAATAATCAAGAATATGATAATGCAATCTAAATTTTGCGAATATAAATGAAGTACTGATAAAGGTGGGGATCCGCAAGCGGTCTTGGTCTGGTCGTTGGACACAAACGAAGTACACGAAGTTGCAATGGCTAACTTTTAACTAAACAAATCCCAAGGAAAAAGCTACTAGGTGGATCTACTTATATAGGAGCAAGGTGTGGTGTCCAAGGAGGTGGGAGGATGTCCCAAGGCAGCCTAACACCAACCCTAGGTCGTACAAGGCTCATGGGCCCAAGTGGATGTGATGCAACACGTTTGGACTTGTTGTTTGACTCGGATTCTGCTACAACGTCAGATTGTTTCGCCCATATCTCAATGCTCTGGACGAATTTAAAGGTGAATCCATTTGGAGTGGAAAGAGGAGGAAATCTACTTTCCAACAAAAAAAGAATCACCCAATTACGAGTCCGTATGAAAAAGTTCTTGCCGTTTTGAGTCAGGTATGTCTGTGCAGTCCGAATCTGAATCCAGAACGTGAGAGACTTGGACTCTATCTTCTCTTGGCCCAAAAGTGACGTGAAGGGACTTTTTGAACAGCACCTAAACTTATCTTTTTCCCTTATCTTCATATGTGGATTGTACAAATGTCCCATACACCTGCAATTAGACAAAACACAAAAGTGTGTGAAGTATTTTTGTTCTGGATAATATAAATAGATTATTGAATAGTTGACACTAGAAATCACGTGACAAATATGCATGTATGCAATATTTTTGGTCGTATCCAAGGTACTCATGTCCTCATCATCCTCCCCTTCTTGAAAATAAAGCCGTCCTCGGCGTTGCTTTATCTGAAATGTGGCTAACAAAAGAGACAAGGTGTACATGTTGTATATGTATCTGTCATCAATTTTTACTTCCCGTGGAATTTGCACATATGACACGTGTATACATGAGTAACTTTCATAGTGAATAAAATATAAAGCCAAAATATTATCACAAGAAGTAGAAGGCATGAAAGTATTGCAACTCAGTTTGCACATATAAGTGAAGCTCTTATTCATATGAAAAGATTGATAATATTCATCATTAAACCATCCCAATATTGGTGAATAAACCTTACTTCCATCAAATTTACATGCTACAACATGCTTAAATAAGCCAACATGCAATAAGTCATTTGAAACAGAATCATCACCAAGATTAGAGGTCATATCAAAATGATTAAACATTGGTTCTTTTGCATCAACAGTTAATTCATTGGGTGCACTCAAAATTGTTGGTATTTCAGTTGTTTGATCACATGACGCATTCATGACAGTAACATGATTCTCTAAAATAGGTGATGCGCTCAAATCAACAAGTAACTCAACACATAATGTATTCAAGTTAACTAGGCATGCATCATTCTCATGTGAAGTTATATCATCAATACCGTTACAGTTACCTTGTCGCAAAGATGTAGCTGATGTAGGTACGGATGATGGCAATGTACCATACTCTTGAGATGATGTCGCGCTCACAATCTGAGGTGTGGCTGCTCTAGTAGGTGCAACGGTGGAGGAACCAAGCGGTGGTGGTGAGCATGAACTAGAATAGTAGTAGTTGTAGTCACCCAATGCATCCTCCTGTAACTGTCTCTCAAAGATACAAGCACGAACATACATACCAGTAATGCAACGAGGAATATACTAAAATCGTGCCTGAATATCATGGTTCAAACCACCAAAAAATCTATTCATTGTATCATCCTGAGATTCTTCTACGTCACAATGATGCATATAAGATTTGAACTCTTGGTAGTAAGCATGAACAGTGTTGTTGCCTTGTTTAAATTGTTCAAATTTGTGAAGCAATTCACGATGATAGTAAGGAGGGAAAATTGTTGTCTCATTACATCTTTCAAATCTTTCCAAGTTGTGGGTTGGTTATCAATGTTTTTCTTACAATGCACACTCCACCAAACAGAAGCAAAACCACTAAATGCTCTAGTGGCAGCTTGTACTCGCTCAAGTTCAGAAAAGTCATGGGGACTAAAAACTTGTTCTACTTCAAGCTCCCAAGCTAGATAAATAGTAGGATTAAATCTACCCTCAAATGACGGTAAAGGGATAACCTGACCATGTGCTTGTGTGTGTTGTCCCAACTCTCGTGATGGTGATGATGTGTCCGTCGTCCAAGAACTTCTGTCTCCGGAACCTATCATGATTAGTAGAAACAAGAAACAAAATTCAAGAATAATGTTCCTATGAACTACTAGGATGTGGTTGTAAAGTGCTCACAGTAAAGCAAATATCAATTGTAAAGTGCTCACAGTAAAGCAAATATCAATATCTTACAAGTTCTTACCATGCGGCAGGTGGTGACAGGAAACCAGCGGTGTCAAATAACTCTGAAGATTGTGTAAAGCGATTGCCAGGGGAACATAGGTATACACGGTTGTCGTCGTTGTAAGGGAAGAGGACATTTTGCGAGAGAATGCAAATCTCAGCGTTTCATGATTGCTACTGACAATGGTGGGTATGAGTCCTCTAGTGACTATGATGAGGAGACTTTGGCTCTTATTACACATGAAGAACACGGTGGAGATGATTCTGATCATGAGACGCAATACATGGCTGCTGAAGATGCTGACAGGTATGAATGTTTAGTTGCTCAACGTGTTTTGAGTGTGCAGGTTACACAAGCTGAGCAAAATCAGAGGCATAATTTGTTCCATACAAAGGGAGTTGTGAAGGAACGTTCTATTCGCGTCATCATAAATGGAGGGAGCTGCAACAACTTGGCTAGCATTGAGATGGTGGAGAAGCTATCTCTCACCACAAGACCACATCCACATCCTTACTACATCCAATGGTTCAACAACGGCGGCAAGGTTTAGGTAACACGTACTGTTCGTGTGCATTTTAGTATCTCTACATATGCTGATTATGTTGATTGTGATGTGGTACCTATGCAAGCATGTTCCTTATTACTTGGTAGACCATGGCAATTTGATAAAAATTTTGCACACCATGATAGAAACAATCGGTATACTCTTGTTCATAAGGATAAAAATATTACTTTGCTTCCTACGACTCCTGATTCCATTTTGAAAGATGATATTAATAGAGCTAATAACGCAAAACAGGAGAAAAATAAGAGTGAAAATCTGATTGTGGCAAAAGAATTTGAGCAACAAATGAAGCCTAATAATAAACCATCTAGTGTTGCTTCAGAAATTAAATTGAAAAGTGCATGTTTACTTGCCACCAAATCTGATACTGATGAGCTAGATTCTAGCAAATCTGTTTGCTATGCTTTTGTTTGCAAAGAGGCATTATTTTCATTCGAGGACGTGCCTTCCTCTTTGCCCCCTGCTGTCACTAATATTTTGCAGGAGTTCGCTGACGTCTTCCCACAAGACGTGCCACTGGATTACCACCTATTCGAGGGATTGAGCATCAAATTGACTTAATTCCCGGTGCATCGCTAGCCAACCGTGCACCATACCTGATAGAGGCGGGGTGTCCCGATCTTTCGATGAGATGATGACTATCGATTTGGTGGAGACGACTTTGACGATCCGACTACAAACATGCACGATGTTGCGCCTTAGCAATTGCTAAACCAATCTCCCGAGGTTGCTGACCACACCGGAAGCACAATCAGCCTGACCACGAAGGTCTATTCCTGCATGCAATCGAAGAACAAGCAAAAATATGATAAAAGCAATCTGAATATTGCAAATATGGATGAAGTATTGATAAAGGTGGGGATCCGGAAGCGGTCTTGGTCTGGTCGTTGGACACAAACGAAGTACACGAAGTTGCAATGACTAACTTTTAACTAAACAAATCCCCAGGAAAAAGCTACTAGATGGATCTACTTATATAAGAGCAAGGGGTGGCGGCCAAGGAGGTGGGAGGACGTCCCAAGGTAGCCTAAAACCAACCCTAGGTCGTACAAGGCTCATGGGCCCAAGTGGAGGTGATGCAACACCTTTGGACTTGTTGTTTGACTCGGATTCTGCTCCAGCGTCAGATTGTTTCGTCCATATCTCAACGCTCCGGACGAATATTAGGGTGAATCCAATTGTCTTGGAAAGAGCACGAAATCTACTTTCCAGCAAAAAAAATAATCACCCAATTCGGAGTCCGTATGAAAGAGTTCTTGCCGTTTTGAGTCAGGTACGTCTGTGCAGTCCGAATCTGAATCCATAACGTGAGAGACTTGGACTCTATCTTCTCTTGGCCCAAAAGACGTGAGGGGACTTTTTGTACAACACCTAAACTTCTGTTTTTCCCTTATCTTCATATGTGGATTGTACAAATGTCCCATACACCTGCAATTAGACATGACACAAAAATGTGTGAAGTATTTTTGTTCTGGATAACATAAATAGATTATTAAATAGTTTGCACTAGAAATCACCTGACAAATATGCATGTATGCAATATTTTTGGTTGTATCTAAGGTAGCCATGTCCTCATCATCCTCCCCTTCTTGAAAACAAAGCCGTCCTCGGCGTTGCTTAATCTGAAATGTGGCTAACAAAAGAGACAAGGTGTCTATGTTGTATATGTATATGTCATCCATTTTTGCTTCCCTTGGTTTTTGCACATATGACACATGTATACATGACTAACTTTCATAGTCCATAAAATACAAAGCCCAAATATTATCACAAGAAGTAGAAGGCATGAAAATATTGCAACTCAGTTTGCACATATAAGTGAAGCTCTTATTCATATCAGAAGATTGACAATGTTCATCATTAAACCATCCCAACATTGGTGAATGAACCCTACTTGCATCAAATTTACATGCTACAACATGCTTAAATAAGCAAACATGCAATAAGTCATCTGACACAGAATCATCACCAAGATTAGAGGTCATATCAAAATGATTAAACATTGGTTCTTTTGCATCAACAGTTAATTCATTGGGTGCACTCAAAATTGTTGGTATTTCAGTTGTTTGATCACATGACGCATTCATGACAGTAACATGATTCTCCAAAATAGGTGATGCGCTCAAATCAACAAGTAACTCAACACATAATGTATTCAAGTTAACTAGGCATGCATCATTCTCATGTGAAGTTATATCATCAATACCGTTACAGTTACCTTGTCGCAAAGATGTAGCTGATGTAGGTACGGATGATGGCAATGTACCATACTCTTGAGATGATGTCGCGCTCACAATCTGAGGTGTGGCTGCTCTAGTAGGTGCAACGGTGGAGGAACCAAGCGGTGGTGGTGAGCATGAACTAGAATAGTAGTTGTTGTAGTCACCCAATGCATCCTCCTGTAACTGTCTCTCAAAGATACAAGCACGAACATACATACCAGTAATGCAACGAGGAATATACTGAAATCTTGTCTGAATATCATGGTTCAAACCACCAAAAAATCTATTCATTGTATCATCCTCAGATTCTTCTATGTCACAATGATGCATATAAGATTTGAACTCTTGGTAGTAAGCATGAACTGTGTTGTTGCCTTGTCCAAATTGTTCAGATTTGCGAAGCAATTCACGACGATAGTAAGGAGGGAAAAATTGTTGTCTCATTACATCTTTCAAATCTTTCCAAGTTGTGGGTTGGTTATCATTGTTTTTCTTACAATGCACCCTCCACCAAACAGAAGCAAAACTAGTAAATGCTCTAGTGGCAGCTCATACTCGCTCAAGTTCAAAAAAGTCACGGGGACTAAAAACATTGATAACCGGACCATGTGCTTGGGTATGTTGTCCCAACTCTCATGATGGTGATGATGTGTCCGTCGTCCAAGAACCTTTCTCTCCGGAACCTGTCATGATTAGTAGAAAGAAGAAACAAAATTCGAGAATAATGTTCCTATGAACTACTAGGATGTGGTTGTAAAATGCTCACAGTAAAGCAAATATCAATATATTACAAGTTCTTACCATGCGGCAGGTGGTGACAGGCAACCACCGGTGTCAAATAACTCTGAAGATTGTGTAAAGCGATTGCCAGGGGAACGTACGTATACACGGTGTAGAAATATGTGGAGCTGGGTTGGCTATATATGGTAGCAAAAGATTAGCAATAATCAATTCAAAGATGCAATGTTGAATAAACGCTCAACAACGGTACTGTGCTGGTCCTAGGCTAGACCGGACTAGAGACGCGAGCCTAGAACACTAGTGAGGTCACGACGTAGCACAACTAGCATCAGTGAAGAATACTAAGTAGCTCTGGACAGCAAGATATAAGTGAAGATCACAACGGCAGTAAAGATAATGATGAAAAACAACTGCCAAGCAGGATATACAACAACTCCCTCTCCAACTTTCCTCTTAAAAAGTTTGAGCCAATTTTCTGATAACTTTTCTCAAGAATGGCACTGACCCAAGCTTTCAAATGCAAAAAGAATCACTCAATTCCGAGTTGATATGAGGAGTCAAAAAATTGTAAAACTGGCCTGAAAAACTGGAACAAGCTGTGTTCGCGAACTTCGGAGAGCAAAAAGACTTATTTAGAAGCTGATTTTGAGGTGCCAAAGATTGAACTAGATTCTAAAACTATTTAGATGCGGCCCGTCGCTAGCTTTCGTTTGAGTATTCGCGGAGCCAAAACAGAATTCTTATGAGGAAGTTATGCCTGTTTTACTGAACAGTGGACAAAACAGATTTCAATCCGAATTCAACTATGAGATTGAGTTTAGATAGACCCGAATTTTATTTTATTTTTCTCTCTTTTTTTCCTCACACTTTTTTTCTTTTTCTCTCTCTCCTTTTTTTCTTTTTTTCTATCTTTTTTTTCTCTCCCTCTTTCCAAGACAAACTAGATAAGATGCAGATTGGATCAAGCGAAGATGTGAACAACCTCAACTATGATTGTGATAATGAACTATGGGTAGGACGTGGTGGAAACTGATGGATCGTGTGGTGGACAGCGGAAGGGATAACGATGCAGCGGCGACGTGACTACTGTGAACAGAACTCGAAACTCTAAATGAACTAAACACTAAGACCAGCAACTCGACACGACGATGCGACCGATAATTCAATAATGCAAACAATGAAAAGAAAATTGCAAAGGCTCAGACTGGCTTGGACAAAAGGATGAATAGATCTAGCTTTTTTGTGGCTTTTTCTTGGACAATAGGTAAGAAAATAAATCTAATCTAGGGGAAACTGGAAATTCTCACCGAGCAACCTGAAAACTGATACCACTTGATAGAGGCAGGGTGTACATGATCTTTCGATGAGATGATAAATATTGATTTGGTGGAGACGACTTTGACGATCCGACTACAAACATGCACGATGTTGCGCCTTAGCAATCGCTAAACCAATCTCCCGAGGTTATTAACCATGCCAGAAGCATAATCAGCCTGACACGAAGGTCTATTCCTGCATGCAATCGAAGAACAACCAAGAATATGATAAAAGCAATATGAATATTGCAAATATGGATGAAGTATTGATAAAGGTGGGGATCCGGAAGCGGTCTTGGTCTGGTCGTTGGACACAAACGAAGTACACGAAGTTGCAATGGCTAACTTTTCACTAAACAAATCCCTAGGAAAAAGCTACTAGATGGATCTACTTATATAAGAGCAAGGGGTGGCGGCCAAGGAGGTGGGAGGACGTCCCAAGGCAGCCTAAAACCAACCCTAGGTCGTACAAGGCTCATGGGCCCAAGGAGGTGATGCAACACCTTTGGACTTGTTGTTTGACTCGGATTCTGCTCCAGCGTCAGATTGTTTCATCCATATCTCAACGCTCCGGACGAATTTTAGGGTGAATCCAATTGTCTTGGAAGGAGCACGAAATCTACTTTCCAAAAAAAAGAATCACCCAATTTGGAGTCCGTATGAAAGAGTTCCTCCCGTTTTGAGTGAGGTATGTCTGTGCAGTCCGAATTTGAATCCAGAACGTGAGAGACTTGGACTCTATCTTCTCTTGGCCCAAAAGTGACGTGAGGGGACTTCTTGTACAGCACCTAAACTTATCTTTTTACCTTTTCTTCATATGTGGATTGTACAAATGTCCCATACACCTGCAATTAGACATGACACAAAAATGTGTGAAGTATTTTTGTTCTGGATAACATAAATAGATTATTAAATAGTTTCACTAGAAATCAGCTGACAAATATGCATGTATGCAATATTTTTGGTTGTATCTAAGGTAGCCATGTCCTCATCAATACTGTACCAATCCAGAGGAGACGAAGGAGATTATGTGTCAAGTATAGGACCTGCTCGACAAAGGTTATATACGCGAATCTCTTAGTCCTTCTGCTATTCTTATTATACTAGTGCCTAAAAAGGATGGTACGTCGCGTATGTGTGTTGATTGTAGAGGCATTAATAATATTACTATTCATTATCGTCATCCTATTCCTAGGGTATATGATATGCTTGATGAATTGAGGGGCTCTACAATATTCTCCAAAGTTGATTTGCGTAGTGGATACCATCAAATTCGTATGAAGTTGGGAGATGAATGAAAAACAGTATTTAAAACTAAGTTTGGTTTATATGAGTGGTTAGTCATGCCTTTTGGGTTAACTATTGCACCTAGTACTTTCATGAGACTAATGAACGAAGCTTTACGTGCTTTCATTGGACGATTTGTGGTAGTCTATTTTGATGATATATTGATTTATAGCAAATCTTTGGAAGAACATTTGGAACATTTACGTGCTCTTTTTAATGCTCTACGTGATGCACGTTTGTTTGGTAACCTTGGGAAGTGCACCTTTTGCACCGACCGAGTATCTTTTCTTGGCTATGTTGTTACTCCACAGTGAATTGAAGTTGATAAAGCCAAGATTGAAGCTATTGAGAGTGGGCCGCAGCCCAAAACGGTCACACAAGTGAGGAGTTTTCTTGGACTCGCTGGTTTCTATAGGCGTTTTGTGAGAGATTTTAGCACCATTGCTGCACCTCTCAATGAGCTTACAAAGAAGGATGTGACTTTTGTTTGGGGTACCGCACAGGAAGTGATAGAGGCAAAGGTGTCCCGTCTTTCGATGAGATGGTGGTTATCATTTCGAACAAGGTCGACTTTGACGATCCGACTACGAACGTGTGAGGACGTCGCGCCTTAGCAATCGCTAAACCAACTCTAAGAGGTTATTGACCATGCCGGAGGAGAATCAACCTGACCACGAAGGTCTGTTTCCTGCAGACAAATGAAGAACAAGCAAGAAACTAAGATTGCAATTTAGATATTGCGAATATAAGAGGAAAGCTTTATTGATCAAGGTGGGGTTCTGTCACGCTCTGGTCTGGTCGTTGAACACAAATGAAGTACGCGTAGTTGCAGCTATGGCGAACTTTCAATCTAAACAAAACCCAAAGTCTAAACGATGCCCTACGGGCTGTATATATGGAGGAAGAGGAGGGAATTTCATGGCCCTTGAGGGAGGGGTCCGAAACCAACCCTAACTCTTGTTTCCCCACACATACGGACTCTAAAAACAGCCTATACTTAAGTATTTCGAAATTACATGGGCCTGGCCCAATAATAAGGTGACACAGCACCTAGAATAGCCTATGGACGAATATTATGAAGTGGCATCTTGTATATTTCGTCCAAGGCTTCATGCACTCATTATGGTGGCTTCAAAGTCCTGGAATCATCACTTGTAACTCCGTTCTTGTTCCCCTTGCGCATGCCAACATCTCCATGCTTGAACTTGCTCCAAGTTTCATCTTTCTTGTCCATGGTAGGCCCTTCATTTGTAAGCAAAACAAATGTATCCAATTTAGGCAGCATCATATTCTCATGAACATTGGAATCGTTACCAAGAAACGAAAGTACCTGATAATTCAATTGGTGTGCGCGAGCTCTAGTAATTGGTCCAGTATTTATAGCAGGAGGGGTTGTGGGTGTAACAATGGTATTGATGTCCTCTTCAGGAAGAAGCCTTCACGGTATTGAAAGATAAGTTGACACATGCTCCTTTACTCCAACGTCATGATTTTAGTAAGACTTTTGAGCTTGAATGTGATGCTAGCGGAATTGGATTAGGAGGTGTGTTCCTACAAGATGGCAAACCTGTTGCATACTTTTCTGAAAAATTGAGTGGGCCTAGTCTTAACTATTCTACTTATGATAAAGAATTATATGCTCTTGTTCGGACTTTAGAGACATGGCAACATCATGAATCTTTGAAACATACTAAAAGTCAAGCTAAACAAAATCGTAGACATGCTAAATGGGTTGAATTCATTGAGACTTTCCCTTATGTCATTAAACACAAGAAGTGTAAAGAAAATGTTATTGCTTATGCTTTGTCTCGTCGCTATACTATGCTTTCACAACTTGACTTCAAAATATTTGGTTTGGAGACCATCAAAGATCAATATGTGCATGATGCAGATTTTAAAGATGTAATGCAGGATTGTAAAGAAGGAAGAACATGGAACAAGTTCGTTATTAATGATGGCTTTCTGTTCCGTGCTAACAAGCTATGCATTCCTGCTAGCTCTGTTCGTCTTTTGTTGTTGCATGAGGCGCATGAAGGAGGATTAATGGGACACTTTGGCGTGAAGAAGACAGAGGACGTACTTGCTACACATTTCTTTTGGCCAAAGCTGAGATGGGATGTTGAGCGTTTTGTTGCTCGCTGCACTACATGTGAAAAAGCTAAGTCACGACTCAATCCTCATGGTTTATATATGCCTTTGCCTGTACCTAGTGTTCCTGATGTGGGGCATCCTACGTACATCACCATGTCAAGAGTCCATTTGGCAAGTGACACGTGCGACATCTACTTCACATACGCAAAGGTGATTCATCTCCTTTACACGTGTTCACTTGACCCTCTCGAGGATGGTATACTACTTGACAGTACTCCCGTGTGCATGCATAGGTATTGTCGGAGCTTTACGAATGTTGAGGAGGAGTGCAAGCGCCAAGGAACAACTACACCATCCGCGAGGGAAGCGTGGAAGAGAAGGAAGAAGAAGCCTTGACAAGCTTCTGGAAAGCCCGGAATTTCCGTCCGCTGCCCAGAATTTCCGGCCGCTGCCCGGAATTTCCGGCCCCCGAAACCTCTGGCCATCCCGGAGCTTCCAGCCCTACTGCACCGAAGCTGTCCAAGAGTGTGCCAACTCTCTGGATAGCCCGGAACCTGCCCGGACCTTTGCCCGGAACCTCCGGCGCCCGGACCTTCTGTCCGTCCCTGAAACTTCCGACCCTGCCTGCGCGCAAACACTCGGGCCGAAGCCCATGTACCCTTTCGCCCCTCACTTACCCCTTCGTGGTTACCTGATGTAGCGTGGAACCCTAGATGGCCGATCTTTCATGAAAGGAGTGGATCCCTACAAAGAACACAATGAACACGAGGGGAAACACGAGGGAAACACGAGAGAAATCACTCAACCAACAAGAATAGATCACACATGCGCTAGATCGATGAACACAATGGTAAGATACAAGATCCAAAGTCAACAACGGACGATACAAACGGTGACTAGTTCTTCTCCGTGAGGAAGTCTTGATGGGGGCCACCCAAGAGGGGGTCTTGAATCCAAGGTGATCTTCTCCGAAAAAGGGCCGCAGTCTCTCTCGAGGAGGAGATCTGTAATGGATGAGCAAAGCTCTATCTCAACTATGAGCTAAACCAATGCTAACCCTAGAAAGAGGAAGGGGATGGAGTATATATAGTCTAGGGGGGCGAAGAGGTACATAGGCTTCGGCCCTTTACTATGCGCAGACAAACGAAGCCGGATGTCCGGGCGTCGGGCCGGATGTCCGGGGCTTCAGGAGGGGCCGGATGTCCGGGCTGGGGGCCGTATGTCCGGGCTGGCGGTCCAAGCTTCTGTAGGTTCTGGTGCGTGACGCCGGATTTTCGGGCAATTGGCTAGATTTCCGGGCTCGGGCCGGATGTCCGGGGCCTGTAGCTGTGGATCGGCTGGGTTGGTGTTGTGGTGGACACTCCAGGGGACGGATGTCCGGGGCCTGGAAGGTGAACTTGCCCGTTTCCGTTGGTTCTCTTCATCCATGGACTTGGCGGATTGTCTGTCTTCACGTGCATCTTCGGGAGGGTCCTCTTGACACCTGATCATGCATAGCATATCGGACTTAGGTAGTAGCCATGTCTCGAGTGGATCATATGTGATATCACTAAGGAAGGAAGTCACCTCGTTCTCGAGAGCTCTAGCTCATGCTCGTGTCATGGGTCCTCTTGGCTCTTGGTGAGACGATGGTAGGCCCATGGGGATGATCATAGGATGCTCCGCATCATCTCCCCTCCCTTGGGAAAGATCCGACCTCGGATCAAAATCCTCATCACCATGGTACAGGGAGAGATCTTTGATGTTGAAGATGTCGCTCACGGAGTACTTGTCGCGTGGTATGTCGGTCTTGTATGTGTTGTTGTTGTATCGTGCAAGCACCTTGAAGGGTCCATCCGCTTGGGGTAGTAGCTTGGACTTGCGTTCATTGGGGAAGCGATCCTTGCGAAGGTGTAGCCACACAAGATCTCCAACATGGAAAATCATGGGTTGCTTGTTGACGCTGAGCTTGGTCGCGGGTCGTTGTACTTGGCGCTCGATGGTGTTCCTTGTATCTTCATGCATCTTCTTGAGGAAGTTGACTCGGGCACTCGCGTCCATGTTTGTGCACTCTTGTAGCGGTAGAGGTGGAATGTCCAATGGGGACAATGGGTTGAAGCCATATACGACCTCGAAGGGGGACTTGCCGATAGTCGAATGTGTTGCACGATTGTAGGCGTACTCGGCGATGGGTAGGCACTCCTCCCACTCCTTGATGTTCTTCTTTATCAACACGCGTAGTAGAGTGGAGAGCGTGCGGTTGGTCACCTCCATTTGGCCGTCGGTTTGTGGATGGTATGCCGAAGAGAACAAGAGCTTGATTCCGAGCTTGGCGCACAAGGTCTTCCAAAAGTAACTCAAGAACTTGACGTCACGGTCCGAGACAATCGTCTTTGGCACTCCATGAAGGCACAAGATTTCCCTACAAAACAAATTTGCAACATGTGAAGCATCGTCTATCTTGTTGCAAGGAATGTGTCGGTGTCAAAACCGGCGGATCTCGGGTAGGGGGTCCCGATCTATGCGTCAAGGTCGGATGGTAACAGGAGACAAGGGACACTTTATTTTACCCAGGTTCGGGCCCTCTCGATGGAGGTAAAACCCTACTCCTGCTAGATTAATATTGATGATATGGGTAGTACAAGAGTAGATCTACCACGAGATCAAGGAGGCTAAACCCTAGAAGCTAGCCTATAGGTATGATGATGGTTATGATGTGTTCTGTCCTACGGACTACAACCCTCGGTTTATATAGGCACCGGATAGGGTTAGGGTTACACAGAGTCGGTTACATTGGTAGGAGATCTTGAATATCCGCACGCCTAGCTTGCCTTCCACGCCAAGGAAAGAACCTTCCTGACACGGGACAAAGTCTTCAATCTTGTATCTTCATAGTCCTGGAGTCCGGCTGAAGATATAGTTCGGCTATCCGAACACCCCCTAATCCAGGACTCCCTCAGTAGCCCCTGAACCAGGCTTCAATGACGACGAGTCCGGCGCGTAAATTGTCTTCGGCATTGCAAGGCGGGTTCCTCCTCCAAATTCTTCAAGAAGATAATAAACACCAAACAATAGTGTCCGGCTCTGCAAAACAAGTTTCCACGTATTGCCATATAGAGAATAATACAAACACAAATCAAATCTGCTGACGTATTCCGTAGTGCGTCATAACACTGCGACCAAGCCTTCTGTATGGATTATTTTTTGCTGTTCTACCGCAGCACGTTCAACGAGGCGGTTTCCTTTGCATGTCTTGTCGAAGCAGAGATCGTGTGCCCCTTTTAACGGGATTCTCATTAATACGGACGTGGGTAACCCAACCGTGCCCGTTAAGCACGTCCTGCCTTGATTAAAGGCTAGTCCAAGACGGTTACGGGGAGGGCTCTTGATATTCTGTCTCTTATAAAGAGACCGAGACCTTGCTCCCCTCTTGTGTTCTCAAAACAAGCTCGCCCATAGCCTCGAGTTCCAACACCCTAGGCTTTTAGGTTCTAGGCGCACCGGACCATCGACAATGTCCGGCTCCGGCCTTCAAGGCCAATGGATGCCCTCCTCCGTTACGGAGGAAGACGTGTCAAGGTTGAGGGAGGCTAGGTTTCTGACCAGCGAGATCCCGCACAGGTTGCCTGCTCAAGGACAAGCGATCCCAAGCCCTCAGCCTGGTGAGAGCGTAGTATTTATCTCCCACTTTCTTCGGGGATTAGGCTTCCCAATGGATCCTTTCGTAAGGGGGCTCATGTTTTATTATGGGCTGGAATTCCATGACCTAGCTCTGGAGTCCATCCTCCATATCTCCTCCTTCATTGTTGTGTGTGAAGCATTTCTCCATATCACTCCTCACTTCGGATTATGGCTCAAAACCTTCAAGGTAGAACCGAAGATAATCGAGGGGCGTCACGTAGAGTGCGGAGGTGCTGTTATAAAAAGGAATACCGATGCTCCATGGCCCGAGGGCACTTTTCAAGAGGAGCTCGGCTTATGGCAACATGAGTGGTTCTACATCACCTCTCCTCGGGGCACCACTTGGGTAGCGCCTCCCGCCTTTCGCTCGGGCCCCCCACCACGCTTAACATCGTGGATCAACACAGGTTTAGATCGGGGCTTGCCCAAAGACGTTCCTCTGTTACAGGGCTGCATAAAGGATCTCCTAAAAGGAGACCTCAACCTGGTCAAGGTGACACAAGTTATGCTGATTCGTCGGGCACTGCCCGGCCAACGTCGCCCCCTCCGCTTGTGGGAGTTCAACCCAGAGGGGCCGTGAGTTCTCCGAAATTTCATGGGCATGACGCCTACGGAGATGTATAGACTGTTCTTCGGACCACAAGGAGTGAGTCCGGATTTGACCGAGGATGCTGGTTTAAGCCGCAACTGCCCGGATACAGAAGTAGGTGACCTTGCGCCCGGACCTTCTATCCGTACTATTGACTTATTTTTTAAGAGTACTTCTCCTTTTTACGCAGGAGTGGATAGCGAAGGCGAAGTTGATCCGGTGTCCGGCTCGCCTTCCCGAGGCCAGGCTTGATCCTGTGCTAGTCAGGATGTTGGAGGTGGTGCCTCGGGAGAAAAATGAAGGGGCGGACAAGGAAACCGTGGCCTCTTCGAAAGAGGCCATCCCAAAGGGAGGAATCGACAACTCCTCTCCAAAGGGGAAGAAAAGGGCCGCCTCTGACGACCCGGGAGCCGTAGCTCCAAAGCGGGGGAAAGAATCCGCGTCAGAGGACCCGACGCCGGGGAGCCCCTCGGACGAACTAAATCCTCAAAAGGAGCAGCCCTCCAACAAGCCGTAAGAGAGTCATTCTTTTAAGAGAAATTTATATCTGAGAAGTTTTAACCGAAACCTTACCTTGTAGTTCGGACCTCAACCCTTCTCGGCAGAGCTCGTCATCGGGGGATCTTCTTCCGGAGATGATGGAGAGCGGAATGCCTCCTCCTTCATCGCCTAGCAAGGCGGGCGACGCCGAAGTGTCGTCGCAGAGGATTTCTCCGAATCTGCCAGAGGCAGAAGGTGATCATGCGGCCCCCCGGGGTTCTCCGTGTCCGGCCTCCGAAGAAGCCCATGGGACGAGTCCGGCACCATCTGGTGTTCGGTCCGAGGAGCTGAAGGTTCTGCTGGGCCGAGCCTCTGTTTCAGAGGAGCATCGTGCGTTGATGCACACGGTGATTGAAAAGATTTCATCCGCGGTAAGCGGACTGAATGAGGCCGTCAAGAGTTTACTGGCGGGCCTTGAGGTACGTTTTGAATAACGAACATTAGTGTTAATTGCGCATAATAACATGCACCTGGTATAGATAGTAGCCCCTGAGACTCTGTGTGCCGCAAAGATTAGCGGCGCGCAGAGGATCTTAATCCCAGGCCCTTTAAGTGGCACCTTTGTATGTAGGTGGCAGGTTGTCCGGAGTCGAGCCAGACTCGAGAATTTGCCGAAATGAAACGACAACTCGATGAGGCAGAAGCCGACATCGTGCTTGTTAACAAGCGGCTTGATGATGCTCAAGGTATTGAGTTTATTTGGCGATTGTTAGTAAGAGGAGCTTTATGTCAATATCTTACCTTGTGTATGCTTGATGCAGATGGTGCGGCAGCCGTAGAAGGACTTAGGGCCGAGCTCGCCAAAGCAAAGGAGCAAGCCAGAAAAAGCGATGCGGCTGCCGGAAGAGCCCGTGAAGAGCTAAAAGCCGAACAGGCTTCCCATTGCCGAAGCAAGGAGGAGATGGCTGATATAGCCGTAAAGTTGAAAAGTGCTACTGACCGTTGCAAACTTCTTGAAGAGGAAGGTCGAGCCCGGCAGACGGATTTAGAGAAGGCCGTCACCGATGCCAGGGACGCCCGCTCTGGTATGAGAGCGTCAAGGGAAGAGCTGCGTCAAGCCGGACTAATTGCGGATGGAAAGCCCTTCCTGCTGCGGAGAAAATTGTTTGATCCGAAGTTCGCCCCGTTGGACCGAGCGTGGAGCGTGGAGGACACCTATTTGGATTTGTCGGCTAGCGCCGCTGATGTGACCAAGTACTTTCAAGATAAGAAAGATCATGAAGTGGAAAAGCTCTTCTGGTCGCAGTTCACTAATCCAGAGCGTCCACTATCAGTGGATGATCGCCTGGCCCAATGGGCCGAGCTGAATAGGTTGTCCGGACTCGCCGTGAAGCATGCCATGGACCGCCTGTGTCCGGGGAGATCGAAGCCGAGAAGCTATTTCAGTTTGGTGCAGCAATTTCTTGACGTGGTGCCTCGGATTGAAGCTCTAAAGAGGTCTGCTTGCACAGAGGGCGCGCGGCTGGCTCTTGCCCGTGTCAAGACATACTGGGCAGATATGGAGCCCACCGTTGTTGCGTCCCGTGATTCGGATAAAAGCTGAAGTCCTTCCGAGCACTATTTTGAGGAAGTCCTCGCGGGCGCTCGTATAATAGAGACGCAGTGTTCGAAAGATGCTGTTTTGTGATAGCATATGTAATCGTAGATCAATATTTTTATAAATTGTAATGGCGTAGTTTAGACTTGTGCCTTCAAGTATTAATAACACCTCCTGTGCGGCCGTTTTAATATATAAATTCTGAAAGATTGCAGTCGTTGGCTTCAGCCCCCACGCACATAGTGCGGGGGTGCGCGCGGAGAACGCATTTCACACTTAACCCAACGTCTTGGTCCTACATAGGAGGTGATAGCGCCGCGGGCTAGGCGACCGGACTATAATGCTTTAACACTTTCACTTAGCCATAGGAGCTTGACAGTGGGACTCTTTAGGTAGCCCTTTAATGGCGACTGCGTTTACCCGAATTCGGGACGCATATGTGCCTGACCGGGAAGCGGCCCTTCGTCAAAACGGAGGAATTCGATAAATTCCTATAAGTCATCGAGTGGCGACCAGTCTCGCGCTACATCATGATAGTCGGTTTTCGGCTTTCTCTACTGAGGTGCTCACCCGGCCGAACCGGGGCACAACCGCAGTAGTTCTCCTGGTGCAACCTTAGCCGACAGAACAGAACGTAAGGTGGCTGAACTCAGGAGCCGGGCAACCCAACATGTGACCAAAATCATGACTCGGAGCTGATGCATATAGTGCCAAAACTCGCGACGCCGAACACTCCTTAAGGTGTTTGGTCTTTGTGGGTGCGTGTAAAACAACACCCTTGAAAAAGAAAAAGGCCCTTGTGTCCAGGTACGAGCAAGAATTCTGGCGTGGCCACATGCCAAAACGCCAGTCTCCTCCATGGTTATAGTGAGGTAAACGAGGGGATGTATAGCAGCAAGAGACAGTAAAAAAGGTTTACGCAGGGTCTTAATCTAAGAAGAATCCTTTGGGGCGGGTCCCTACTGCACGTCTGCGCCTGTGTCTCCGTTGTGCCGTGTCCTGGACGGGCGCCGTACGACGTTCATCTGTAAAAGGGAAGAACTAAATTGAAAAATGGGTCGTGCGGATAAAAAATAATAATAAATAAAATGTAAAGTGAGAAATAGATACGATCGAGTTTTATTGTCTCTGCGTACAGCCCCTGGTGAGGCGTACCAAGCCTATAACGAAAATGGGCTTGTGCCGAACTCATTGAGTCCGGGTCCGTGGCCTTTTGTGACTTACATCGAAAAAGTCTTTTGGCTGGCGAGGCCATTTTGTTGGGCGGCCGTTTAAGCGGCCGCACAGTCCTCCGTTTGGAGGAGATGTAGTTTAGTATGCTCCCTTTAAAGAGATGATGCCTCGAGGACCGGGCATCTTTAGCGTGAGGGATGCATAATGCGGTATTGCGTTAAAGTGAGCGAAAGCTCCGCGTCCCATTAGTGCTTGATAGCGACTTGAAAACGGGACTATGTGGAATATAAGCTTTTCGCGACGAAAGTTATTGGCAGAGCCAAATATGACCACAAGCCGGAGAAAACCCATACAGTGGGTGTCCGGGCCTGGTGCTACTCCTTGAAAGGAGGTTTTACTATGACGGATTTGTGCTGGGTTTATGCCCATGCGGTGAATTGTATCCTGATATATCAGATTTAGTCCACTGCCACCGTCCATAAGGACGTTGGTAAACTGGAACCCGTCTATTATTGGATTAAGTATCAAGGCAGTCCGGCCTGCGTGTTTGATATTGCGAGAATAATCTAGCTGATAAAAAATGATTGGCTTTAGTGACCAGTGGCCAGACTCCTGAGGGATAGGCTTGAATGTGCGGACCTTTACGGGCGCCTCATGCCTTGTTATGTGAAGTGAGTTCACTGTTTTGACTTCTTGCGGGAAGTTCTTTTGCTTCCTGGTGTTCTGCTTTTGGGGTTCGTCCTCTTCCTCACTCGGTGTGTCGAGCCCCTTGTGTTCGGCGTTAAGCCTTCCGGATTGTTTGAAAACCCAACAGTCTCTGTGGGTATGATTAGCAGGCTTTCCAGGAGTACTGTGTATCTGACATATCCTGTCCATGATTCTCTTTAAACTGGACGGATATTCCCTATTATCCTGAGGGGTGATTTTGTCTGATTTTGCCGTGAGCCTTTGAATCCGGCATTGACTGTCGTGCTCTTCGGACTTTTTCTTTTGATTCGGTGAAGGTCCTTGTTTCGCCGTGGTTTCCCGTTTCCATCCCTGATTTCTGATGTACTTGGGTTGCTGGGGCTGCATCGTGCCAACCAGCTGTCCTCTCCTGCGCAAAAGCGGGTCATGAGGCTTGTGAGTGCGGCCATTGTTCTTGGCTTTTCCTGGCCGAGGTATCTGGCAAGCCATTCGTCTCGGACATTGTGCCTGAAAGCCGCTAGGGCTTCGGCGTCCGGACAATCCACTATTTGATTCTTTTTAGTGAGGAATCTGTTCCAGAACTGCCGAGCTGATTCTCCGGATTGCTGAGTTATGTGACTGAGGTCGTCTGCGTCTGGGGGACGGACGTAGGTCCCTGAAAAATTTGCTCGGAAAGCGTCCTCGAGCTCTTCCCAACTTCCAATTGTGTTTTCAGGAAGGCTTTTAAGCCAGTGCCGGGCTGACCCTTTAAGCTTAAGGGGTAAATATTTTATGGCGTGGAGATCATCTCCTCTAGCCATATGTATGTGGAGGATATAATCCTCGATCCAGACTCCCGGGTCTGTTGTTCCATCGTACGCCTCTATGTTAATGGGTTTAAATCCCTCTGGGAATTCATATTCCAGGACCTCATCGGTGAAACATAGAGGGTGTGCGGCACCCCTATATTTGGGTGTGCCGGATTCTGATGGTGGATTTTTTGCATTGCTTACGAGAGCTTGCTTTCTTGGCCCGTAAATGGACCTGGCTGGGCCATGATGCGAGTCTTTGATTTTGTCGCATGCCGCATTGAGTGCGGCGCCGTTTGCCATATTGTAGTGGCCGAGAGGTCGTTTATTCGACCGTGTAGCCTTTTTGTTTTTCGAGTTTGGGGGCTCTAGGGCCTCCTGGTCGAATTCAGGCAGTAGCTTTCTCTTCGGATAGCTTTTGGTGCGGCGGCTGCCGCCGTATTTGTCTGCGGTCTTGATTACTTTGCTCCATCTTGTTTTGAGTGCATCTTCCGCCTTCTTTAGCTTTTGCTTCTGCTTTTTTAGGATTCGTGCTGTGGCAACGAGCCTTTCTTGGAGATTCTTCTGCTCCATGATTTTATCCGGCGTGGAATCATACGGAGTTCTGTTATGACCGGGGGAGGACTGTTCGTCCTCTCTGCCCGTGTTACCCTGTTCGGACGGCTGTTCTGGGATGCGTTCGTCATCTACTGGCTCGTCCTGCTCTATGGCTGGGTCTTGATCGAGGCGGGGCTTCGCTCAGCGTTTACGTCGCCGCTTTGAGAGCTTTTCGGAGGGTTTACCCTTCTTTTCGCCGCCTTCTTCCTCATTTTCAGTTTTTTCAGGTGTATCCACCATGAATACGTCATTAAGTGGGGTGGAGGTCCAGTGCCCTATGGGCGCTGGTTCCGGTTCGTCTCCGTCTTCGTCGTCCATACTGTCGAAGTCTTCGAAGCCGAAGTCGAGCATGTCGTTTAAATCGTCGACAGTGGCTATCAAGTGGGTGGTGGGTGGGCTTTGAATTTCTTCGTCGTCCGAATCCCAACCTTGCAGGCCACAGTTCGGCCTGGGCTCTCCTGAAAAAGAGAGAGACTTGAGAGATTTCAGAATATCACTGAAAGGCGAATACTGAAAGATATCCGCGGCGGTGAACTCTATTACCGGCGCCCAATCTAATTTGATTGGCAGGGGCGCGGGAGGTTCGGAGTTCGGAGAAGAGTCCGACTCCTTGGAGTCATGTGCCATGCGGAGTGCGGAGCTTGCGTTTGGCTCAATGGCTTTTAAGATCGCAGCCCCCGAGGTGACGTCCAACCGTTCATCCTCAAAGAACGCAGCGGGCTCCGGATCGAGGATCGGGGCCGGAGCGTATGCGGCCTCCAGGACACTGTTCGGAGGCAGAGCTATATCATGCCCCTCGAGATAGTGCGGCGCGCTTGGCTGTGGTTTGAATCCGTCGAAGATCAGGTCTCCGAGGGTATCTGCCGTGTAGTTTAAGCTTCCCCACCTGGCTTGATGGCCAGGGGCGTGGCTTTCGATCTGCTCTAGATGGCCAAGCGATTTGGCCCGCAGAGCGAAGCCGCCGAAGATGAAGATCTGTCCGGGGAGAAAAGTCTCACCCTGGACCTCATCGTTGTTGATGATCAAAGGAGCCATCGGGCCTAAAGGCGACGACACAGAGGAACTCTCAATGAAAGCACCAATGTCGGTGTCAAAACCGGCGGATCTCGGGTAGGGGGTCCCGATCTGTGCGTCAAGGTCGGATGGTAACAGGAGACAAGGGACACTTTATTTCACCCAGGTTCGGGCCCTCTCGATGGAGGTAAAACCCTACTCCTGCTAGATTAATATTGATGATATGGGTAGTACAAGAGTAGATCTACCACGAGATCAAGGAGGCTAAACCCTAGAAGCTAGCCTATAGGTATGATGATGGTTATGATGTGTTCTGTCCTACGGACTACAACCCTCCGGTTTATATAGGCACTGGATAGGGTTAGGGTTACACAGAGTCGGTTACATTGGTAGGAGATCTTGAATATCCGCACGCCTAGCTTGCCTTCCACGCCAAGGAAAGAACCTTCCGGACACGGGACGAAGTCTTCAATCTTGTATCTTCATAGTCCTGCAGTCCGGCTAAAGATATAGTTCGGCTATCCTAACACCCCCTAATCCAGGACTCCCTCAGAATGAAATGAGCCATTTTGGAGAAACGGTCCACAACAACAAAAACGAAATCCTTGCCATTTCAAGTTCTAGGCAAACCAAGCACAAAGTGCATGCTAATATCTTCCCATGGTTGATATGGAATTGGAAGTGGCATATAGAGGCCATGAGATTGGGCTTTAGACTTAGCTTTGCGGCATGTAGAACATCGGTTGGTAAAGCGATTGACGTCGCGAAACATCTTGGGCCAAAAGTAGTTCTTTGAGAGCGTAGAAAATGTCTTGTTGCGTCCAAAGTGTCCCATGAGTCCGCCTCCATGAGATTCCTGCAAAAGCAACAAGCGAAGAGAGGACTCGGGGGTCAAAGTTTGTTAGCTCTCATAAGATATCCATCTTTGATGTAATATCGATCCCAAGAGGTATGCGTCAAACACTTGGCATAAGGAATAGCAAAAGTAGGATCATGCTCATACAAGTCTTTTATGTGCTCAATACCAATGACATTTAACTCAAGTTGAGTGACAAGCATGCATATACGGGAAAGCGCATCTGCCACAACATTTTCCTTACCTTTAATGTACTTGATGACATAAGTAAATGACTCAATAAATTCACTCCATTTAGCGTGACGCTTGTTCAACTTAGTTTGACCCTTAAGGTATTTAAGTGTTTCATGGTCGGTATGGATGATGAACTCATGAGGGCGAAGGTAATGTTCCCATTCACGCAGAACTCGCACTAAAGCATATAGCTCTTTGTCATAGATGGGATAATTTAGTTGTGCTCCGGAGAGTTTCTCACTAAAGTATGCAATGGGGCGCTTCTCTTGCGTTAACACACCTCCTATGCCATTACCACTAGCATCGCAATGAATTTCGAAAGGTTTGTCAAAGTCGGGTAATGCAAGCACGGGAGCATGAGTAAGCAAATTCTTAAGCTCATTGAAAGCGATATCTTGGGATGTTCCCCAAACAAACGGTGCATTTTTCTTACTCAAAGCATGCAAAGGTGAAGCAATTGTGCTAAAATCCTTCACAAATCTACGGTAGAAACCGGCTAAACCAAGAAAACTAGGCACTTGTTGCAAATTGGTTGATGAGGACATCAATACCATTGTTACACCCACAGCCCCTACTGTTACATATACGGGACCAATTACTAGAGCTCGCGCACGCCAATTAAATTACCAGGTACTTTCGTTTGTTGGTAATGATTCTAATGTTTATGAGAATATGATACTGCCAAAATTGGATACATTTGTTTTGCTTACAAATGAAGGGCCTAGCATGGAGAAGGATGAACATTGGAGCAAGAACACGCATGGAGTTAATGGCATGCGCACGGGGATCAAGAACGGAGTTACAAGTTATGATTTCAGGACTTTGAAGCCACCATAAGGAGTGCATGAAGCCTTGGACGAAATATACACGATGCCACTTCATAATATTCGTCCATAGGCTATTCTAGGTGCTGCGTCACCTTATTATTGGGCCAGGCCCATGTAATTTCGAAATACTTAAGTATAGGCTATTTTTAGAGTCCGTATGTGTGGGGAAACAAGAGTTAGGGTTGGTTTCGGACCCCACCCTCAAGGGCCACGAAATTCCCTCCTCTTCCTCCATATATACAGCCCTTAGGGCGTCGTTTAGACTTGGGGTTTTGTTTAGATTAAAAGTTCGCCATAGCTGCAACTTCGCGTACTTCGTTTGTGTTCAACGACCAGACCAAGGCGTCATAGAACCCAACCTTCATTAATAAAGTTGTCCTCTTTTATTTGCAATAGCCAGGTTGCAATCTCAGTTTCTTGCTTGTTCTTCGTTTGATCGCAGGAAATAGACCCTCGTGGTCAGGTTGATCGTGCTCCAGCATGGTCAATAACCCCTCGGAAGCTGGTTTAGCGATTGCTAAGGCGCAACGTCTTAGCACGTTTGTAGTCGGACCGTCAAAGTCGACTCCCACAGAAAACGATTGATATCTCATCGAAACATCGGGACACCTCTGCCTCTATCATGTTTTCTACCCTTATCTCCAGCAAGTTTATATTTAGCATTCATACGCTCAATGTTTTCCTTAGTTAACTCATGCATTTTTAAAATCAATTCAGCACGTTCTTTAGAATCAAAATTTACCTTTGCCGAAGATGGAAGAGGCAACAAATCAATAGGTGCATGAGGTAAGAAACCATACACAATTTCAAAAGGGCACATCTTAGTAGTAGAATGCAATGAGCGATTATAAGAAAATTCAATATGAGGCAAGCATTCTTCCGACATTTTCTTATTATTCTTCAAAACAGCCCTATGCATAGTAGACAATGTTCTATTGACTACTTCAGTTTGTCCATCAGTTTGGGGGTGACAAGTAGTACTAAAAAGAAGTTTAGTCCCCAACTTAGCCCATAAACATCTCCAAAAGTGGCTAAGAAATTTAGTATCACGATCTGAAACAGTAGTATTTGGCGCACCGCAAGCGAATAATTTCACGGAAGAACAAATCAGCAACATTAACAACATCATCGCTTTTATGACATGGTATAAAGTGTGCCATTTTCGAGAATCTATCCACGACAACAAATATGCTATCCCTCCCCATCTTTGTTCGAGGTAAACCTAAAACAAAGTCCATAGATATATCCTCCCAAGGAACACTAGGTACAGGGAAAGGCATATATAAACCATGAGGATTGAGTCGTGACTTAGCTTTTTGACATGTAGTGCAGCGAGCAACAAAACGCTCAACATCCCGTCTCATCTTTGGCCAAAAAAAATGTGTAGCAAGTATATCCTCCGTCTTCTTCACGCCAAAGTGTCCAATTAGTCCTCCTCCATGCGCCTCCTGCAACAACAAAAGACGAACGGAGCTAGCTGGAATGCATAGCTTGTTAACACGAAACACAAATCCATCGTTAACGACGAACTTGTTCAATGTTCTACCTTCTTTACAATTCTGCAATACATCTTTAAATTCAGCATCATGCACATATTGATCTTTGATGGTCTCCAAACCAAATATTTTAAAGTCAAGTTGTGAAAGCATAGTATAACGACGAGACAATGCATCAGCGATAACATTTTCTTTACCCTTCTTGTGTTTAATGACATAAGGGAAAGTCTCAATGAATTCAACCCATTTAGCATGTCTACGGTTCAGTTTTGCTTGACTTTTAATGTGTTTCAAAGATTCATGATCAGAATGTATAACAAATTCTTTGGGCCATAAATAATGTTGCCATGTTTCTAAAGTCCGAACATGAGCATATAATTCTTTATCATAAGTAGAATAGTTCAGACTAGGCCCACTCAATTTTTCAGAAAAGTATGCAACAGGTTTGCCATCTTGTAACAACACACCTCCTAATCTAATTCCACAAGCATCACATTCAAGCTCAAAAGTCTTATTAAAATCAGGAAGTTGGAGTAAAGGAGCATGTGTCAACTTATCTTTTAATACCGTGAAGGCTTCTTTCTGTGCGGTACCCGAAACAAAAGGCACATCCTTCTTTGTAAGCTCGTTGAGAGGTGCAGCAATGGTGCTAAAATCTCTCACAAAACACCTATAGAAACCAGCGAGTCCAAGAAAACTCCGCACTTGTGTGACCGTTTTGGCGTGCGGCCAACTCTCACTAGCTTCAATCTTGGCTTTATCAACTTCAATTCCCTATGGAGTAACAACATAGCCAAGAAAAGATACTCGGTCGGTGCAAAAGGTGCACTTCCCAAGGTTACCAAACAAACGTGCATCACGTAGAGCAATAAAAACAACACGTAAATGTTCCAAATTTCTTCCAAAGATTTGCTATAAATCAGTATATCATCAAAATAGACTACCACAAATCATCCAATGAAAGCACGTAAAACTTCGTTCATTAGTCTCATGAAAGTACTAGGTGTATTAGTTAACCCAAAAGGCATGACTAACCACTCATATAAACCAAACTTAGTTTTAAATGTTGTTTTCCATTCATCTCCCAATTTCATACGAATTTGATGGTATCCACTACGCAAATCAACTTTTGGAGAATATTGTAGAGCCACTCAATTCATCAAGCGTATCATCTAGCCTAGGAATAAGATGACAATAACGAATAGTAATATTATTAATGCCTCTACAATCAACACACATACGCGACGTACTATCATTTTTACGCACTAGTATAATAGGAACAGCACAAGGACTAAGAGATTCGCGTATATAACCTTTGTCGAGCAGCTTCTGTACTTGGCGCATAATCTCCTTCGTCTCCTCTGGATTGGTACGGTACGGTGCACGGTTGGGTAGCGATGCACCGGGAATTAAGTCAATTTGATGCTCAATCCCTCGAATAGGTGGTAATCCCGGTGGCACGTCTGGTGGGAAGACGTCAGCGAACTCCTGCAAAATGTTAGTGACAGCAGGGGGCAAAGAGGAAGGCACGTCCTCGAATGAAAATAATGCCTCTTTGCACACAAAAGCATAGCAAACTGACTTGCGAAAATCTAGCGCATCAATATCAGATTTGGTGGCAAGTAAACATGCACTTTTCAATTTAATTTCAGAAGCAACACTAGATGGTTTATAATTAGGCTTCATGTGTTGCTCCAATTCTTTTGCCACAATCTGATTTGCACTCTTATTTTTCTCCTGTTTTGCTTTATTAGCTCTATTAATATCATCTTTCAAAATGGAATCAGGAGTCATAGGGAGGAAAGTAATATTTTTATCCTTATGAACAAGAGTATACTGATTGTTTCTACGATGGTGTACAGAATTTTTATCAAATTTCCATGGTCTACCAAGTAATAAGGTACATGCTTGCATAGGTACCACATCACAATCAACATAATCAGCATATGTAGAGATACTAAAATGCACACGAACAGTACGTGTTACCTTAACCTTGCCGCTGTTGTTGAACCATTGGATGTAGTAAGGATGTGGATGTGGTCTTGTGGTAAGAGATAACTTCTCCACCATCTCCATGCTAGCCAAGTTGTTGCAGCTCCCTCCAACTATGATGACGCAAATTATGCCTCTGATTTTGCTTAGCTTGTGTAACCTGCACACTCAAAACACGTTGAGCAACCAAACATTCATACCTGTCAGCATCTTCAGCAGCCATGTATTTCCTCTCATGATCAGAATCATCTCTACCGTGTTCTTCATGTGTAATAAGAGCCAAATTCTCCTCATCATAGTCACTAGCGGACTCATACCCACCATCCTCAGTAGCAATCATCGCACGCTGAGATTGGCATTCTCTCGCAAAATGTCCTCTTCCCTTACAATGACGACAAATAATATCACTTGTGTGCCTTGTTGACGCCATAGAAGAAGAAGAGCTCTGCGCAGGCCAACAGGTGTGCTCTTGGCAGATAGTGGTGGTTGTGCCTGCTTTCTTGTATCACGGTTGGACGTGGCACCTGAAGGAGGTGATGGTGCAGTGGAAGTAGATGATGCACGTGGTGTCCATGACGAAGGTTGACCTGTAGAGAAGTTAGTTCGCGCCAATGCCTGTCGATCCTGTACTTCACGTTCAGCTTTACAAGCAAGATGGAATAAACGAGTGATATTATTATAATCCTTATAGTCTAGAATCGTCTGAATCTCTCTATTTAACCCTCCCAGAAAACGTGCAAGCATAGCTTCATTCTCCTCGACAATACCACATCTAATCAAGCCAGTTTGTAATTCCTGATAATATTCTTCTACCGAATTTTTTCCTTGTCTTAAGCGCTGCAATTTTTGAAGTAATTCACGTTGATAATATGGTGGAACCCAACGAGTACGCATAGTAGTTTTCAAAGCAGCCCAAGTAGCTGGAACAGGATATAATCGATAATGGTCAGACCACCAAACACATGCAAAGCTAGTGAAAGCACAAACAGCAGCAGGAACACGTCTCTCCTCAGGATATTGTAAACATGTAAATCGTTGTTCAGTTTCTAACTCCCAAGTAAGATATATATTAGGAACATATCTACCCTCAAATGGTGGAATATTCAATTTTAGTTTAGGGAGATGGTCATGATCTCATACCTGAGGGGGAGCCCTAACATTGCCATTATTTGCATGTGGACGACCTGGTGGTTGTGGTGCTGGTGGTTGCACGTAGTTCTGATTTTGATCAACTTAATCCTCGTAATCTCCCACATAATCATCCTCCTCCGCATCAGCAGCAGGAGCCATAGAAGTATCAACAACAGCACCAACAGTTTGGCCAAGTGCAAGAGGAACACGGCTCGCTCAGCGGAGGGCTGTTTCGCGACGTGGAGGTAGTTGTTGCTGTTGTTGTTGTTGTAGAGGTGCGTTAGGTGCAGCCGGTGGTGGTGGTGGAAGACGCGCGAGCAGTTCATTAAACTTGTTATCGAGCTTTGTGTCGAACGTCTTCTCCATGCCATCTAGCTTCTCCATGGCCTCTTCAAATCTGTTTAGCACATCTTGCACCTGTCCACTCATCATTTGCTGAAATTTATCATCCAACTCCTTATTTGTCATGTTCTCCCAGTCAGTCTCGTCGGCTTGTGATCCTGGCATGGTTAGCAGCAATAGAAACAAACAAGAATATGATCCTACAGACTACTAACAAGAGGTAATGGTGGGTGTCACAAATCCGTCAAGCAAATCTCAAATTCTTACAAGTTCTTACCCAGCAGCAGGCGATGATCGGCAACCGTTGTAGTCAAAACTCTCAAAAGCTTGGATAGAGCGATTGCAAGGGAGAGTCAACGCACGATGTAGATGTATGTGGAGCTGGGAAGGCTTATAGTATGGTAGCAAAAAGGGTCAGCAATAATCAATTCAGAGATGCAAAATTGAATAAACGCTCAATGACGGTACTCTGCTGGTCCTAGGCTAGACCGTACTAGAGATGAGAGCCTAGAACACTAACAAAATCATGGCGCTGCACGTAAACAAGGGAGAGCACACTCTGAATTTTTTTTCTTTTTTTTCACTTTTTTGCACTTTTTTTTGCTCTGCAACAATTTTTTTTCGAAAAAGTCTACAAATGTCCTAAAAACTGCCTAGACAGAATTTTTCAGACTTAGTTTTTTTAACTGGAAATATTTTTCTTCTGTGGATGGCTCAAAATTTTGGGAGTCCTACTCTGTCACGACTCGGAGTATCGCGTGATCTGGAAATCCAGAACAAAGCAACAATTACTGGACTCGGACTAGGACTAGTGGCGGTGATGAATCTGGTGGAAACTCGACTCGTGGCGGATATTTGCAGGGCTATGAACATGGACAGGTGGCGAATCTGTGATGGAGGTGGACTCGGATTAGTGTGATGGTGGTGGATATGTGGTATATGGTAGCGGCGATGACGATGGTGGTATATGGCAGCGGTGATGACGATCGTGGTATATGGCAGCGGTGATGATGATGGTGGTATATGGCAGCGGTGATGACAATGGTGATATATGGCAGGGGTGATGACGATGGTGCGGCGGCGGGGTGACAACTTGTGAACAGAACTCGACACAATAAAGTACTAGACGCGAGGACCAGCAACTTGACACGACGATGCAACTGCAAATTCAACAATGCAAATACAGAAAAGATTATGCAAAGGCTCAGATTGGTTCGGATAAGATGAACTAACCCTAATTTTTTTTGGCTTTTTTGCGGACTAAGGGTATGAAGAACAGACTCGATCTAAACTACGAAAAACTGTAAAATCTCTCCGAGCAACCTAGAAATCTGATACCACTTGATAGAGGCAAAGGTGTCCCGTCTTTCGATGAGATGGTTGCTATCGTTTTTGAGGAAGTCGACTTTGACGATCCGACTACGAACGTGCGACGATGTCGCGCCTTAGCAATCGCTAAACCAACTCCGAGAGGTTATTGACCACGCCGGAGCACGATCAACCTGACCACGAAGGTCTGTTTCCTGCAGGCAAATGAAGAACAAGCAAGAAACTAATATTGCAATCTGGGTATTGAGAATATATGAGGGAAGCTTTATTGATCAAGGTGGGGTTATGTGACGCCTTGGTCTGGTCGTTGAACACAAACGAAGTACGCGAAGTTGCAGCTATGTCGAACTTTTAATCTAAACAAAACCCAAAGTCTAAACGATGCCCTAAGGGCTGTATATATGGAGGAAGAGGAGCGAATTTCGTGTCCCTTGAGGGAGGGGTCCGAAACCAACCCTAACAATTGTTTCCCCACACATACGGACTCTAAAAACAGCCTATACTTAAGTATTTCGAAATTACATGGGCCTGGCCCAATAATAAGGTGACGCAGCACCTAGAATAGTCTATGGACGAATATTATGAAGTGGCATCTTGTATATTTCGTCCAAGGCTTCATGCACTCATTATGGTGGCTTCAAAGTCCTGGAATCATCACTTGTAACTACGTTCTTGTTCCCCTTGTGCATGCCAACATCTCCATGCTTGAACTTGCTCCAAGGTTCATCTTTCTTGTCCATGGTAGGCCCTTCATTTGTAAGCAAAACAAATGTATCCAATTTAGGCAGCATCATATTCTCATGAACATTGGAATCGTTACCAAGAAACGAAAGTAGCTGATAATTCAATTGGCGTGCGCGAGCTCTAGTAATTGGTCCAGTATGTATAGCAGCAGGGGTTGTGGGTGTAACAATGATATTGATGTCCTCATCACGACTTTTGAAGGGTGCTCTTGTATAACTGAGTCACATGTGCACCAAATGAGATCAGTAAAAATGGATGACATATACATATACAACATGTACACCTTGTCTCTTTTGTTAGCTAGATTTCAGATTAAGCAACGCCGAGGACGGCTTTGTTTTCAAGAAGGGGAGGATGATGAGGACATGACAACCTTGGATACGACCAAAAATATTGCATACATGCATATTTGTCAGGTGATTTCTAGTGCAAACTATTCAATGATCTATTATGTTATCCAGAACAAAAATACTTGACACACTTTTGTGTTTTGTCTAATTGCAGGTGTATGGGACATTTGTACAATCCACATATGAAGATAAGGCAAAAGGATAAGTTTAGGTTCTGTTCAAAAAGTCCTCTCACATCACTTTTGGGCCAAGAGAAGATAGAGTCCAAGTCTCTCACATTCTGGATTCAGATTCGGACTACACAGACATACTTGATTCAATACGCCAACAACTTTTTCATACGGACTCCGAATTGGGTGATTCTTTTTTTGTTTGAAAGTAGATTTTGTTCTCTTTCCAACCCAATTGGTTTCACCTTTAAATTCTTCCGGAGCGTTGAGATATGGACGAAATAATCTGACGCTGAAGCAGAATGTGAGTCAAACAACAAGTCCAAAGGTGTTGCATCACCTCCACTTGGGCCCATGAGCCTTGTACGACCTAGGGTTGGTTTTAGGCTGCCTTGGGACGTTCTCCCACCTCCTTGGCCGCCACCCCTTGCTCCTATATAAGTAGATCTATCTACTAGATTTTTCCTTGGGATTTGTTTAGTTAAAAGTTAGCCATTGCAACTTCGTGTACTTCGTTTGTGTCCAACGACCAGACCAAGACCGCTTACGGATCCCCACCATTATCAATACTTCATATATATTTGCAATATTCAGATTGCTTTATCATATTCTTGCTCGTTCTTCGATTGCTTGCAGGAATAGACCTTCGTGGTCAGGCTGACCGTGCTTCCGGCATTGTCAGTAACCTCAGGAGATTGGTTTAGCGATTGCTAAGGCACAACGTCGTGCACGTTTGTAGTCGGATCGTCAAGGTCGTCTCACCAAATCGCTAGTTATCATCTAATCGAAAGATCGGGACACCCTCGCCTCTATCAAGCAATCTTCATCTTCACCTGCAACTGGCAACGTTATAAGAGGGGCTGAGCAAAAGCGATAACATAGCCAAACAACGGTTTGGTAGGAATGGTGACAAAGGTTAGAGGTTCATGGCAATTTGGGAGGCTTGAAGCAAGTGGTAGGTAACGCAGCATAGCGATAGAACGAAGCAACTAGCATAGCAATGATAGTATTGAGATCCAAGGTGATGGTCATCTTGCTTGAAATCCCGCTAGAAAGAAGAACGCGTCCATGAAGAAGATGAAGCCACGAAGACGAACCAAGCGTAGACGAACGAATCCTCACGATCGCAACGAAACGGAAACTATCGAGAAGAAGCACACAACATGGTAAACACATCACACATGAACAAGGCATGATGCTCAACCAAGTATGATGAATGACGAAGCTATATGATGCTACTCATGGCAAGATATGATGCATACAAGAGCAACACATCAAAACAAGTTTAAATGAGGCCGGAAACAACCTATTACAATTCTGGTAAGTCCTCATATGCCAATTTCGAAATTGGTCCAGATCTGAATAAACCTTATGTTCAAGTTGTTAAACAGCAAGTTAAGATGCACCAAGATGATCTACACGAAATTCTAGTCAAGTTACATATAAGGTTCATTTAATTCGGAGCTACGCCTTAGAAGATATGAGCAAAACAAGTTAAACATGGCATTGACGCAAAATGAATTCAAACATCAAGCACACACCTCAAAACTTGGATGCAACAAGGTAACATGAAGCTACATGCAAAACTAAGCAATTTTTATGTAGAGCACACTCAAAACGGAGCAACGGTTCAACAGATACACATGAAACAAGTTTAAAGCACAAGCTGTCCAAAATAGCAACTAGGCAACTTGCAAGCCTCGAAACAACATGCTACAGCACCTCAACATGAAAACAAAATGACATGGATGTGATTTATAGATAAAGCATTACGAAACATGAACACTGGGCTATCTCCAGAAATCACTAGAACATGCTCAAAAGGACATGGCAACTTAACAACTAATAACAGTTTTAGCAAGTGTAAAGTAGCAACGTTATGATAGCATGTTTGCAAGCATGGCACAGAGGCATACGATATCCAAAATTAAGAAACATGGCATGTGAACAGAGCACTCATAGCATACTTCAAAACATGTAATTGGAGCAACTCCAAAAGAGGCATAGATTAATCAATATCAAGCTCATAACATGGCATCATGAAGTTAACAGAAAAACTGAAATATCATTTAGGCATGTTAAAGGCTATGAACACATATGCTACAGGACATATACGAGGCATAAAAAGGCATGTAATGATAAAGCATGACATGGAAAACAAAACATGTCAACTAAACATCTCCAGATTATGCATGGATAAATTGGTAGCATTAAGCAAAGATAGCAACATGATATAACAGTTTCAGCATTGACAAAATTAACAGCAAGTAACCACTTCACGAGCTTGATGCACTCACCACAAGGCATACAAAAATACATGGATTGCATCACTGTAGATATGGCATGGATATGCTCCTAAATCATGTAGACCTCATGCTCAAAGGATGCACACACAAAATGCAACAAAAAAGACAAATCACCAAGTTATAACAGTCTCAGCGGGTTAACATCACATAGCACTATTGCAACGATGATTAGGGAACCAAGATGAACTCAAACAAAAAAGCATGGCACAATGGAACAAATTGAAGAGCATCTCACGGTGAATATTTTGATATATCTTATGCTCTAAACGGAGCTACGGTCATGAACATATAATGTGATGAACAGGGCATGAAAATGTTGCAGATCCGGGGACTTGGAAGAAAAATCACCTCCGGATCTAGGGTTGACCCAGGCGCAGAAAACGAGGCAGCGGCAGATCTCGCCGGGGACGACGCTTGAGTTGGTTGGGAGGCGGCCGGAGCTGCGGGGGGGGGGGGGGTCGCCGGAGATGCCGGGGGCGCCGGATCCGGGCGGCGCCGGCCCGGATCTGGCCGGAGTCGCCGGCGAGGAGCGGCGGGGCGCTCGGGCGCGGGTGGCGGCGGCGTGGCGCGGAGTGCAGCGGCAGAGCTGGGCGGCGCCGGTGGAGGAGGTTGGCGCGGGCGCCGGCGAGCGCAGCCGCGGCTAGGGCGGCGCGGAGGAGGCGCGGGCGAGCGGGGGCGATGCAGGTGCGGAGCGGCGACGGATGGGCTCGGCAGGGCCCGCTGCGGGCTCGCGGGCCGGCGGCAGTGCGCGGTGGCCGGGGCCACGTGGCGTGACGGGAGAGGCTGGGAGCGGCGGCGGGGTTTCGCCCGGTCCGGGACGGACATGTCCGGCGGGCGAGAGGGGAATTTCTAGGGTTTGGACCCGGATTTGGACAGGGGGAGGCATATTTATAGGTAGGAGGATGTAGGAGTGTCCAAATGGAGTGAGGTTTTCGCCCACACGATCGTGATCCGAAGACGCAGGACATGGAAGTGGTTTAGATGGGTTATTGGGCTGTTTTGAAGGGGTGTTGGGCTGCAACACAAAGATGGCTTTTGCAGTTACCCGGTTAACCGTTGGAGTATCAAACGGACTCCAAATGGCACGAAACTTGACAGGCGGTCTACCAGTGGTGTACCAAGGCCGCTTGGCAAATCTCGGTCCATTCCGAGAATGTTTAACACCCGCTCACAACAAGAGACAAAAGGGGGGCGCCAGAGGGCATAGGAGTGTCGGATTGCAAAACGGACAACGGGGAAAATGACCGGATGCATGTTTTGAAAATTATGAGGATGCAAAGCATATGATGACATGGCAAAATGCAACATGCAAGCACATGACACGGCAACGACGGCGAATAAACAGCAGACACCTGGCGCATTAGATCCGGAGCGTTACAGAGGCCCCGCGTCCGCTCAGGTGGTCCAAGTGCACCATCACCTTCAGCTCGTTCGACCAGCTCAAGTGCGCGGCAACTATTGATGCCCTCCCGATGCTTTGCTCGCCCGTCATCAGCAATGTCCCTGCCACCAAGACCCTCATCGATGGCGGTGCAGGGCTCAATCTTCTTTCCATCGAGACGTTCGACTGCCTCCAAGTGCCCTATGATCAGCTACAGCCCACCAACCCTTTCTCAGGAGTGACTGATGGCTCCACCACCCCAATAGGGCAGATCCACCTCCCTGCAACCTTCGGCCAGTGCGACAACTACTGCACTGAGCTCATCGAGTTCGACGTTTCCCACATCCGCCTTCTCTACAATGCCATCATTGGGTATCCAGCCCTGGCCAAGTTCATGGCGGTGACTCATCATGGTTAAAGTGTCCTCAAGATGCCAGGGAACCGCGACATCATCATGATCGCCTGCGAGGATAAGGACGCAGTGTGCTCTCTCGAGCGAGCCTACCAGGCTGCGGCGATCTAGAACCCCGACGACGAAGGCACCATCTACCCTCCTGAGGCTGTCCCGTATAAGAAGTAGCTGCTTCGCAAGAGCCTCAGGAGAGCTGTGTGTCCAGCGGCACCGCCTCAGGACATGCACCCACAGAAGGGGCGCCTCCCTCTCTCGCATAGGAAGGCGCGCCCGGTGCCCATCTCATGCTGGGCTCGGGGGCTTTCCTCTAGAGGGCCGCTGACCTAGCCCACGTCATGAGGGAGGTGCTCGGGCACCACGTGGAGGCGTGCTTCAACGCGCATTTTCCCCACGAGGGTACAAGGCATGGGATACCAGGTGCTGAGGATTTCAGCACTAAGGCAACCGAGGAGCTTCAAGCAGCGAGAGCCATGCGCGGCGACCGCCGCCCACCACCTAGCGCGGCTCCTTGTCCTGGCGAGGACGACGAGCCGCGCGTCTACGTCAACATTCCAGGGCTCAACAGGGCCGCATCCCAGGAGCGCTTCTAGACATCACACGTTGGTCGATGTGAGGACCCCCCTCACAGCTATGTTCGCATGCCCTCCGGCCTACCGAACGTGGCTGTTACCTTCCAGCGTCGCCTGCGGAGCGTTCTGGCGGCTCAAGAGGCCAGGCACCAGGCGGTCCTGGTGGAAATGGAGACGGTTCTTCACGAGCCTCCCGGGCCCCTCGAGCCTTGATGAGGACATCAATAACATTGTTACACCCACAACCCCTGCTGCTATACATACTGGACCAATTACTAGAGCTCGCGCATGCCAATTGAATTATTAGGTACTTTCGTTTCTTGGTAACGATTCGAATGTTCATGAGAATATGATGCTACCTAAATTGGATACATTTGTTTTTCTTACAAATGAAGGGCCTACCATGGACAAGAAAAATGAACCTTGGAGCAAGTTCAAGCATGGAGATGTTGGCATGCGCAAGGGGAATAAGAACGGAGTTACAAGTGATGATTCCAGGACTTTGAAGCCACCATAATGAGTGCATGAAGCCTTGGACGAAATATACAAGATGCCATTCATAATATTCGTCCATAGGCTATTCTAGGTGCAACTTCGCGTACTTCGTTTGTGTTCAACAACCAGACAAAGGCGTCACAGAACCCCACCTTGATCAATAAATCTTTCCTCTTATATTCGCAATATCCAGATTGCAATCTTAGCTTCTTGCTTGTTCTTCGTTTGCCTGCAGGAAACAGACCTTCGTGGCCATGTTGATCGTGCTCCGACGTGGTCAATAACCCCTCGGAGTTGGTTTAGCGATTGCTAAGGCGCGACGTCCTCGCACGTTCGTAGTCGGATCGTCAAAGTCGACTTCGTCCTAAACGATATCCACCATCTCCTCGAAAGACGGGACACCTTTGCCTATATCAAGCCTCCCGAGGTTCATGACCCGGGCGGCTCATGAGGAGCGACTTCTTCAGCACGCGTCTTCAAGTACCTCAACATCTCTTCAGCAACGGTGCCAGGTGACATTTTCCCGTTTATTTAGTTTGGAGTGCCCTCAGGCTGCATTATCCCCAGATCGCATGGGTCTGTCCCTGCGACATGTTTCCTTTTGTGTCTTTGATTCACTCTGTTGGGGGCGCCCCTCGGGCTGCATCATCCCCAAGCCGCATGGGTCTGTCCCTGTTGCATGTAACATCCTTTGCATCTATTAGAGATGGCTTGCCTCCTTCCATGAGTTATTTTATGATTATCATCTGCCTGTCCGGTACTTCATTGCCATGAACGTTGTACGCCCTTGCAAATCCACCCATGATCGCCTCATGATTAAGGACTGGCACAACGTCTGTGCTCGGGTCCGTCCCTACAGCGTCGCTAAACCAAAGAGGCTGAGCTCTGGCTCACGGGCCAGCTCCCGTGTATGTCACCTCCCATGGACCTTGGTGCCTTGTTCCCGCATGAGCTAATTGCGGGTGGACGAGCTAGGGCGCGCGACCAGGTGCCTCCTCACCATGGGAACCGCACGCCGGTTGTCTTTCTTCAGGATTTTCGCATGAGAAGAATGGCACGGCTTCTGTGCTCAGGTCCGTCCCTGCAGCGCCGATAAACCCAACGACCTAGCTCTGTCTGGCGGGCCGGCCCCATTCACGTCACCTCCTGGGGTCATTGGTGTTTGGCCTTCTCATGTGATAACCTCAGGTGATTCATTCGGCGTAGGTTGTCTAACCATCTGATGAGGACATGACTACCTTGCATACGACCAAAAATATTGCATACATGCATATTTGTCAGGTTATTTCTAGTGCAAACTATTTAATAATCTATTTATGTTATTGATGAGGACATGACTACCTTGGATACGACCAAAAATATTCCATACATGCATATTTGTCAGGTGATTTCTAGTGTCAACTATTCAATAATCTATTTATATTATCCAGAACAAAAATACATCACACACTTTTTTGTTTTGTCTAATTGTAGGTGTATGGGACATTTGTACAATCCACATATGAAGATAGGGGAAAAGGAGAAGTTTAAGTTCTGTTCAAAAAGTCCTCTCACGTCACTTTTGGGCCAAGAGAAGATAGAGTCCAAGTCTCTCACGTTCTGGATTCAGATTCAGACTGCACAGACATACCTGACTCAAAATGGCAAGAACTTGTTCATACGGACTCCGAATTGGGTGATTCTTTTTTTGTTGGAAAGTAGATTTCATCCTCTTTCCAAACCAATTGGAATCACCTTTAAATTCGTTTGGAGCATTGAGATATGGACGAAACAATCCGACGCTGCAGCAGAATCCGAGTGAAACAAGTCCAATGGTGTTACATCACCTCCACTTGGGCCCATGAGCCTTGTACGACCTAGGGTTGGTTTTAGGCTGCCTTGGGACGTCCTCCCACCTCCTTGGCCGCCACCCCTTACTCCTATAGAAGTAGATCCATCTAGTAGCTTTTTCCTTGGGATTTGTTTAGTTAAAAGTTAGCCATTGCAACTTCATGTACTTCGTTTGTGTCCAACGACCAGACCAAGACCGCTTATGGATCCCCACCTTTATCAATGCTTCATCCATATTTGCAATATTCAGATTACCTTTATCATATTCTTGCTTGTTCTTCGATTGCATGCAGGAATAGACCTTCGTGGTCAGGTTGATCGTGCTCCGGGGTGGTCAATAACCTCTCGAAGTTGGTTTAGCGATTGCTAAGGCGCAACGTCGTGCACGTTTGTAGTCGGATCGTCAAAGTCGACTCCACCAAATCGATAGTTATCATCTCATCGAAAGATCGGGACATCCCCGCCTCTATCAAGTGTTATCAGTTTCCAGGTTGCTCGGTGAGAATTTCCAGATTTCCCTAGATTAGATTTATTTTATTACCTATTGTCCAACAAAAAGCCACAAAAAAGTTAGATCTATTCGTCCTTTTGTCCAAGCCAGTCTGAGCCTTTGCAATTTTCTTTTCATTGTTTGCATTATTGAAATATCGGTTGCATCGTCGTGTCGAGTTGCTGGTCTTAGTGTCTAGTCCTTTAGAGTTTCGAGTTCTGTTCACAGCTTGTCACGCCGGCCGCACCATCTTCATTGTCGTTGCCATACACCACCACCGTGTCATTATTGCATCCGCTGTCCACCACCGCCATCCATCAATTTCCACCACGTACTCCCCATCATTCATTGTCATAATCATACTTGAGGTCGTTCGCGTCATCACTAGATCCAATCTGCATCTTATCTAGCTTGTTTGTGAAAAAAAAGAAAAAAAAAGAAAAAAAGTGAGAGAAAAAAAAGAAAAAAAGAGGAAAAAAAGTGAAAAAAATTCCGTGAAAAAAGGAGAAAAAAAGATATTCAGAGTGTGCTCCGGCTTTGTTACGCGTCGCGCCGTGATTTTTTTAGTGTTATAGGCTCGTGTCTCTAGCACGGTCTAGCCTAGGACCAGCACAGTACCATCGTTGAGCTATTATTCAACATTGCATCTCTGAATTGATTATTGCTGATCTTTTGCTATCATATATTTGGCCTTCCAAGCTCCACATATTTCTACACCGTGTATACATACGCTCACCTGGCAATCGCTTTACTCAATCTTCGGAGTTATTTGACACCGCTGGTTGCCGGTCACCACCTGCTGTATGGTAAGAACTTGTAAGACTTTGATATTTGCTATACTGTGAGCGTTTTACCACCACATCCTAGTAGTTCATAGGAACATTATTCTCGAATTCTATTTCTTGTTTTTCTACTAAATATGGCAGGTTCCAGAGTCAGTTGGGCTTCATCAATCGTGGGAGACGTGCCACCAGCTCCGAAAATACAACCACCGTCACAAGAGGTGCAAAGACATAAGAATACGCACAATCAGGTTTTTGTTTCCATGCCACCTTTTAATGTTTGTTTTAAGCCTGATTTATATATTGAATGGGAGTTCGAAATAAATGTTATATTTGCTTCCCATGATTTTTCGGAACGTAAAAAAGTTAAGCTTTGCGGGTGGTTCTTTCACTAGTTTTGCTACTGTTTGATGGAGTGAACATTGTCGGTTATACCCTGAATATGTACCTACTACTTGGGATGATTTAAAACTTGTCATGAGAGATAGATTCGTCGATGTTTATTATACTCGTGGCATGATTAGAAAACTACAACATTTAAAACAAGGTAGTGACACTGTAAGAAAATATTATGATGATTTACGAACTACCTTGTTGCATTCCTTTTTAGAGGAAAGTGAAGAAGATTTTATGGATAGATTTTGGGGAGGATTAAACCGTGATATTCAGGAGATACTAATTCATGAAGAATGTTATCCTATGGACCATTTGTTTCATCTTGCATGCAAAGCTGAACAGGAAATAAAGAGGCGTGATGCCCACAAGACAAACAAGCATAAGGTGCACATCCAAGGAGTTGAGACGGTCCTTCCTTCTACCACTGCGCCTACTATGACAACAACATCCGTTGTTGTGAGAACTGCATCAGCTCCATATTATGACCCGTCACTGCCGAGAGTTCCAACATCATCTGAGTTGATAACACGAGGTAATGACAAAGGTACTGATCTTCTAACTTCGCATGCGAATGATGAATGCCTTGTCGATTTAAATACACCATGTGATGCTCTAGCCACTACATTAATCACACCACCTATTTTAGATGATTATGCTGATGATTTGACTTTGCCATGTGATCAAACAACTGCAATATCAAGAATTTTGAGTGCACCCATTGAATTAACCGTTGATGTGAAAAACCATGTGAATCAGGCACTACAACAAATTTGGATCAACTACGTTTGAAAATAATTGTGCCAATGTTTAATAATTTTGATATGACCTCTAATCTTGATAATGATTTTGTGTTGAATGACTTGTTGCATGTTTGCTTATTGCAGCATGTTGTAGCATGTAATTCTGAAACTATAAAAGTTTATTCACCAATGTTGGGATGGTTTAATGATGCTTCTGATATGAATAAGAGTTTCACTTATATGTGCAAACTGAGTTGCAATATTTTCATGCCTTCTACTTCTTGTGATAATATTTTGGCTTTATATTTTATGAACTTTGAAAGTTACTCATGTATACATGTGTCATATGTGCAAAAACGAAGGGAAATAAAAATGGATGACATATACATATACAACATGTACACCTTGTCTCTTTTGTTAGCCACATTTCAGATTAAGCAACGCCGAGGACGGCTTTATTTTCAAGAAGGGGAGGATGATGAGGACATGACTACCTTGGATACGACCAAAAATATTGCATACATGCATATTTGTCATGTGATTTCTAGTGTCAACTATTCAATAATCTATTTATATTATCCAGAACAAAAATACTTCACACACTTTTGTGTTTTGTCTAATTGTAGGTGTATGGGACATTTGTGCAATCCACATATGAAGATAGGGGAAAAGGAGAAGTTTAAGTTCTGTTCAAAAAGTCCTCTCACGTCACTTTTGGGCCAAGAGAAGATAGAGTCCAAGTCTCTCACGTTCTGGATTCAGATTCGGACTGCACAGACATACCTGACTCAAAACGCCAAGAACTTTTTCATACGGACTCCGAATTGGGTGATTCTTTTTTTGTTGGAAAGTAGATTTCATCCTCTTTCCAAACCAATTGGAATCACCTTTAAATTCGTCCGGAGCGTTGAGATATGGACAAAACAATCTGACGCTGCAGCAGAATCCGAGTCAAACAACAAGTCCAAAGGTGTTACATCACCTCCACTTGGGCCCATGAGCCTTGTATGACCTAGGGTTGGTTTTAGGCTGCCTTGGGACGTCCTCCCACCTCCTTGGCCGCCACCCCTTACTCCTATATAAGTAGATCCATCTAGTAGCTTTTTCCTTAGGATTTGTTTAGTTAAAAGTTAGCCATTGCAACTTCGTGTACTTCGTTTGTGTCCAACGACCAGACCAAGACCGTTTACGGATCCCCACCTTTATCAATACTTCATCCATATTTGCAATATTCAGATTGCCTTTATCATACTATTGCTTGTTCTTCGATTGCATGCAGGAATAGACCTTCGTGGTCAGGTTGATCGTGCTCTGGGGTGGTCAATAACCTCTCGAAGTTGGTTTAGCGATTGCTAAGGCGCAACGTCGTGCACGTTTGTAGTCGTATCATCAAAGTCGACTCCACCAAATCGATAGTATCATCTCATCGAAAGATCGGGACATCCCCGCCTCTATCAAAAGATCGGGACATCCCCACCTCTATCAGTTATCCAGAACAAAAATACTTCACACACTTTTGTGTTTTGTCTAATTGCAGGTGTATGGGACATTTGTGCAATCCACATATGAAGATAAGGGAAAAAGAGAAGTTTATGTCCTGTTCAAAAAGTCCTCTCACGTCACTTTTGGACCAAGAGAAGATAGAGTCCAAGTCTCTCATGTTCTGGATTCAGATTCGGACTGCACAGACATACCTGACTCAAAACGCCAACAACATTTTCATACGGACTCCGAATTGGGTGATTCTTTTTTTGTTGGAAAGTAGATTTCGTGCTCTTTCCAACCCAAGTGGATTCACCTTCAAATTCGTCCGGAGCATTGAGATATGGGCGAAACAATCTGATGCTGCAGCAGAATCCGAGTCAAACAACAAGTCCAAAGCTGTTACATCATATTCACTTGGGCCCATGAGCCTTGTACGACCTAGGGTTGGTTTTAGGCTTCCTTGGGACGTCCTCCCACCTCCTTGGCCGCCACCCCTTGCTCCTATATAAGTAGATCCATCTAGTAGCTTTTTCCTTGGGATTTATTTAGTTAAAAGTTAGCCATTGCAACTTCGTGTACTTCGTTTGTGTCCAATGACCAGACCTAGACCGCTTACGGATCCCCACGTTTATCAATACTTCATACATATTCGCAATATTCAGATTGCTTTTATCATATTCTTGCGTGTTCTTCGATTGCTTGCAGAAATAGACCTTCGTGGTCAGGTTGATCGTGCTCTGGTATTGTCAATAACCTCAGGAGATTCGTTTAGCGATTGCTAAGGCGTAACATCGTTGCACATTTGTAGTCGGTTCGTCAAAGTCTTCTCCACCAAATCGATAGTTATCATCTCATCAAAAGATCGGGATACCCCGCCTCTATCAAGTGGTATCAGTTTTCAGGTTGCTCGGTGAGAATTTCCAGTTTCCCCTAGATTAGATTTATTTTCTTACCTATTGTCCAAGAAAAGGCCACAAAAAATTTAGATCTATTCATCCTTTTGCCCAAGCCAGTTTGAGCCTTCGCAATTTTCTTTTCATTGTTTGCATTATTGAATTATCGGTTGCATCGTCGTGTTGAGTTGCTGGTCTTAGGGTCCAGTTCATTTAGAGTTTCGAGTTCTGTTCACATTAGTCACGTCGCCGCTGCATTGTTATCCCTTCCGCTGTCCACCACACCATCCATCAATTTCCACCACGTGCTACCCATAGTTCATTGTCACAATCACAGTTGAGGTCATTCACATCTTCGCTTTATCCAATCTGCATATTATCTAGTTTGTCTTGGAAAGAGGGTGAGAAAAAAAGATAGAGAAAAAAAAGAGAGAAAAAAGAAAAAGAAGTCAGACAAAAAGGTCTATTCCTGATAGAGGCGGGGTGTACATCAATACCATGGTTACACCCACAGCCCCTGCTGCTATACATACTGGACCAATTACTAGAGCTCGCGCACGCCAATTGAATTATCAGGTACTTTCGTTTCTTGGTAACGATTCCAATGTTCATGAGAATATGATGCTGCCTAAATCGGATACATTTGTTTTGCTTACAAATGAAGGGCCTACCATGGACAAGAAAGATGAACCTTGGAGCAAGTTCAAGCATGGAGATGTTGGCATGCGCAAGGGGAAAAAGAACGGAGTTACAAGTGATGATTCCAGGACTTTGAAGCCACCATAATGAGTGCATGAAGCCTTGGACGAAATATACAAGATGCCACCTCATAATTTTCGTCCATAGGCTATTCTAGGTGCTGCGTCACCTTATTATTGGGACGGGCCCATGTAATTTCGAAACACTTAAGTATAGGCTGTTTTTAGAGTCCGTATGTGTGGGGAAACAAGAGTTAGGGTTGGTTTCGGACCCCTCCCTCAAGGGCCACGAAATTCCCTCCTCTTCGTCCATATATACAGCTCTTAGGGCATCGTCTAGACTTTGGGTTTTGTTTAGATTAAAGTTCGCCATAGCTGCAACTTCGCGTACTTCGTTTGTGTTCAATGACCAGACAAAGGCGTCACAGAACCCCACCTTGATCAATAAAGCTTTCCTCTTATATTCGCAATATCCAGATTGCAATCTTAGCTTCTTGCTTGTTCTTCGTTTGCCTGCAAGAAATAGACCTTCGTGGTCAGGTTGATCGTGCTCCGGCGGGGTCAATAACCTCTCGGAGTTAGATTAGCGATGGCTAAGGCGCGACGTCCTCGCATGTTCGTAGTCGGAACGTCAAAGTCGACTTCGTCCAAAACGATAACCACCATCTCATCGAAAGACGGGACACCTTTGCCTCTATCAAGTGGTATCAGATTTCTAGGTTGCTCGGTGAGATTTTACAGTTTTTCGTAGTTTAGATTGAGTCTGTTCTTCATACCTATAGTCCACGAAAAAGCCAAAAAAAATTGGGTTAGTTCATCTTATCCGAACCAATCTGAACCTTTGCATAATCTTTTCTGTATTTGCTTTGTTGAATTTGCGGTTGCATCATCGTGTCCAGTTGCTAGTCCTCGCGTCTAGTACTTTAGAGTTTCGAGTTTTGTTCATAAGTTGTCACGTCGCCGCCGCACCATTGTCATCACCGCTGCCATATACCACCAGCATCATCACCGTTGCCATATACCACCATCGTCATCACCGCTGTCATATACCACCATCGTCATCGCCTCTACCATATACCACATATCCACCGCCATCATGCTAATCCGAATCCACCTCCATCACAGATTCGCCACCAGTCCGTGTTCCATCGCCCTGCAAATATCCGCCACCAGTCTGAGTTTCCACCAGATTCATTTCCGCCACTAGTCCTAGTCCGAGTCCAGTAATTGTTTCTTTGTTCTCGATTTCCAGATCACGTGATACTCCGAGTCGTGACAGAGTAGGACTCCCAAACTTCCTAGCCATCCGCAGAAGAAAAATAGTTCCAGTTTAAAAAAAAACTAAGTCTGGAAAATTCTGGCTAGGCAGCTTTTAGACCATTTGTATTCTTTTTTGAAAAAAAAAATTGTTGCGGAGCCAAAAAAGTGAAAAAGTGCAAAAAAAGAGAAAAAAAAGAAAAACAATTCAGAGTGTGCTCCTCTGATGAGGACATCAATACCATTGTTACACCCACATCCCCTACTGTTACATATAATGGACCAATTACTAGAGCTCGCACACGCCAATTAAATTACCAGGTACTTTCGTTTCTTGGTAATGATTCTAATGTTCATGAGAATATGATGCTGCCTAAATTGGATACATTTGTTTTGCTTACAAATGAAGGGCCTAGCTTGGAGAAGGATGAACATTGGAGCAAGAACAAGCATGGAGTTGATGGCATGCGCAAGGGGAACAAGAACGAAGTTACAAGTGATGATTTCAGGACTTTGAAGCCACTATAAGGAGTGAATGAAGCCTTGGAAGAAATATACAAGATGGCAATTCATAAATTTCGTCCAGAGGCTATTCTAGGTCCTGCGTCACCTTATTATTGGGCCAGGCCCACGTAATTTCGAAATACATAAGTATAGGCTGTTTTTAGAATCCGTATGTGTGGGGAAACAAGAGATAGGGTTAGTTTCGGACCCCTTCCCCAAGGGCCACGAAATTTTCCCCTCTTCCTCCATATATACAGCCCTTAGGGCACCGTTCAGACTTTGGATTTTGTTTAGATTAAAAGTTTTGATAGAGGCAAAGTTGTCCCGTCTTTCGATGAGATGGTGGCTTTCATTTGGAGGAAGTCGACTTTGACGATCCGACTACGAACGTGCGAGGACGTCGCGCCTTAGCAATCGCTAAACCAACTCCGAGAGGTTATTGACCACGCCGGAGCACGATCAACCTGACCACGAAGGTCTGTTTCCTGCAGGCAAACGAAGAACAAGCAAGAAACTAAGATTGCAATATGGATATTGCGAATATAAGAGGGAAGCTTTATTGATCAAGGTGGGGTTCTGTGACGCCTTGGTCTGGTCGTTGAACACAAACGAAGTACGCGAAGTTGCAGCTATGGCGAACTTTTATTCTAAACAAAACCCGAAGTCTAAATGATGCTCTAGGGGCTGTATATATGGGGGAAGAGAGGGGAATTTCGTGGCCCTTGGAGGAGGGGTCCGAAACCCACCCTAACTCTTGTTTCCCCACACATACGGACTCTAAAAACAGCCTATATTGAAGTATTTCGAAATTACATCGGTCTGGCCCAAAAAGAAGGTGATGCAGCACCTAGAATAGCCTCTGGACGAAAATTATGAAGTGGCATCTTGTATATTTCGTCCAAGGCTTCATGCACTCATTATGGTGGCTTCAAAGTCCTGAAATCATCACTTGAAACTCTGTTCTTGTCTCCCTTGCGCATGCCATCAACTCCATGCTTGTTCTTTCTCCAATGATCATCCTTCTTCAAGCTGGGCCCTTCATTTGTAAGCCAAACAAATGTATCCAATTTAGGCAGCATCATATTCTCATGAACATTAGAATCATTACCAAGAAATGAAAGTACCTGATAATTCAATTGGCGTGCGCGAGCTCTAGTAATTGGTCCAGTATGTATAGCAGCAGGGGTTGTGGGTGTAACAATTGTATTGATGTCCTCATCATCCTCCCCTTCTTGAAATGAAGTCGTCCTCGACGGAAGCTCATCTTCCTCACCCAAATAAGGCTTCAAATCTGCAATGTTAAAAGTGGGACTAACCCCAAAATCTGCAGGCATCTCAAGTTTATATGCATTATCATTTATTTTCTCTAACACCTTAAAAGGACCATCAGCACGTGGCATTAGCTTTGATTTGTGCAAATTAGGAAATCTATCCTTACGCAAATGTAACCAAACAAGATCTACAGGTGCAAACACAACATGTTTTCTACCCTTATCTCCAGCAAGCTTATATTTAGCATTCATATGCTCAATGTTTTCCTTAGTTAACTCATGCATTTTTAAAATCAATTCAGCACGTTCTTTAGCATCAAAATTAACCTTCTCCGAAGATGGAAGAGGCAACAAATCAATAGGTGCACGAGGTAGGAAACCATACACAATTTCAAAATGGCACATCTTAGTAGTAGAATGCAATGAACGATTATAAGAAAATTCAATATGAGGCAAGCATTCTTCCCACATTTTCTTATTATTCTTCAAAACAGCCCTAAGCATAGTAGACAATGTTCTATTGACTACTTCAGTTTGTCCATCAGTTTGGGGGTGACAAGTAGTACTAAAAAGCAGTTTAGTCCCCAACTTAGCCCATAAACATCTCCAAAAGTGGCTAAGAAATTTAGTATCACGATCTGAAACAATAGTATTTGGCACACCATGCAAGCGATTAATTTCACGAAAGAACAAATCAGCAACATTAACAACATCATTGCTTTTATGACATCGTATAAAGTGTGCCATTTTTGAGAATCTATCCACGACAACAAATATGCTATCCCTCCCCTTCTTTGTTCGAGGTAAACCTAAAAGAAAGTCCATAGATATATCCTCCCAAGGAACACTAGGCACAGGCAAAGGCATATATAAACCATGAGGATTGAGTCGTGACTTAGCTTTTTGACATGTAGTGCAGCGAGCAACAAATCGCTCAACATCCCGTCTCATCTTTGGCCAAAAGAAATGTGTAGCCCGTCTTCTTCACGCCAAAGTTTCCCATTAATCCTCCTCCATGCGCCTCCTGCAACAACAAAAGACGAACAGAGCTAGCAGGAATGCATAGCTTGTTAGCGCGGAACACAAAACCATCATTAACAACGAACTTGTTCCATGTTCTTCCTTCTTTACAATTCTGCATTACTTCTTTAAAATCAGCATCATGCACATATTGATCTTCGATGGTCTCCAAACCAAATATTTTAAAGTCAAGTTGTGAAAGCATAGTATAGCGACGAGACAAAGCATCAGCAATAACATTTTCTTTACCCTTCTTGTGTTTGATGACATAAGGGAAAGTCTCAATGAATTCAACCCATTTAGCATGTCTACGATTCAGTTTAGCTTGACTTTTAATATGTTTGAAAGATTCATGATCAGAATGTATAACAAATTCTTTGGGCCATAAATAATGTTGCCATGTCTCTAAAGTCCGAACAAGAGCATATGATTCCTTATCATAAGTAGAATAGTTCAGACTAGGCCCACTCAATTTTTCAGAAAAGTATGCAACAGGTTTGCCATCTTGTAATAACACACCTCCTAATCCAATTCCACTAGCATCACATTCAAGCTCAAAAGTCTTATTAAAGTCAGGAAGTTGAAGTAAAGGGGCATGTGCCAACTTATCTTTCAATACCGCGAAGGCTTCTTCCTCTGTGGTACCCCAAACAAAAGGCACATCCTTCTTTGTAAGCTCATTGAGAGGTGCAGCAATGGTGCTAAAATCTCTCACAAAACGCCTATAGAAACCAGCGAGGCCAAGAAAACTCCTCACTTGTGTGACCGTTTTGGGCTGCGGTCAACTCTCAATAGCTTCAATGTTGGCTTTATCAACTTCAATTCCCTGTGGAGTAACAACATAGCCAAGAAAAGATACTCGGTCGGTGCAAAAGGTGCACTTCCCAAGGTTACCAAACAAACGTGCATCACGTAGAGCATTAAAACCAACACGTAAATGTTCCAAATGTTCTTCCGAAGATTTGCTATAAATCAGTATATCATCAAAATAGACGACCACAAATCGTCTAATGAAAGCACGTAAAACTTCGTTCATTAGTCTCATGAAAGTACTAGGTGCATTAGTTAACCCAAAAGGCATGACTAGCCACTCATATAAACCAAACTTAGTTTTAAATGCTGTTTTCCATTCATCTCCCAATTTCATACGAATTTGATGGTATCCACTACGCAAATCAACTTTGGAGAATATTGTAGAGCCACTCAATTCATCAAGCATATCATCTAGCCTAGGAATAGGATGACGATAACGAATGGTAATATTATTAATGCCTCTACAATCAATGCACATACGCGACGTACCATCCTTTTCCGGCACTAGAATAATAGGAACAACACAAGGACTAAGGGATTCGCTAATATAACCTTTGTCGAGTAGCTCCTGTACTTGCCGCATAATCTCCTTCATCTCCTCTGGATTGGTACGGTATGGTGCACGCTTGGGTAGCGATGCACCAGGAATTAAGTCAATTTGATGCTCAATCCCTCGAATAGGTGGTAATCCCGGTGGCACGTCTTGTGGGAAGACGTCAGCGAACTCCTGCAAAATGTTAGTGACAGTAGGGGCCAAACAGGAAGGCACGTCCTCGAATGAAAATAATGCCTCTTTGCACACAAAAGCATAGCAAATAGATTTGCTAAAAACTAGCTCATCAATATCAGATTTGGTGGCAAGTAAACATGCACTTTTCAATTTAATTTTAGAAGCAACACTAGATGGTTTACTATTAGGCTTCATTTGTTGCTCAAATTCTTTTGCCACAATATGATTTTCAGTCTTATTTTTCTCCTGTTTTGCTTTATTAGCTCTATGAATATCATCTTTCAAAATGGAATCAGGAGTCATAGGAAGAAAAGTAATATTTGTATCCTTATGAACAAGAGTATACTAATTGTTTCTACCATGGTGTACAGAATTTTTATCAAATTGCCATGGTCTACCAAGTAATAAGGAACATGCTTGCATAGGTACCACATCACAATCAACATAATCAGCATATGTAGAGATACTAGAATGCACCCGAACAGTACGTGTTACCTTAACCTTGCCGCTGTTGTTGAACCATTGGATGTAGTAAGGATGTGGATGTGGTCTTGTGGTGAGAGATAACTTCTCCACCATCTCCATGCTAGCCAAGTTGTTGCAGCTCCCTCCATCTATGATGACGCGAACAGAACGTTCCTTCACAACTCCCTTTGTATGGAACAAATTATGCCTCTGATTTTGCTCAGCTTGCGTGACCTGCACACTCAAAACACGTTGAGCAACTAAACATTCATACCTGTCAGCATCTTCAGCAGCCATGTATTGCGTCTCATGATCAGAATCATCTCCACCGTGTTCTTCATGTGTAAGAAGAGCCAAAGTCTCCTCATCATAGTCACTAGCGGACTCATACCCACCATCCTCAGTAGCAATCATCACACGCTGAGATGTGCATTCTCGGGCAAAATGTCCTCTTCCCTTACAACGACGACAAATAATATCACTTGTGTGCCTTGTAGACGACATGGAAGAAGAAGAGCTCTGTTCAGGCCCGGCAGGTGTGCCCTTGGCAGATAGTGGTGGTTGTGTCTGCTTTCTTGTATCACGGTTGGAGGTGGCAGCTGACGAAGGTGCCGGTGTAGCAGAACGTGTGGAAGTAGATGATGCACGTGGTGTCCACGATGAAGGTCGACCTGCAGAAAAGTTAGTTCGCGCCAATGCCTGTCGATCCTGCACTTCACGTTCAGCTTTAAAAGCAAGATGGAATAAACGAGTGATATTATTATAATCCTTATAGTCTAGAATGGTCTGAATCTCTCTATTTAATCCATCCAGAAAACGTGCAAACATAGCTTCATTCTCCTCAACGATACCACATCTAATCAAGCCAGTTTGTAATTCCTGATAATATTCTTCTACCGAATTTTTTCCTTGTCTTAAGCGCTGCAATTTTTGAAGTAATTCACGTTGATAATATGGTGGAACCCAACGAGTACGCATAGCTGTTTCAAAGCAGCCCAAGTAGCTCGAACAGGATATAATCTACAATGTCAGATCACCAAACACATGCAAAGCTAGTGAAAGCACAAACAGCAGCAGGAACACGTCTCTCCTCAGGATATTGTAAACATGTAAATCGTTGTTCAGTTTCTAACTCCCAAGTAAGATATATATCAGGAACATATCTACCCTCAAATGGCGGAATATTCAATTTCAGTTTAGGGACATGGTCATGATCTCGTACCTGAGGGGGAGCCCTAACATTGCCATTATTTGCATGTGGACGACTTGGTGGTTGTGGTGCTGGTGGTTGCACGTAGTTCTGATGTTGATCAACCTCATCCTCGTAATCTCCCACATAATCATCCTCCCCCACATCAGCAGCAGGAGCCACAGAAGTATCAACAGCAGCACCAGCAGCTTGGCCAGGCTGAAGAGGGACACGGGTCGCTCGGCGGAGGGTTGTTTCACGATGTGGAGGTAGTCGTTGTTGCTGTTGTAGAGGTGCGTTAGGTGCAGCTGGTGGTGGTGGTGGTAGACGCGCGAGCAATTCATTGAACTTGTTATCAAGCTTTGTTCCGAACGCCTTCTTAATGCCATCTATCTTCTCCATGGCCTCTTCAAATCTATTTAGCACATCTTCCACCTGTCCACTCATCATTTGCTGAAACTTATCATGTAACGCTTTGTTTGTCATGTTCTCCCAGTCAGTCTCATCGGCTTGTGATCCTGCCATGGTTAGCAGCAATAGAAACACACAAGAATATGATTCTACAGACTACTAGGAAGTGGTGGTGGTGGTGTGGTGAACAGTCATAAATCCGTTAAGCAAATCTCAAATTCTTACCAGTTCTTACCCAGTAGCAGGCGGTGATCGGCAACCGATGTAGTCAAAACTCTCAAAGCTTGGATAGAGCAATTACCAGTTAGAGTCAAATGCACGATGTAGATGTATGTGGAGCTGGGAAGGCTTTTAATATGGTAGCAAAAAGGGTCAGCAATAATCAATTCAGAGATGCAAAGTTGAATAAACGCTCAACGACGGTACTGTGCTGGTCCTAGGCTAGACCGTACTAGAGACGCGAGCCTAGAACACTAACAAAATCACGGCGCTGCACGTAAACAAGGGTGGAGCACACTCTGATTTTTTTTTCTTTTTTTTCACTTTTTTGCACTTTTTTCCTCTTTTTTTTTCCTCCGCAACAAATTTTTTTTGAAAAAGTCTACAAATGTCCTAAAAACCGCCTAGCCAGAATTTTCCAGACTTAGTTTTTTTTTTCAAGTTTGGAACTATTTTTCTTCTGCGGGTAGCACGAAAGTTGGGGAGTCCTTCGCTGTCACGACTCAGAGTATCGCGTGATCTGGAAATCAGGAACAAAGCAACAATTACTGGACTCGGACTAGGACTCGTGGCGGAGATGAATCTGGTGGAAACTCGGACTGGTGACGGATATTTGCAGGGCGATGGAACACGGACTGGTGGCGAATCTATGATGGAGGTGGACTCGGATTAGCGTGATGGCGGTGGATATGTGGTATATGGTAGCGGTGATGACGATGGTGGTATATGGCAGCGGTGATGACGATGGTGGTATATGGCAGCGGTGATGATGATGATGCGGTGGTGATATATGGCAGCGGCGATGTGACAACCTGTGAATAGAACTCGAAACTCTAAAGGACTAGACGCTAAGACCAGCAACTTGACACGACGATGCAACCGCAAATTCAACAAAGCAAATACAGAAAAGATTATGCAAAGGCTCAGATTGGTTCGGATAGGATGAACTAACCCTAATTTTTTTTGGCTTTTTCGTGGACTGTAGGTATGAAAAACAGACTCGATCAAAACTATGAAAAACTGTAAAATCTCACCGAGCAACCTGGAAATCTGATACCACTTGATAGAGGCAAAGGTGTCCCGTCTTTCGATCAGATGGTGGCTTTCGTTTGGAGGAAGTCGACTTTGACGATCCGACTATGAACGTGCGAGGACGTCGCGCCTTAGCAATCGCTAAACCAACTCCGAGAGGTTATTGACCACGCCGGAGCACGATCAACCTGACCATGAAGGTCTGTTTCCTGCAGGCAAACGAAGAACAAGCAAGAAACTAAGATTGCAATCTAGATATTGCGAATATAAGAGGAAAGCTTTATTGATCAAGGTGGGGTTCTGTGACGCCTTGGTCTGGTCGTTGAACACAAACGAAGTACGCGAAGTTGCAGCTATGGCGAACTTTTGATCTAAACAAAACCCAAAGTCTAAACGATGCCCTAGGGGCTGTATATATGGGGGAAGAGGGGGGGAATTTCGTGGCCCTTGGAGGAGGGGTCCGAAACCCACCCTAACTCTTGTTTCCCCACACATACGGACTCTAAAAACAGCCTATATTAAAGTATGTCGAAATTACATGGGCCTGGTCCAAAAAGAAGGTGACGCAGCACCTAGAATAGCCTCTGGACGAAAATTATGAAGTGGCATCTTGTATATTTCGTCCAAGGCTTCATGCACTCATTATGGTGGCTTCAAAGTCCTGAAATCATCACTTGAAACTCTGTTCTTGTCTCCCTTGCGCATGCCATCAACTCCATGCTTGTTCTTGCTCCAATGATCATCCTTCTCCAAGCTAGGCCCTTCATTTGTAAGCAAAACAAATATATCCAATTTAGGCAGCATCATATTCTCATGAACATTAGAATCATTACCAAGAAACGAAAGTACCTGATAATTCAATTGGCGTGCGCGAGCTGTAGTAATTGGTCCAGTATGTATAGCAGCAGGGGCTGTGGGTGTAACAATGGTATTAATGTCCTCATCATCGTCCCCTTCTTGAAATGAAGTCATCCGCGACAGAAGCTCATCTTCCTCACCCAAATAAGGCTTCAAATCTGCAATGTTAAAAGTGGGACTAACCCCAAAATCTGCAAGCAACTCAAGTTTATATGCATTATCAGACTTTGGGGGTTTTGTTTAGATTAAAAGTTCGCCATAGCTGCAACTTCGCGTACTTCGTTTGTGTTCAACGACCAGACCAAGGCGTCACAGAACCCCACCTTCATTAATAAAGCTTTCCTCTTTTATTCGCAATATCCAGATTGCAATCTCAGTTTCTTGCTTGTTCTTCGTTTGCTTGCAGGAAATAGACCCTCGTGGTCAGGTTGATCGTGCTCCGGCGTGGTCAATAACCCCTCGGAAGTTGGTTTAGCGATTGCTAAGGCGCGACGTCTTCGCACGTTCGTAGTCGGATCGTCAAAGTCGACTCCCACAGAAAACGATTGCTATCTCATCGAAACATCGGGACACCTCTGCCTCTATCAACCTCTCGGAGTTGGTTTAGCGATTGGTAAGGCGCGACGTCCTCGCACGTTTGTAGTCGGATCGTCAAAGTCAACTTCCTCCAAAAGGATAGCCACCATCTCATCGAAAGACGGGACACCTTTGCCTCTATCAAGTGGTATCATATTTCTAGGTTGCTCGGTGAGATTTTACAGTTTTTCATAGTTTAGATCGAGTCTGTTCTTCATACCTATAGTCCACGAAAAAGCCAAAAAAATTAGATTTAGTTCATCTTATCCAAACAAATCTGAGCCTTTGCATAATCTTTTCTGTATTTGCTTTGTTGAATTTGCGGTTGCATCGTCGTGTCAAGTTGTTGCTCTTAGCGTCTAGTCCTTTAGAGTTTCTAGTTCTGTTCATAGGTTGTCACGTCGCCGCTGCCATATATCACCACCGCATCATCATCATCACTGTTGCCATATACCACCACCACATATTCACCGCCAATCCGAGTCCATATACGCCACCATATATCCATTGCCATCACGCCAATCCGAGTACACCTGCAACATATATCCGCCACCAGTCCGAGTTCCACCAGATTCATCTCCGCCACTAGTCCGAGTTCCACCAGATTCATCTCCGCCACCAGTCCTATTCTGAGTCCAGTATTTTGTTACTCTATTTTGGATTTCCAGATCACGCCATACTCCGAGTCATGACAGAAAAGGACTCCCCAACATCCGTGCTACCTGCAGCAGAAAAATAGTTCCAAACTCAAAAAAAACTAAGTCTGGAAAATTCTGGCTAGGCAGTTTGTAGGACATTTGTAGACTTTTTCAAAAAAAATTGTCGCAGAGCAAAAAAAAAAGAGGAAAAAAAGTGCAAAAAAAAAATCAGAGTGTGCTCCTCCCTTGTTTACGTGCAGCGCCGTGATTTTGTTGGTGTTCTAGGCTCGCGTCTCTAGTACGGTCTTGCCTAGGACCAGCACAGTACCGTCGTTGATGAGGACATCAATACCATTGTTACACCCACAACCCCTACTATTACATATAATGGACCAATTACTAGAGCTCACGTGTAACGCCCCAGATGTAACTTGCCATATTTGTATTCCAACTATTGCCATTGCCGGCTATGTGTTATGATATTCCCTCCGTGGTTGGGTTCTCTCCGTTTTGCATTTTGGTAATGTCATGCATTTCATATCATGTCATCATGTGCATCGCCTTCGCATACGTGTTCGTCTCATAAATCCGAGCATCTTTCCCGTTGTCCGTTTTGCAATCCGGCGCTCCTATGTCTCCCGGCGTCCCCTTTTACATTTCTTCGTGAGCGGGTATTAAACATTCTCGAAGTGGACCGAGGGTTGCCAAGCGGCCTCGGTATAGCACCGGTAGACCGCCTGTCAAGTTTCGGGTCAATCGGAGTTCGTTTGGTACTCCAACGGTTAACCGGGTAACCGTGAAGGCCTCGTGTGTGTTGCAGCCCAAAACCCCTTCATAACATCCCAATAACCCATCTAAGTCACTCCCATGTCCTCCACCGTTCGATCACGATCGCGTGGGCGAAAACCGCACTCCGTTTGGAGCCTTCTAGCTCCTCCTATCTATAAAAAGGCCTCCCCCTCCTCCATTTGCGGGCAAATCCACCCCGAAACCCTAATTTCATCGCTCCGCGCGGGCGGACGTGTCCGCCACCGCCGCCCGCAGCCACTCAGGGGCTGCCACGTGGCGCTCCGGCTTCCCCGCCGCCGCCAGCCCGCCGGGGCCCGAGGCCGGCCCGCCCCGGGCCGCATCTGGGCCGCGCCCCCGCGCTGCGCCTCCGCCCGCTCCGCCTCCCGCACGCCGCGCCGCCGCGCCCCGCTGCTCCCGCCGGTGCCGAGCCGCCGCTCCGGCCGCCACCTCGCCGCCCGATCCGCGGCTCCGCCACCCCGCCACTCGCCGGCGCCGCCGCGTCTCCCCGCCTGCCGCTCGCCTCCGCCGCCTTCGCCGCCCGACGCCGGCCTCCTCCCGCGCCTCCGCCCGCATCGCCCGCGCCGGCCGGAATCGCCATCGCCGGAGTCCGGCCAGATCTAGGGTTTACCCCGTGCCCCTCGTTTTTTTTGCTAAGTCCTCATGAATTTTTGCATCAACATCACCTGTTTCACCAGCCATAACTTTGCATCCGTAGCCCCGTTTCGCGCGTATCATATGTCAAATTGTTCGCCTCGAAGAGTACATCATTTTGTTCCATTGAATAATTTTCATTTGAAGTCATCTTGATTCCCGAAATTCTGTTAGAAGATGGCTAGTTGATGTTAGTTGCTGGATCTTATCTGAACATGCACTTTTGTCATTTTTGCCATGATTGATGTGTACCTCCTATGAAGTTGAGTCCTACATGAGTTTTGTAATATGCCATGTTACCTCTCCAGAGAATTATTCCATGTATTTTTGTGATCTATGTGGTGACTAGCACAAGCATGCAAACTAGGTATCTTGATGTTGCTGATTTCAGAGACTTAGCGATTTCACAAAGTCCCTGACTGCTGTTATTTTTATGTCATGTGTTCATGTTGTTTCCGAGAGATCTATGCATAATTTGAGCATGATCAGTAAGGGTGTTTTGGACTTGAGTATTTGCTTGATCTGTCCATGCCTTGTTTTGCAATTATGGAGTGACATAGCTTGAGTCAATTGAGCTCAACTTTTGCTTCAAAATGTTGCCGGCAGATTGTTTACGTGTTATTCGATTTTGCCAAGCTTGGTGTAGTTGATCCTTGCATGATATGATGTTATTCTTGCCATTTATTGTTACTATGCCATGTCTTCTTGATGTATGTATGCTTAGTCTATCATGAATTGCTCTGTAGTGAGTGCATCGAGCTCACGAACATGCCTAGTCGTTATCAGTTTTCTGCCATGTCCAGTTTTCTGCTAAGTCTGAAACCTGTAATGAAACTTGCTTAATTGACATGGGTGTAAACATATTTTCTGATCCTTTTTGGCTTATGGTCAGTAAGAGACTTTTGTCAAGTGCTATGTCTAGATTCATTCCATGCCTTATTTTGCTATGCTCTGATCCTGTAGCATGTTGTTTCATTGCTCTGAACATGCCATCCTGATGTTAGTTTCTGCTTTGTTGATATTTTCACCAAGTCTGGGAACTTGTTATCGTTTGCACTTTTGCCATGATTGTTTGGACCTGTTATGATGTGATTTAGCCGTAGCTCAGTGTTCATCTTTTGTCAAGCATCTTGAGTAGCTTACTGTCATATGCCTTGTTGTCATGTTTGGGTGCAGTAGCTTAATTATTTGTTGCTTGCTAAGTAGCATCATGCTGTTTATGGCAGTTTCGTGTCATTCTTGTATTGCTTGCCATTTGCAAACCGTGCATCCGATTCCGGTGAATTTTATATCGATTTCAACCGAAATCACCTCATCTATCCAGTGGCATGCTTGGTTTTCCAAGATTATGCCCTGTTCATCCTTGTCCTTCCGGAGCATGCATACGCATTGCATATCACCTCTCGCATATCATGCCATGTTTTGCATCATGTTGCTTGCGCATTGCATCGTGGTTGATATTGGTTCCTTTGCTTGTTCTCTTGTCTTGGGTAGAGCTGGGAGACGAGTACGTGACCGAGGATTCCGTTGAGAACGCTTACGAGGACCAAGCTTTCGACAACTCTGAGAACCTTGCAGGCAAGATCACCATACCCTCGAAATCACTTCTATCTTTGCTTGCTAGATTGCTCGCTCTTTTGCTATGCCTATGCTGCGATACCTACCATTTGCTATATCATGCCTCCTATATTGCCTTGTCAGCCCCTAACCATCCATGTCCTAGCAAACCGTTGTTTGGCTATGTTACCGCTGTTGCTCAGCCCCTCTTATAGCGTTGCTAGTTGCAAGTGAAGATGAAGTTTGTTCCTTGTTGGAACATGGACTTGTTGTTCCTTGTTGGAACATGTTTACTTGTTGGGATATCACAATACCTCTTATATAATTAATGCATCTATATACTTGGTAAAGGGTGGAAGGCTCGGCCTTATGCCTGGTGTTTTGTTCCACTCTTGCCACCCTAGTTTCCGTCATACCGGTGTTATGTTCCCGGATTTTTGCGTTCCTTACACGGTTGGGTGATTTATGGGACCCCCTTGACAGTTCGCTTTGAATAAGACTTTTCCAGCAAGGCCCAACATTGGTTTTACCATGTGCCACCACCTACTCTTTTTCCCCCGGGTTTTCGCGAGCCCGAGGGTCATCCTTATTTTAGCCCCCCCCGGGCCAGTGCTTCTCTCTAAGTGCTGGTTCGAACTGAGCTGCCTGCGGGGCCCCCTCGTGGAAACTCGAGGCCTGGTTTTACTCGTAGCTAGTCTCATCCGGATGTGCCCTGAGACCGAGATATGTGCAGCTCCTATCAGGATTTGTCGGCATAATCGGGCGGCTTTGCTGGACTTGTTTTGTTGCTGTCGAAATGTCTTGTAGTCCGGGATTCCGAGATTGATCGGGTCTTCCCGGTAGAAGGAATATCTTTCGTTGACCGTGAGAGCTTATCATGGGCTAAGTTGGGACACCCCTGCAGGGTATTATCTTTCGAAAGCCGTGCCCGCGGTTATGAGGCAGATGGGAATTTGTTGATGTCCGGTTGTAGAAAACCCGAAGTTGACCTTAACTAAAACACATCAACCGCGTGTGTAACCGTGATGGTCTCTTCTCGGCGAGGTCCGGGAAGTGAACACGGTTGTTGGAGTTATTTCTGACGTAGGTCGTTTTAGGATCACTTCTTGATCACTTCTAGTTTCATGACCGTGCTTTGCCTTCTCTTCTCGCTCTCTTTTGCGCTGTAGCCACCATATGCTAGTCGCTTGCTGCAGCTCCACCTCATAAACCCCTTTCCCATCTTTAAGCTCAAATAGTCTTGATCTCGCGGGTGTGAGATTGCTGAGTCCCCGTGACTCACAGATATTATCACCACAGTTGCAGGTACCAACGATGCCAGTGCGGATGACGCGTCCGAGCTCACTTGGGAGTTCGACGAGGAACGTGGCCGTTACTATGTTTCTTTTCCATATGATCAGTAGTGGAGCCCAGTTGGGTGATCCGGGGATCTGTTTAGCATTTGGGGTAGTCTTCTTTAATTTTGGTACCGTAGTCGGACCTTGAGTGTATTTTGTATGATGGATGTTATTTATGTACTTGTGTGAAGTGGCGATTGTAAGCCAACTATGTATCTTTCCCCTTTATTTATTACATGGATTGTGTGAAGATTACCTCACTTGCGACATTGCTTTCAATGCGGTTATGCCTCTAAGTCGTGCCTCGACACGTGGGAGATATAGCCGCATCGAGGGCGTTACAAGTTGGTAATCAGAGCCTTTCCCCGACCTTAGGAGCCCCCACTGTTTGATCGTCTTTAGTGGCCGAGTTGTGTCTAGAAAAATGTTTTGAGTCATTTAGGAATTATATACCGGAGAGTTTAGGAATTCTTTTTACTTCCCAGTCCCTTCGACCTTCTGGTAAGGCTTCCTGACGTAGAGTTTTGACTCTTCTCTTCTCAAATTTCACTAAATTTTTTTTTAGGATCACGCGGGTATATTACAATCGCTCCGATGGTTTTATGATGACAACATTGTCTTGGTTGCCTCCTGGCATTTAGGGGTTGTGGCAGTGTCCCGGGGAGTTGAGCTCCGAGGTGTTGTCGTCATAATTTTATCTTTGCGGTTTTGGAATACCTAAGTTTAGTACGCCGACATCGAAAATCTCTTTTGTACAGTTGTTGGTGAGATAACCCTGATAGCCCAGTACTGTGGCGAGTGCAGGGGTATTGCCATGACTTGTATAACGGATGCTTTTCGAAGGTTGAGGTAGACGATTTCCGAAGGTTTCTTGGTTATGTGTTGAAGGATGGATACAGCTGGTTGTAGGATTTGCTAGTTTGGGTGAGATATTATGCTTCCCCTGTATCCCCAACACCTGATTGCACAACCAGAAAGTTTCGGGAGTTTATAAGTGGGAATTCTTGTAGCTTTAGTATTTCTTCCGCAGATATTTGGTTTGTGATTGGGTAATCCTTACCAAGTATTTGTTCACTTCCATACCTTGTTGATTTTATTCCTTACCATGTTCTAAGTGGCTTCTCAATTTTGGAAGTGTGATGATTTACATTGGAATTCATTCGTTCATTCTCGTTCGAATGTTAATTGTGAAGACTATATGTTGCAATTTCGTTCCTTTGATTCGGCCTCAATATATCTCTGTCAAGATGCTAATGGATGTCACCCTCTTCAGGATGGCTCCACCAACGCGTCAGAATCCGGAACGCAATGAAGGGAATCAGGCTAACCCTCCGCCACCGCCTCCGCCTCCGGAAGCTTGGCAAGCCTTGATGACTGCCACAAATGCCAATGCTCAGATTCTGATTCAGCTCTTGCAAGATCGCAACCAAGGGCAAGCTAATCAAGAGAATCAAGGCCAAGGCAACAATCAGCCGCATTTCGCTTCACTGAACCAGTTCCTTGCTAATCAGCCAAAGACCTTCAGCTACTGTGTCGAGGCCACAGACGCAGATGATTGGCTCGTGGACATCAGCAAGCATTTCGAGTGCAGCAATGTGAGACCTGAGGACTTTGTCAAGTTTGCCTCTTTTCAACTCAAAGATCAAGCTGCTGAGTGGTTCCAGCAATACAAAGATTCCAGAGGAGGTCGCGTGATCACTCGGGATGATTTCCGTCGTGATTTCAAAGCGCACCACATTCCAGAAAGTGTTGTTGAGCTTAAGCGTGAGGAATTCCGCAATCTCAAGCAAGGCAACATGTCTGTCTATCAATACAACACTCAGTTCCAGAAGCTCTCTCGTTTTGCAAGGCAAGACATCCCTGATGAGAAGAGTATGATCTACCAATTCAGGCGTGGTCTCAGAGAAGATCTGCAGCTTGCTCTCGTGCTTTTCGAGCCATTAAAGTATGATGAATTCTATAACATGGCGCTGAAACAAGAAGCTGCTCAGCTCAAGTGTGAGGCATCTAAGAAGAGAGTCAGAGACGCAGTTCAGTCTTCTTCTTCTTCACTTGTGGCAGCTAAGCAACAGAAGTTCTGGTTGCCTCCTCCTCCTCCGTTCCGTCAGCCTTATCAGCAGAAGAACTCAAGTGGTCATGGATCTTCCCACCCACCCAACCCTGTCTATCAGAACAAGTCTCAGAATCAAGCTCCAAGGCCAAGTGCTCCTTATCATCGTCCGCTCTCAGAGGTGACTTGCAGGAAATGTCAGCAAAAGGGTCACTATGCGGACAAGTGTTTCAACCAGAGGCGCCTTCCGCCTCCTCCTCCTGTGAAATCTTCCAGCAATGCAGTGGTCAAGCATAATCCTAAGCATGCCAAGGTGAACATGATGAATGCAGCTCAAGTAGAGGATTCTTCTGAAGTGATCATGGGTAATCTTCCTGTTAATGATATTCCTGCAAAAGTCATATTTGATACTGGGGCATCGCATTCTTTCATGTCATATCCTTTTGCATCGGAGCACAGTTTTGACACAGAGGTCTTACCTAAAGCTCTGCAAGTTGTTTCCCCGGCAAAACGTTTGAGTTCTACCATGTGCGTTCCCAATGTTTCCATCAAGATGGGTGATTACAAATTCTTGTCAAAACCAATTGTTCTTGGTGATTCTGATATTGATCTCATTCTCGGGATGGACTGGCTTTCTAAGCACAAGGCTCAGCTTGAGTGTGCTGCCAGGGAAATCAAACTGACTCACACTTCGAACGATGTGATCATCTATGCTTCTCGTGATGATACCATTCGGTTGTTTTCTCTCAATGAGAATGATGAATTGGAGGCTATATCTCAGATTCCAGTCGTTTGTGAGTACCAAGATGTCTTTCCAGAAGAGCTTCCGGGTATGCCTCCCCGTCGGCCAGTTGAATTCGTTATTGAGCTTGAGCCTGGCACGGAACCCGTTTGCAAGCGTCCTTACAAGCTTGGACCAGATGAGCTCAAGGAATTGAAGATTCAACTCGATAAACAAGAACGTCTGGGTCTGATCAGACCGAGTTCTTCTCCTTGGGGTTGTGGTGTTCTTTTTGTAAAGAAGAAGGATGGCACGGACCGACTTTGCGTCGATTACCGTCCATTGAACAAGAAGACTATCAAGAACAAGTACCCACTTCCCAACATCAATGAGCTATTTGAGCAACTCAAAGGTGCTAAGGTGTTCTCCAAGCTTGACCTTCGTATGGGTTATCATCAGATTCGCATTCGTGAAGAAGATATTCCCAAGACAGCATTCAGAACAAGCTTTGGTTCTCATGAATATACTGTCATGTCTTTCGGCCTCGTCAATGCTCCTCCGTATTTCACTCGCTTGATGAATTTCATCTTCAACCCCTACATCAACGAATTTGTCTTGGTCTATCTCGATGATATTTTGGCCTTCTCCAAGAATAAGAAGGATCATGCCGAACATTTGCGATTGGTACTCGACAAGCTCAGAGAGTATCAATTATATGCGAAGTTCTCCAAATGTGAATTCTGGCTTGATGAAGTTCTTTATCTTGGTCATATCATCTCTGCCAAGGGCATTGCTGTTAATCCAGAGAGGGTATCTGCAGTTTTGAATTGGAATCCTCCTCAGACTGTCAAGCAGCTTCGCAGTTTTCTTGGACTTGCAAGCTATTGCAGAAGATTCGTTGAGAATTTCTCCAAGATTGCCAAGCCTCTTTCCAACCTCCTCCAGAAGCATGTGAAATATGTTTGGTCTCCTGAGTGTGACGTTGCTTTCAACACTCTCAAAGAGAAACTCGTCACTACTCCAGTTCTGACTCCTCCTGACGAATCCAAGCCTTATGAAGTATTCTGTGATGCTTCTCTCCAGGGCCTCGGTGCTGTGCTAATGCAAGAGAAGAAGGTTGTTGCCTATACCTCTCGCCAGTTGAAGCCCAATGAAAGGAACTACCCCACTCACGATCTTGAGTTGGCGGCAGTTGTCCACGCACTAATAACATGGAGACATCTCCTGTTGGGAAGGAAAGTGGACATATTCACAGATCACAAGAGTCTCAAGTATATCTTCACTCAGCCTCATCTCAACCTCAGACAGACTCGATGGGTCGAAATGATTCAAGAGTATAATCTGAGTATTGATTACACTCCAGGCAAGGCTAATGTGATTGCAGACGCTTTGAGCAGGAAGGCTTACTGCAACAGCTTAATCCTCAAGCCCTTTCAACCGGATCTTTGTGAAGCTTTCCACAAGTTGAATCTCCAAGTTGTCCCTCAAGGTTTTCTTGCCAACCTCATCGTCTCTCCTACCTTGGAAGATCAAATTCGTGAGGCACAATTGTTGGATACCATGGTGAAGAAGGTGAAACGTGGTATTGAAAAGAGCATTCCCAAATACAAGTGCTATCGAGTTGATGACAGAGATACTCTTTTCTTCGAGGACCAGATCGTGGTTCCAAAGGGTGATCTTCGTAAAGTCATTATGAACGAAGCGCACAATTCTCTTCTGTCAATTCATCCTGGAAGTTCGAAGATGTACCATGACCTCAAGCAGTCGTATTGGTGGACTCGAATGAAGCGTGAGATCGCTCAATTCGTGAATGAGTGTGATGTCTGCAGAAGGGTGAAAGCAGAACACCAACGACCAGCTGGTCTTCTCCAACCTCTTGCTATTCCAGAATGGAAGTTTGATCATATCGAAATGGACTTCGTGACTGGTTTTCCTAAGTCCAAGCGTGGAAATGATGCTATCTTCGTCATCATCGACAAGCTCACCAAAGTGGCTCATTTTCTTCCTATCAAAGAGTCTATCACAGCAGCGCAGCTGGCAGAGCTCTACACCTCCAGAATTGTCTCTTTGCACGGCATTCCACAATTGATCTCTTCAGACCATGGCAGCATCTTCACCTCCAAGTTTTGGGATTCTTTTCAGACGGCCATGGGCACCAACATCCGCTTCAGCACAGTGTTCCAGCCTCAGACTAGTGGACAAGTTGAGCGTGTCAATCAAATTCTTGAAGATATGCTCAGAGCCTGTGTTATCTCTTTCGGCATGAAGTGGGAGGATTGTCTTCCTTATGCTGAATTCTCTTACAACAACAGTTTTCAAGCCAGCTCGGGCAAAGCCCCATTCGAGATTCTCTATGGCAGAAAGTGTCGTACTCCTCTCAACTGGTCTGAAACCGGTGAACGCCAATTGCTCGGCAATGATTTGATCTCAGAGGCCGAGGCTATGTGCAAGGTGAGTCGTGAGAACCTCAAAGCCGCGCAGTCGCGCCAGAAGAGCTATTACGATAGCAAACATCGCGATGTGGCATTCGAGATCGGAGACCATGTTTACCTCCGCGTCTTGCCAATGAAAGGAACTCGTCGCTTCGGTATCAAGGGGAAACTTGCCCCGCGATACGTCGGTCCCTTCAAGATCATCAGGAAACGAGGCGATCTAGCCTATCAACTTGAGCTTCCCTCCAACTTTGCAAATGTGCACGATGTCTTCCACGTGTCACAGCTTCGCAAGTGTTTCAAGACGCCTGAGCGCACCATCAACTTCGAAGAGATTGATCTTCAAGAAGATTTGTCCTATCATGAGCATCCAGTTGCCATTCTTGAGACAACTGAGCGCAAGACTCGTAACAAGTCAATCAAATTCCTCAAAGTGAAATGGTCACATCATTCAGACCGAGAGGCCACCTGGGAGCGTGAAGACCACCTACGTTCCGAGTACCCGGAGTTCTTTCAGTCCTAGATCTCGGGACGAGATCCTCTCATAGTAGTGGTGTGTTGTAACGCCCCAGATGTAACTTGCCATATTTGTATTCCAACTATTGCCATTGCCGGCTATGTGTTATGATATTCCCTCCGTGGTTGGGTTCTCTCCGTTTTGCATTTTGGTAATGTCATGCATTTCATATCATGTCATCATGTGCATCGCATTCGCATACGTGTTCGTCTCATAAATCCGAGCATCTTTCCCGTTGTCCGTTTTGCAATCCGGCGCTCCTATGTCTCCCGGCGTCCCCTTTTACATTTCTTCGTGAGCGGGTATTAAACATTCTCGAAGTGGACCGAGGGTTGCCAAGCGGCCTCGGTATAGCACCGGTAGACCGCCTGTCAAGTTTCGGGTCAATCGGAGTTCGTTTGGTACTCCAACGGTTAACCGGGTAACCGTGAAGGCCTCGTGTGTGTTGCAGCCCAAAACCCCTTCATAACATCCCAATAACCCATCTAAGTCACTCCCATGTCCTCCACCGTTCGATCACGATCGCGTGGGCGAAAACCGCACTCCGTTTGGAGCCTTCTAGCTCCTCCTATCTATAAAAAGGCCTCCCCCTCCTCCATTTGCGGGCAAATCCACCCCGAAACCCTAATTTCATCGCTCCGCGCGGGCGGACGTGTCCGCCACCGCCGCCCGCAGCCACTCAGGGGCTGCCACGTGGCGCTCCGGCTTCCCCGCCGCCGCCAGCCCGCCGGGGCCCGAGGCCGGCCCGCCCCGGGCCGCATCTGGGCCGCGCCCCCGCGCTGCGCCTCCGCCCGCTCCGCCTCCCGCACGCCGCGCCGCCGCGCCCCGCTGCTCCCGCCGGTGCCGAGCCGCCGCTCCGGCCGCCACCTCGCCGCCCGATCCGCGGCTCCGCCACCCCGCCACTCGCCGGCGCCGCCGCGTCTCCCCGCCTGCCGCTCGCCTCCGCCGCCTTCGCCGCCCGACGCCGGCCTCCTCCCGCGCCTCCGCCCGCATCGCCCGCGCCGGCCGGAATCGCCATCGCCGGAGTCCGGCCAGATCTAGGGTTTACCCCGTGCCCCTCGTTTTTTTTGCCAAGTCCTCATGAATTTTTGCATCAACATCACCTGTTTCACCAGCCATAACTTTGCATCCGTAGCCCCGTTTCGCGCGTATCATATGTCAAATTGTTCGCCTCGAAGAGTACATCATTTTGTTCCATTGAATAATTTTCATTTGAAGTCATCTTGATTCCCGAAATTCTGTTAGAAGATGGCTAGTTGATGTTAGTTGCTGGATCTTATCTGAACATGCACTTTTGTCATTTTTGCCATGATTGATGTGTACCTCCTATGAAGTTGAGTCCTACATGAGTTTTGTAATATGCCATGTTACCTCTCCAGAGAATTATTCCATGTATTTTTGTGATCTATGTGGTGACTAGCACAAGCATGCAAACTAGGTATCTTGATGTTGCTGATTTCAGAGACTTAGCGATTTCACAAAGTCCCTGACTGCTGTTATTTTTATGTCATGTGTTCATGTTGTTTCCGAGAGATCTATGCATAATTTGAGCATGATCAGTAAGGGTGTTTTGGACTTGAGTATTTGCTTGATCTGTCCATGCCTTGTTTTGCAATTATGGAGTGACATAGCTTGAGTCAATTGAGCTCAACTTTTGCTTCAAAATGTTGCCGGCAGATTGTTTACGTGTTATTCGATTTTGCCAAGCTTGGTGTAGTTGATCCTTGCATGATATGATGTTATTCTTGCCATTTATTGTTACTATGCCATGTCTTCTTGATGTATGTATGCTTAGTCTATCATGAATTGCTCTGTAGTGAGTGCATCGAGCTCACGAACATGCCTAGTCGTTATCAGTTTTCTGCCATGTCCAGTTTTCTGCTAAGTCTGAAACCTGTAATGAAACTTGCTTAATTGACATGGGTGTAAACATATTTTCTGATCCTTTTTGGCTTATGGTCAGTAAGAGACTTTTGTCAAGTGCTATGTCTAGATTCATTCCATGCCTTATTTTGCTATGCTCTGATCCTGTAGCATGTTGTTTCATTGCTCTGAACATGCCATCCTGATGTTAGTTTCTGCTTTGTTGATATTTTCACCAAGTCTGGGAACTTGTTATCGTTTGCACTTTTGCCATGATTGTTTGGACCTGTTATGATGTGATTTAGCCGTAGCTCAGTGTTCATCTTTTGTCAAGCATCTTGAGTAGCTTACTGTCATATGCCTTGTTGTCATGTTTGGGTGCAGTAGCTTAATTATTTGTTGCTTGCTAAGTAGCATCATGCTGTTTATGGCAGTTTCGTGTCATTCTTGTATTGCTTGCCATTTGCAAACCGTGCATCCGATTCCGGTGAATTTTATATCGATTTCAACCGAAATCACCTCATCTATCCAGTGGCATGCTTGGTTTTCCAAGATTATGCCCTGTTCATCCTTGTCCTTCCGGAGCATGCATACGCATTGCATATCACCTCTCGCATATCATGCCATGTTTTGCATCATGTTGCTTGCGCATTGCATCGTGGTTGATATTGGTTCCTTTGCTTGTTCTCTTGTCTTGGGTAGAGCCGGGAGACGAGTACGTGACCGAGGATTCCGTTGAGAACGCTTACGAGGACCAAGCTTTCGACAACTCTGAGAACCTTGCAGGCAAGATGACCATACCCTCGAAATAACTTCTATCTTTGCTTGCTAGATTGCTCGCTCTTTTGCTATGCCTATGCTGCGATACCTACCACTTGCTATATCATGCCTCCTATATTTCCTTGTCAGCCCCTAACCATCCATGTCCTAGCAAACCGTTGTTTGGCTATGTTACCGCTGTTGCTCAGCCCCTTTTATAGCGTTGCTAGTTGCAGGTGAAGATGAAGTTTGTTCCTTGTTGGAACATGGACTTGTTGTTCCTTGTTGGAACATGTTTACTTATTGGGATATCACAATACCTCTTATTTAATTAATGCATCTATATACTTGGTAAAGGGTGGAAGGCTCGGCCTTATGCCTGGTGTTTTGTTCCACTCTTGCCACCCTAGTTTCCGTCATACCGGTGTTATGTTCCCGGATTTTTGCGTTCCTTACACGGTTGGGTGATTTATGGGACCCCTTGACAGTTCGCTTTGAATAAGACTTTTCCAGCAAGGCCCAACATTGGTTTTACCATTTGCCACCACCTACTCTTTTTCCCCCGGGTTTTCGCGAGCCCGAGGGTCATCCTTATTTTAGCCCCCCCCCCGGGCCAGTGCTTCTCTCTAAGTGCTGGTTCAAACTGAGCTGCCTGCGGGGCCCCCTCGTGGAAACTCGAGGCCTGGTTTTACTCGTAGCTAGTCTCATCCGGATGTGCCCTGAGACCGAGATATGTGCAGCTCCTATCAGGATTTGTCGGCACAATCGGGCGGCTTTGCTGGACTTGCTTTGTTGCTGTCGAAATGTCTTGTAGTCCGGGATTCCGAGATTGATCGGGTCTTCCCGGTAGAAGGAATATCCTTCGTTGACCGTGAGAGCTTATCATGGGCTAAGTTGGGACACCCCTGCAGGGTATTATCTTTCGAAAGCCGTGCCCGCGGTTATGAGGCAGATGGGAATTTGTTGATGTCCGGTTGTAGAAAACCCAAAGTTGACCTTAACTAAAACACATCAACCGCGTGTGTAACCGTGATGGTCTCTTCTCGGCGAGGTCCGGAAAGTGAACACGGTTGTTGGAGTTATGTCTGACGTAGGTCATTTCAGGATCACTTCTTGATCACTTCTAGTTTCATGACCGTGCTTTGCCTTCTCTTCTCGCTCTCTTTTGCGCTGTAGCCACCATATGCTAGTCGCTTGCTGCAGCTCCACCTCATAAACCCCTTTCCCACCTTTAAGCTTAAATAGTCTTGATCTCGCGGGTGTGAGATTGCTGAGTCCCCGTGACTCACAGATATTATCACCACAGTTGCAGGTACCAACGATGCCAGTGCGGATGACGCGTCCGAGCTCACTTGGGAGTTCGACGAGGAACGTGGCCGTTACTATGTTTCTTTTCTAGATGATCAGTAGTGGAGCCCAGTTGGGTGATCCGAGGATCTGTTTAGCATTTGGGGTAGTCTTCTTTAATTTTGGTACCGTAGTCGGACCTTGAGTGTATTTTGTATGATGGATGTTATTTATGTACTTGTGTGAAGTGGCGATTGTAAGCCAACTATGTATCTTTCCCCTTTATTTATTACATGGATTGTGTGAAGATTACCTCACTTGCGACATTGCTTTCAATGCGGTTATGCCTCTAAGTCGTGCCTCGACACGTGGGAGATATAGCCGCATCGAGGGCGTTACATCACGCACGCCAATTAAATTACCAGGTACTTTCGTTTCTTGGTAATAATTCTAATGTTCATGAGAATATGATGCTGCCTAAATTGGATACATTTGTTTTGCTTACAAATGAAGGATGAACATTGGAGCAAGAACAAGCATGGAGTCGATGGCATGCGCAAGGGGAACAAGAACAGAGTTACAAGTGATGATTTCAGGACTTTGAAGCCACCATAAGGAATGAATGAAGCCTTGGACGAAATATACAAGATGCCACTTCATAAATTTCGTCTAGAGGCTATTCTAGGTGCTGCGTCACCTTATTATTGGGCTAGGCCCATGTAATTTCGAAATACATAAGTATAGGCTGTTTTTAGAGTCCGTAGGTGTGGGGCAACAAGAGATAGGGTTGGTTTCGGACCCCTTCCCCAAAGGCCACGAAATTTCCCCCTCTTCCTCCATATATACAGCCCTTAGGGCACCGTTAGACTTTGGGTTTTGTTTAGATCAAAAGTTCGCCATAGCTGCAACTTCGCGTACTTCGTTTGTGTTCAACGACCAGACCAAGGCGTCACAGAACCCCACCTTCATTAATAAAGCTTTCCTCTTATATTCGCAATATCCAGATTACAATCTTAGTTTCTTGCTTGTTCTTTGTTTGCTCGCAGGAAACAGGCCCTCGTGGTCAGGTTGATCGTGCTCCGGCGTGGTCAATAACCCTCGAAAGTTGGTTTAGCGATTGCTAAGGCGCGATGTCTCGCACGTTCGTAGTCGGATCGTCAAGGTCGACTCCCACAGAAAACGATAGCCACCATATCATCGAAACATCGGGACACCTTTGCCTCTATCAGTCGTTGAGCGTTTATTCAACTTTGCATCTTAGAATTGATTATTGCTGACCCTTTTTGCTACCATATTATAAGCCTTCCTAGCTCAACATACATCTACGTCGTGAGTTTGACTCTCCCTGGAATCGCTCTATCCAAGCTTTGAGAGTTTTAACTACGACGGTTGCCCATCACCGCCTGCTGCTGGGTAAGAACTGGTAAGAATTTGAGATTTGCTTGACGGATTTGTGACTGTCCACCACACCACCACCACCACTTCCTAGTAGTCTGTAGAATCATATTTTTGTGTGTTTCTATTGCTGCTAACCATGGCAGGATCACAAGCCGACAAGACTGACTGGGAGAACATGACAAACAAAGAGTTACATGATAAGTCTCAGCAAATGATGAGTGGACAGGTGGAAGATGTGCTAAATAGATTTGAAGAGGCCATGGAGAAGATAGATGGCATTGAGAAGGCGTTCGAAACAAAGCTCGATAACAAGTTTAATGAATTGCTCGCGCGTCTTCCACCACCACCACCGGCTGCACCTAACGCACCATTACAACAACAACGTCGACTACTTCCAAGTCGCAAAACATCCCTCCGCCGAGCGAGCCGTGTCTGATGCGGAGCATCCTACGATCGTCCCTATGTACACTCGAGCATACACCATTGGACCTAAGGTGAACCCGTTCCTACATGCTTCCCCTTTCCACTCGTACGAGACATGGTTGCTACCTAATGCAAAGACGCTAAATGTGCTTAGGAACCAAGGAGACGACCATGGAGATGCTCGAGGCATACGCCAAATCCACACGGGAGCGGATCAAGAAGTGTCTCAAGTGGAGTCGCCGCGGAGCTACAGTGGCCGGACATCCGGCAGGAGCCCGAACATCCGGCGCCACCAACCAGAAGAAGACCAGAGAGAGACCGAAGCCAGGCGACTCTACGGCGATCGGACATCTGGCCGACCCCCGGACATCCGGCGCCCCGCGACGGGCCGGACATCCGGCGCCTGCCCGGAAATCCGGCGCACGCTATCCAGAGAGCAGAAGAATCGGCCACTCCAGCCCGGTCATCCGGCCCGACGCCCGGACATCCGGCTCCGCCTGTCTGCGCACAGTTGATGAGGACATCAATACCATTGTTACACCCACAACCCCTACTGTTACATATACTGGACCAATTACTAGAGCTCGCGCACGCCAATTAAATTACCAAGTACTTTCGTTTCCTCGTAATGATTCTAATATTCATGAGAATATGATACTGCCTAAATTGGATACATTTGTTTTGCTTACAAATGAAGGGCCTAGCTTGGAGAAGGATGAACATTGGAGCAAGAACACGCATGGAGTTGATGGCATGCACAAGGGGATCAAGAACGGAGTTACAAGTGATGATTTCAGGACTTTGAAGCCACCATAAGGAGTGCATGAAGCCTTGGAGGAAATATACAAGATGCCACTTCATAATATTCTCGTCCATAGGCTATTCTAGGTGCTGCGTCACCTTATTATTGGGCCAGGCCCATGTAATTTCTAAATACTTAAGTATAGGCTATTTTTAGAGTCCGTATGTGTGGGGAAACAAGAGTTAGGGTTGGTTTCGGACCCCACCCTCAAGGGCCATGAAATTCCCTCCTCTTCCTCCATATATACAACCCTTAGGGTGTCGTTTAGACTTTGGGTTTTGTTTAGATTAAAATTTCGCCATAGCTGCAACTTCGCGTACTTCGTTTGTGTTCAACGACCAGACCAAGGCGTCACAGAACCCCACCTTCATTAATAAATCTTTCCTCTTTTATTCGCAGTATCCAGATTGCAATCTCAGTTTCTTGCTTGCTCTTTGTTTGCTCGCAGGAAATAGACCCTCGTGGTCAGGTTGATCGTGCTCCGACGTGGTCAATGACCCCTCGGAAGTTGGTTTAGCGATTGCTAAAGCGCGACGTCTTCACACGTTCGTAGTCGGATCGTCAAAGTCGACTCCCACAGAAATCGATTGCTATCTCATCGAAACATCGGGACACCTCTGCCTCTATCAAGTGGTGTCAGATTTCCAGGTTGCTCGGTGAGATTTTACAGTTTTTCGTAGATTAGATTGAGTCTGTTCTTCATACCTAACGTCCACGAAAAGGCCACAAAAAAATTTAGGGTTAGTTCATCATATCCGAACCAATTTGAGCCTTTGCATAATCTTTTTAGGGTTTTTGCTTTGTTGAATTTGCGGTTGCATCGTCGTGTCAAGTTGCTGGTCTTAGAGTCTAGTCGTTTAGAGTTTCGAGTTCTGGTCATAAGTTGTCACGCCGCCGCCGCACCATCATCATCGCCTTGCCATCTACCACCATTGCTTATCCGCCACCGCTCTGAATCTGTATCCATATACCACCACCAATCCGTATCCATATACCACCAACAATCTGTATCCATATACCACCACCACTGCCATATACCACCACCATATATCCACCACGAATCTGAGTTCTTCTCATATTAGGTTTGTTTTTGAGATCCATCTAAATTCCGATTCGTGTTTCCTTGCCTACGTAGGTCTCAGAAAAAAAAGAGTATGGAGACCCCGGGCAGTTTTTAGGTCAAAATTTCGGCGACCGAAAATATTTTTTTCCTATCCTATTTTTAGGTTGTTCTAAGTCTTTTGAGACACTCGCCATCATAGTGATTTTTGGTCGCACTTTTTTGTCGTCGCTGCCCTGATTTCCGAAAAAAATTGTCAAAAAAATGCGTACCCATCCTGTCAGTTTGACCTGGGAAGAGTTTTGAGACACTCGCCATTATAGTGATTTTTCAAAAAAAAAGGAGCGCAAAAAAAAGGAGCGCAAGAAAAAGAGCGCAAAAAAAAACAGAGCGAAAAAAATTCCAGAGTGTGCTTTTCCCTTGTTTCCGTGCAGCGCCGTGATTTTGTTAGTGTTCCAGGCTCGCGTCTCTAGCACGGTCTAGCCTAGGACCAGCACAGTACCGTCGTTGAGCGTTTATTCAACTTTGCATCTCTGAATTGATTATTGCTCACCTTTTTGCTACCATACTATAAGCCTTTCCAGCTCCACATACATCAACGTCGTGCGTTTGACTCTCCCTGGCAATCGCTCTATCCAAGCTTTTGAGAGTTTTGACTACAACGGTTGTCGTTCACCGCCTGCTGCTGGGTAAGAACTGGTAAGAATTTGAGATTTGCTTGACGGATTTGTGACTGTCCACAACACCACCACCACCACTTCCTAGTAGTCTGTCGAATCATATTATTGTGTGTTTCTATTGCTGCTAACCATGGCAGGATCACAAGCCGACGAGACTGACTGGGAGAACAAGACAAACAAAGCGTTACATGTTAAGTTTCAACAAATGATGAGTGGACAGGTGGAAGATGTGCTAAATAGATTTGAAGAGGCCATGGAGAAGATAGATGGCATTGAGAAGGCGTTCGAAACATAGCTCGATAACAAGTTTAATGAATTGCTCGCGCATCTACCACCACCACCGGCTGCACCTAACGCACCTCTACAACAGCAACAACGACTACCTCCACATCACGAAACAGCCCTCCGCCGAGCAACCCGTGTCCCTCTTCAGCCTGGCCAAGCTGCTGGTGCTGCTGTTGATACTTCTGTGGCTCCTGCTGCTGATGTGGGGGAGGATGATTATGTAGGAGATTACGAGGATGAGGTTGATCAACATCAGAACTACGTGCAACCACTAGCACCACAACCACCAGGTCGTCCACATGCCAATAATGGCAATGTTAGGGCTCCCCCTCAGGTACGAGATCATGACCATCTCCCTAAACTGAAATTGAATATTCCACCATTTGAGGGTAGATATGTTCCTGATATATATCTTACTTGGGAGTTAGAAACTGAACAATGATTTACATGTTTACAATATCCTGAGGAGAGACGTGTTCCTGCTGCTGTTTGTGCTTTAACTAGCTTTGCATGTGTTTGGTGGTCTGAACATTGTAGATTATATCCTGTTCCAGCTACTTGGGCTGCTTTGAAAACTGCTATGCGTACTCGTTGGGTTCCACCATATTATCAACGTGAATTACTTCAACAATTGCATCGCTTAAGACAAGGAAAAAATTCGGTAGAAGAATATTATCAGGAATTACAAACTGGCTTGATTAGATGTGGTATTGCTGAGGAGAATGAAGCTATGCTTGCACGTTTTCTGGGTGGATTAAATAGAGAGATTCAGACCATTCTAGACTATAAGGATTATAATAATATCACTCGTTTATTCCATCTTGCTTGTAAAGCTGAACGTGAAGTGCAGGATCGACAGGCATTGGCGCGAACTAACTTTTCTGCAGGTCGACCTTCATCATGGACACCACGTGCATCATCTACTTCCACACGTTCTGCTACACCGGAACCTCCGTCGGCTGCCACCTCCAACCGTGATACAATAAAGCAAGCACAATCACCACTATCTGCCAAGAGCACACCTTCTGGGCCTGCAAAGAGCTCTTCTTCATCCATGGCATCAACAGGGAAAACACATGATATTATTTGTTGGCGTTGCAAGGGTGGAGGTCATTATGCGAGAGAATGCCCTTCTAAGCGTGTGATGATTATTACTAAGGATGGTGGGTATGAGTCCGCTAGTGACTATGATGATGAGACTTTGGCTCTTATTACACATCAAGAACACGGTGGAGATGATTCTGATCATGAGACGCAATACATGGCTGTTGAAGATGCTGACAGGTATGAATGTTTAGTTGCTGAACGTGTTTTGAGTGTGCAGGTTACACAAGCTGAGCAAAATCAGAGGCATAATTTGTTCCATACAAAGGGAGTTGTGAAGGAACGTTCTATTCGCGTCATCATAGATGGAGGGAGCTGCAACAACTTGGCTAGCATGGAGATGGTGGAGAAGCTATCTCTCACCACAAGACCACATCCACATCCTTACTACATCCAATGGTTCAACAATAGCAGCAAGGTTAAGGTAACACGTACTGTTCGTGTGCATTTTAGTACCTCTACATATGCTGATTATGTTGATTGTGATGTGGTACCTATGCAAGCATGTTCCTTATTACTTGGTAGACCATGGCAATTTGATAAAAATTCTGTACACCATGGTAGAAACAATCAGTATACTCTTGTTCATAAGGATAAAAATATTACTTTGCTTCCTATGACTCCTGATTCCGTTTTGAAAGATGATACTAATAGAGCTAATAAAGCAAAACAGGAGAAAAATAAGAGTGAAAATCAGATTGTGGCAAACGAATTTGAGTAACAAATGAAGCCTAATAATAAACCATCTACTGTTGCTTCTGAAATTAAATTGAAAAGTGCATGTTTACTTGCCACCAAATTTGATATTGATGAGCTAGATTCTAGCAAATCTATTTGCTATGCTTTTGTGTGCAAAGAGGCATTATTTTCATTCGAGGACGTGCCTTCCTCTTTGCCCCCTGCTGTCACTAACGTTTTGCAGGAGTTCGCTGACGTCTTCCCACAAGACGTGCCACCGGGATTACCACCTATTCGAGGGATTGAGAATCAAATTGACTTAATTCCCGGTGCATCGCTACCCAACCGTGCACCATACCGTACCAATCCAAAGGAGATGAAGGAGATTATGCGTCAAGTACAGGAGCTGCTCGACAAAGGTTATATACGCGAATCTCTTAGTCCTTGTGCTGTTTCTATTATACTAGTGCCTAAAAAGGATGGCACATCACGTATGTGTGTTGATTGTAGTGGCATTAATAATATTACTATTCGTTATCGTCATCCTATTCCTAGGCTAGATGATATGCTTGATGAATTGAGTGGCTCTACAATATTCTCCAAAGTTGATTTGCGTAGTGGATACCATCAAATTCGTATGAAATTGGGAGATGAATGGAAAACAACATTTAAAACTAAGTTTGGTTTATATGAGTGGTTAGTCATGCCTTTTGGGTTAACTAATAGACCTAGTACTTTCATGAGACTAATGAACGAAGTTTTACGTGCTTTCATTGGACGATTTGTGGTAGTCTATTTTGATGATATACTGATTTATAGCAAATCTTTGAAAGAACATTTGGAACATTTACGAGCTGTTTTTAATGCTCTACGTGGTGCAAGTTTGTTTGGTAACCTTGCGAAATGCACCTTTTGCACCGACCGAGTGTCTTTTCTTGGCTATGTTGTTACTCCACAGGGAATTGAAGTTGATAAAGCCAAGATTGAAGCTATTGAGAGTTGGCCGCAGCCCAAAACGGTCACACAAGTGAGGAGTTTTCTTGGACTCGCTGGTTTCTATAGGCGTTTTGTGAGAGACTTTAGCACCATTGCTGCACCTCTCAATGAGTTTACAAAGACGGATGTGCCTTTTGTTTGGGGTACCGCACATGAAGAAGCCTTCACGGTATTGAAAGATAAGTTGACACATGCTCCTTTACTTCAACTTCCTGACTTTAAGACTTTTGAGCTTGAATGTGATGCTAGTGGAATTGGATTAGGAGGTGTATTATTACAAGATGGCAAACCTGTTGTATACTTTTCTGAAAAATTGAGTGGGCCTAGTCTGAACTATTCTACTTATGATAAAGAATTATATGCTCTTGTTCGGACTTCAGAGACATGGCAACATTATTTATGGCCCAAAGAATTTGTTATACATTCTGATCATGAATCTTTGAAACATATTAAAAGTCAAGCTAAACTGAATCGTAGACATGCTAAATGGGTTGAATTCATTGAGACTTTCCCTTATGTCATTAAACACAAGACGGTTAAAGAAAATGTTATTGCTGATGCTTTGTCTCGTCGCTATACTATGCTTTCACCACTTGACTTCAAAATATTTTGTTTGGAGAGCATCAAAGATCAATATGTGCATGATGCTGCTTTTAAAGAAGTAATGCAGAATTGTAAAGAAGGAAGAACATGGAACAAGTCCGTTGTTAATGATGGTTTTGTGTTCCGTGCTAACAAGCTATGCATTCCTGCTAGCTCTGTTCGTCTTTTGTTGTTGCAGGAGGCGCATGGAGGAGGATTAATGGGACACTTTGGCGTGAAGAAGACGGAGGACGTACTTGCTACACATTTCTTTTGGCCAAAGATGAGATGGGATGTTGAGCGTTTTATTGCTCGCTGCACTACATGTCAAAAAGCTAAGTTACGACTCAATCCTCATGGTTTATATATGCCTTTGCCTGTGCCTAGTGTTCCTTGGGAGGATATATCTATGGACTTTGTTTTAGGTTTACCTCGAACAAAGAAGGGGAGGGATAGCATATTTGTTGTCGTGGATAGATTCTCGAAAATGGCACACTTTATACCATGTCATAAAATCGATGATGCTGTTAATGTTGCTGATTTGTTCTTTCGTGAAATTATTCGCTTGCATGGTGTGCCAAATACTATTGTTTCAGACCGTGATACTAAATTTCTTAGCCACTTCTGGAGATGTTTTTGGGCTAAGTTGGGGACTAAACTGCTTTTTAGTACTACTTGTCACCCCCAAACTGACCGACAAACTGAAGTAAGCAATAGAACATTGTCTACTATGCTTAGGGCTATTTTGAAGAATAATAAGAAAATGTGGGAAGAATGCTTGCCTCATATTGAATTTGCTTATAATTGTTCATTGCATTCTACTACTAAGATGTGCCCTTTTGAAATTGTGTATGGTTTCCTACCTCGTGCACCATTGATTTGTTGCCTCTTCCATCTTCGGAGAAGGGTAATTTTGATGCTAAACAACGTGCTGAATTGATCTTAAAAATGCATGAGTTAACTAAGGAAAAGATTGAGCGTATGAATGTTAAATATAAACTTGCTGGAGATAAGGGTAGAAAACATGTTGTCTTTGCACCTGGAGATCTTGTTTGGTTACATTTGCGTAAGGACAGGTTTCCTAATTTGCGCAAATCAAACCTAATGCCATGTGCTGATCGTCCATTTAAGGTGTTAGAGAAAATAAATGATAATGCATATAAACTTGAGCTGCCTGCAGATTTTGGGGTTAGTCCCACTTTTAACATCGCAGATTTGAAGCCTTATTTGGGTGAGGAAGATAAGCTTCCGTCGAGGACGACTTCATTTCAAGAAGGGGAGGATGATGAGGACATCAATACCATTGTTACACCCACAGCCCCTACTGTTACATATACTGGACCAATTACTACAGCTCGCGCACGCGAATTAAATTACTAGGTACTTTCGTTTCTTGGTAATGATTCTAATGTTCATGAGAATATGATACTGCCTAAATTGGATACATTTGTTTTGCTTACAAATGAAGGGCCTAGCTTGGAGAAGGATGAACATTGGAGCAAGAACACGCATGGAGTTGATGGCATGCGCAAGGGGAACAAGAATGGAGTTACAAGTGATCATTTCAGGACTTTGAAGCCACCATAAGGTGTGCATGAAGCCTTGGACAAAATATACAAGATGCCACTTCATAATATTCGTCCATAGGCTATTCTAGGTGCTGCGTCACCTTATTATTGGGCCAGGCCCATGTAATTTCGAAATACTTAAGTATAGGCTATTTTTAGAGTCCGTATGTGTGGGGAAACAAGAGTTAGGGTTGGTTTCGGACCCCACCCTCAAGGGCCACGAAATTCCCTCCTCTTCCTCCATATATACAGCCCTTAGGGCGTCGTTTAGACTTTGGGTTTTGTTTAGATTAAAAGTTCGCCATAGCTACAACTTCGCGTACTTCGTTTGTGTTCAACGACCAGATCAAGGTGTCACAGAACCCCACCTTCATTAATAAAGGTTTCCTCTTTTATTCGCAATATCCAGATTGCAATCTCAGTTTCTTGCGTGTTCTTCGTTTGCTCGTAGGAAATAGACCCTCGTGGTCAGGTTGATCGTGCTCCGGCGTGGTCAATAACCCCTCGGAAGTTGGTTTAGCGATTGCTAAGGCGCGACTTCTTCGCACGTTCGTAGTCGGATCGTCAAAGTCGACTCCCACAGAAAACGATTGCTATCTCATCGAAACATCGGGACACCTCTGCCTCTATGAACAGTAAAGGGCCGAAGCCCATGTACCTCTTCGCCCCCCTAGACTATATATACTCCACCCCTTCCTCTTTCTAGGGTCAGCAAATTGATAGCTCATTTGATAGAGAGCTTTGCTCATTGTACCACTCTACTCTTGAGAGAGAAAGAGAGAGACTAACACTCCTTATGGAGGCCAAGACCTCCATCTATGAGAAGATCCTGCGAGATACATCAAGACCCCCTCTTGGGCGGCCCCCATCAAGACCTCCTCACGGAGAAGAACCGGTTACCTTTGTATCGTCCGTTGTTGACTTTGGATCTTGTATCTTACGTTTGTGTTCATCGATCTAGCGCATGTGTGATCTATTCTTGTTGGTTGAGTGATTTCTCTCGTGTTCCCCTCGTGTTTCCCTCGTGTTTCCCCTCGTGTTCATCGCGTTCTTCGTAGGGATCCGCTCCTTTCGTGAAAGATCGGCCATCTAGGGTTCCACCCTACATCATCTTGGATCAGAGCTTAGGTTGATCACGACTTCAGAGCCTCCCCGTTGTGTTTTCTAGCCTAGTTTTGTTGATTTCGTCCTAAATTCGAAAAAACCCCACCAAAAATAGCCACAAAATATTTTGTGATTTGTTGGTTTGATGATGTTTTGTTGGATTTGATCCATGGATTTGCTTTGTTACTAGTGGATCTAGCATTCCCCCAAGCTTCCCCACTTTCCATCCACGAAATCTCCGCAATTTTGCCCCCGAAATCTTCAATTTCCGCCCCAAAATCGAGTTCCTCGAGTTCATCCTCGGATTTGGAGCCCGGACATCCGGCCCGAGCCCCGGACATCCGGCCACCTCGGAAATCCGGCCATTAGCCCGGACATCCGGCTCCTGGAGCGCATTTTCACGCAAGTTTCTGGACATCAGGTCCCGGATATCTAGCCCGAGCCCCGGATGTCCGACCCCTGGGATTTCAGCTTTCCCCGTTTCACCGTTTTGTGCATAACTAATTCATCCGGAGTCCGTTTTTTACGTTCTTTAGCTCGTTTTGAAGCTATTGACATCCCCCATCCCACAAAAATACTACCATCGCCATTTGACTCCATCAAATTTTTGGAACTTTGGCATCTTTGCCTAGGGCTTCCACCACATCCTCCGCATAACCACCACCGACTTCCGCAACCTAACCCAATTTCTTCCCTATAGCATTAGTGGTTGTTTGAGTTGTGACTCGAGTCTCCTAAGGTGTTTCGGCTACTTAGGGATAATTGCTCCTTCATCAAACACCACCATAACTTCCGCATAGGCTTACCCACCATACACTCCCGCCAACCCAACATAACCCAATTTTGTTTGTGTTGTGAGTTGTGTCTCCTAAGGTGTTTCGGCTACTTAGGGACCGTGCTTCCAACTCCGACACCGTGTATAGTCCATCCACCTTACCCTCGACTTCCCCATTGCGTACTCCATAACCCATCATTGTATTTATGCAATCCCTTTGAGCTTCCACAACCACCACCGCATTCCCACTACCACCAATTGACTTTTGTCCTTGAGATTTTCAGTTATGGTTTTTCCATTTCCTAAGGTGTTTCAGCTACATAGGGATGAGTCTCCATCATCTTGGTATCTACATCAAGAACACCGCCACTCATAATCGCAACGAACGGTAACCTCGACGACACCATTGTATATTCCCCTTGCAATTGCATTGATAATCCCTAGCCCATTTTGCGTCACTTGCCTATCGAGACTAGCCATTTGAGTATTGCCCGACAACGTTACTTGTGCACATTAGTGATCTACACCTTCCATTGCATACATACCATATCATATTGGTATCATCATATCATCTCTTGTGTCACAAGATTGTTTCCGCATATACACAATTGCTATCTTGGTTTGTGCATTTCACAAAGAGGCCATACATACAAAAAAAGAGAATAAGATTTTAAGCAAACAAAAAGAGTGAACAAAGAGCTTGTAAGCAAGTGCCATAGCATCATACCACATTGCATATAAGATTGTCATATCCAACCATCTTGGATCATCTTAATAGAAACACCGGGAACCATACACATATAGCATACTTGGGATAGAAGTTTATCCATTTTGCATATCATAGGTTGTGCACAAGTGTCGTATCTGCCTATAGAGCAATCGTGCTAGCGGCTCTCTTGAGTTGTGCAACATGAGCGTTTTTCGTGGACTCCATATTTTGTGCTTATTCCTTGGTTGCACGACCCCATTTATCTATCCGTGTGTGTGTTTCCGTGTGCCATTCTTTGCTATTGGTCTACTTGTTTCACTTGCGAATTTGTGAATCTATTTCAACATTATTGACTCTTGCTAACATTTTGCATCAAGTTTTTGTGCCACTATCCTCACCGAGCTCCACCATAAGCATTACTTGTGTAGGTGTGAGAAACCGACAAGAATTGGTACCAAATGTGCTATTTCCTTGTTACACATTGTGTGATCATTGATCCATCTTCAACATCGGTCAAGGTACATTTGGTATAAGTTCTTCTCTTTCTCCCACTCATATTTGCTCGAGTCTTGTGATGGATAAGCAAGGCATTTCATGCTCGGTCTACAACAACAACAACGAGTTCGATGCCACGAACAACTCCAACGACGCCAAGATGAATGCTCAAATGGAGGAGCTCAAAGCCCTCATCAAGTCCTACAAGCGATCTTCCTCATCTTCGAGAACACGCTCAAGAGAACATGCTTCCGAGCTACCATCTCCGGCAAGGTCACATCGGCATCGACACCATCACCACCACGAACGTGAAGGTCAAGAGCTCAACACCAACAACCGCTCAACGACTTCCACATCTCCCTTGGCATCTTCTCCAAGCGACTTCAAGGCATATTCGCCTTTGGATATACGGCATCTTCGCCAACAAGCACCTCAAGACTATGCTCAAGAGAAGCTCCCCAAGCTCAAGTCCACGACCACCACGAGCTACTACGACCTCGACACTGATCACGAGATACCTTTCTATGGGACTCTAGAACCCGAGGAGTATCTCGAGTGGGAGAGTTTGATGGACGACTACCTCAAGCTACATCAAGTTCCTCCCGAAGATAAAGTGAAGTGCGCCACAAGAAACTTCCACGACTACGCCTCGACATGGTGGTTTCACACACCTTCGAAGAGCTATGACATGAGTTGGCCCAAGACGAAGAGAGCTTTGCGGCGAGAGTTCGTGCCTCCAACCTACACGGAACAACTTCTACGCCAATTGGAGAACACCATCCAAGGATCCAAGTCCATCGACGAGTACTTCAAGGAGATGAAGAAAGCCTTGCGACGAGCCGGCGTGGACGAACCCATGTCAATGAAGTTCCACTTCATGATGGGATTGAACAACGACATCTCCAAGACTATCTTCTCGAGAACTAAAAGTCCCTCGACAACAACTACATTGGTGCTCTCAAGGCGGAAAAAGAACTCATGAAGGCCAATACTTCTCCACCCCAAGCACACTTCTCGAAGACCAAACTCAAAGACGACGAGCATGAGGCTAGTACCACCAAGATGTCCAAGCCCGATGAGCTCCAAGACGATGCTCCCAAGTTCGACTTCACCGCCATCCCTCTTTGTGGCATTGACGATGCCGAGTCCTCCACGACTCTTTTTCAAGATGGTGCGGCGACGAGTACGACTATGGAAACCTTCAAGGACCACGCTTTGGAGGCGAGCGACTTGGTGACGAGCAAGGATGATGCTTCCATCTTAGGAGGCGAGAGTGACGATGTGCCATCTTCGGCCTTCATCCACGTCGACGATGACGAGATGATCGAGCATGGGATTTTCCTTTTGGTCATGTAGGAGAGTGATGATGTGCCATCTTAGGCCTTCATCCATGGCGACGGCGATGAGATGGTTGAGCATCGGATTTGCCCTTAGACCACGGTGACGTATGATGACTTGAGTGACTCGTGCCACCATATTGAGAGTGAGAGTGTCTTCACCACTAACCCCATATATGATGTGTTGCCCCAATTCCCATGTGAGGAGAGCCACAACCCCCACCACTTGAGTGAGATGAGTGACTCCACCATATGTGACTTTGAGTGCACCTACCTTGAGGGAGTGAGTGAACCACCACATAGAGAGAGTGAGGCCACTTTGATTTCTAACGACTTAACCTCTACCTCTATTGTGTGTTCTCATTTGGGGCTAGGTCCCATATATGATGACGCGCCGATTTGCGATGACGACGTCCTTCCTTTGGACAAGACGATGGCCATGGTGGAATATGATGCACCCCCACATGGTTCGATCAAGATGAAGATGACCACCATTTGGTCTTTCCCACCTCCCTACACCACTTGAGTGGAATGAACAAGGTAAAAGAGGTGAAGGTGATGCTCTAGTCCCACTAGTGGACATGCTTGACATTGATTGGTTGCATGAGGTTGCTCAACCTATTACCATGCTTCATTCTAGTATGATTTCCCCACGCTATGATTTACCCATTTATGATGAGTATGACGATTGCCATGTGGAGTCTCTTAGTTGTGATGCCATGTTACATAGGATTTCTTGTGATAATTCTTTAGGTCACATCATGTTTGACAACCCGCTTTACTTGTCATATGCTATGCGTGAGATCAACAATATGTCATATTTGCAATCTCCTCATAGTGACTATGCATATGCCATTAAAATTAACCCAATTTGCACTTATGGCATAGATGACAAGCCCATGGTTATTGGTATTTGTTTTTCTTGTGATGATATTGATATGCTTCCTTTGCATCATTTATCTCATATGCCATGCCATGACTACCTAGCTTCGGATATGCATTGTTTTGGATGTTGTCCATTTTCTCCATATGATGTTTCCAATATTGCTCATGAGGAGACCCCCATAGTTTCTTCATGCATTTTAGGAGATTTTGATCCATCCTATACATTGCATGATCCCAATAATTATGTGCACAATATGGTCCCCATGAATCATAATGATATTGTTGTGCCATATACTAGTATGCTCAATTTGCATCCCCATCACGTTATACATAACAAATATTCTTTCATGATGGATGACATGTTCTTGTACCATGAATCAAATTTCTTTGAGCGATGCTTATCTTGTGCTAACACTCACGTGCACATACACATCATGATGGATGATGTGTACATTTACCACGCGCACAATTTCTTTGGTTTGTGTCTCTTTTGTGTAGGTACCCATGAATACTTGTCAACCTCGCAATCCCACGAGTTGACAAAACGAGCTCTAGAGAGCAATGATGACTTGGGATCCCATGGATTGCCTTTCCCACCGCTCACTTCGTGCAAAAACTTCGCGCATTTCTTTTACATGGCCCTCACATGTTTATGGGTTGTTGTCCATTATATATCCTTTGCCCATCTTTCCATGTTCACTTTGCATGATATGCCCATTCCTATGCCTTTGCCATGCATTTGTGACCCATGCTTTGCATTACACATGATGATTGATTCTAGTCCTTGTATGTGTATTTGCAAGCGTGGTGGAGATATTGTTTGTTATTGCCATGATTGCTTTGTGCCCCATGCCTATGATGATACTATGATCTTGATTTGTGTTCGTGCTTGCGATATGTCATGTACATTGCCTATGTCTATTCTTTGCTCACATGACATGATTGCCATGATTTCCTCTAGTGTGTTGCATCTTCGCTCCACTAGTTTGCATGACTTGATTACTATGATTGCTTGCCTTGTTGCATCACCGATGATTCATACTTGCTCACTTCATGCAGTTGATGACAACCATTTCCATGCTTTGCACATGATTGTTATTGCTTGTTGTCATTTATCTCCATGTGTTGCCTCTCTCATGCTAGATGATTTGACATGTATTGAGTGCAACAATGCCCTTAGTCTTGATAATGAGTTTGCCCCCATAGCATTCTCACATATAATTGGAGATTTTGACATATTCCTTGTGAAGCATGCTTGTCTTACCTCTTTGCACCATATACCCCGTGCCATGAATATAGCCATTATTGCATCATATTATTCATGCACTTGTGCTTCTAATGGTTATGTGCAAAAGAAGAGAACCATCATGATGGATGATGTGTTTATCTACCATGTGCATACGTTCTTTGTTTAGTTGTGTGCATGTGTAGGATACTTGGACTTTGTGTCGACTTCCACATCACGTGAGTTGACCATTCGAGCTCTTGAGAGCGAACCACCTTCTACCACGATGATTCTACATCGCACTTGCTTGTGCTTTGGCATCGTGAAGGACGCACAAGGACACACTTTCACGGTGATATCCTTCTCTTTTGAGAACCCCCAAACCATGATCATGGATATTATGGATCATACTACTTGTGTTGCTTTCCCCATGAGACTTATTTTTCATCTTAGATCACTTGATTGCACACTTGTTAGAGATCTTGCTTCGACTTGTCATTTTAACCATTCCATGCATCATGATATATATGCCTTGTGTGTTGCATCCAGTTCTTGGATTATTTGATCCACTCATATGTTTGGTTGCAACAGTGTCATCACTTCACATATGCCATGTCCCATTGCTTGTCACATGATTGACTTGATTGCCTCACACATGATGAACGCTCTTTCTATTGTGTTGAGTGCCACACTATGTTCACTACACCCTATGCACATTATGCTTGGATTGCCTTGCACTTGACCCATGTGTTTGGACATCTCATCTTATTTGGTGTTGTGAATGATTCATATGCCTTCCATAGACATTTCATTGAGCAATTTGTGAATGCTTGCTATGAACTTGAGGTAGATGCTTATTCTCTTGACACACATATTTGCATCTCTACCTCCCATTTACATGCTTGTCCCAATGATATCTTTGCTTGTGTTCAATTGATATGCTTACATGCCATGTCACAATCCTTTGTCAAACCATATGCTTTGCATGATGACGACACTTGTTTGGTGAATCACCTCTCGAATGCTTGGTTTTGCACTAACGCTGACCACATTTGTTTTTCCAAGTGTTTGTTGTCCTTCCTCCTTCTGAAGGAATCACAAGACGGTGTGACATTGGAGAGTGCCCATTTCGAGCTTCAAGATGACAAGTACTTGGTGAACGTCCACTTCTACACGGCGAAGCCATTAATTTCCCAGGGTGATTTGGTTTTCGATCCGAGGTCGGGATTTGGTTTTCGATCCGAGGTCGACTCTTTCCCAAGGGAGGGCAGATGATGCGGAGCATCCTACGATGATCCCCATGCACACTTGAGCATACGCCATTGGACCTAAGGTGAACCCGTTCCTACATGCTTCCCCTTTCCACTCGTACGAGACATGGTTGCTACCTAACGCAAAGACGCTAAATGTGCTTAGGAACCAAGGAGACGACCATGGAGATGCTCGAGGCATACACCAAGTCCACACGGAAGTGGATCAAGAAGTGTCTCAAGTGGAGTCGCCGCGGAGCTACAGCGGCCGGACATCCGGCAGGAGCCCGGACATCCGGCGCCACCAACCAGAAGAAGACCAGAGAGAGACCGAAGCCAGGCGACTCTACATTGGCCGGACATCCGGCCGAACCCCGGACATCCGGTGCCCGGCGACGGGCCGGACATCCGGTGCCTGCCCGAAAATCCGGGGCACGCTATCCAGAGAGCAGAAGAATCGGCCACTCCGGCCCGGACATCCGGCCCGAGGCCCGGACATCTGGCTCCTCGTGAGCCGCCGGACATCCGGCCCGACGCCCGGACATCCGGCTCCACCTGTCTGCGCTCAGTAAAGGGCCGAAGCCCATGTACCTCTTCGCCCCCCTAGACTATGTATACTCCACCCCCTTCCTCTTTCTAGGGTCAGCAAAGTGATAGCTCATTTGATAGAGAGCTTTGCTCCTTGTACCACTCTACTCTTGAGAGAGAGAGAGAGACTACCACTCCTTATGGAGGCCAAGACCTCCATCTAGGAGAAGATCCTGCGTGATACATCAAGACCCCCTCTTGGGCGGCCCCCATCAAGACCTCCTCACGAAGAAGAACCGGTTACCTTTGTATCGTCCCTTGTTGACTTTGGATCTTGTATCTTACGTTTGTGTTCATCGATCTAGCGCATGTGTGATCTATTCTTGTTGGTTGAGTGATTTCTTCCCCTTGTGTTTCCCTCGTGATTCCCCTCGTGTTCATCGTAGGGATCCACTCCTTTCGTGAAAGATCGGCCATCTAGGGTTCCACCCTACATCAGTGTCCCTCTTCAGCCTGGCCAAGCTGCTGGTGCTGCTGTTGATACTTCTGTGGCTCCTGCTGCTGATGTGGGGGAGGATGATTATGTGGGAGATTATGAGGATGAGGTTGATCAACATGAGAACTATGTGCAACCACCAGCACCACAACCACCAGGTCGTCCACATGCAAATAATGGCAATGTTAGGGCTCCCCCTCAGGTACGAGATCATGACCATCTCCCTAAACTGAAATTGAATATTCCACCACTTGAGGATAGATATGTTCCTGATATATATCTTACTTGGGAGTTAGAAACTGAACAACGAATTACATGTTTACAATATCCTGAGGAGAGACGTGTTCCTGCTGCTGTTTGTGCTTTCACTAGCTTTGCATGTGTTTGGTGATCTGACATTGTAGATTATATCCTGTTCCGGCTACTTGGGCTGCTTTGAAAACTGCTATGCGTACTTGTTGGGTTCCACCATATTATGAACGTGAATTACTTCAAAAATTGCAGCGCTTAAGACAAGGAAAAAATTCGGTAGAAGAATATTATCAGGAATTACAAACTGGCTTGATTAGATGTGGTATTGTTGAGGAGAATGAAGCTATGCTTGCACGTTTTCTTGGTGGATTAAATAGAGAGATTCAGACAATTCTAAACTATAATGATTCTAATAGGAAGCAAACTAACTTTTCTGCAGGTCGACCTTCATCATAGACACCACGTGCATCATCTACACCACGTGCTACAACGGCACCTCCGTCAGCTGCCACCTCCAACCGTGATACAATAAAGCAGGCACAATCACCATTATCTGCCAAGAGCACATCTTCTGGGCCTGCAAAGAGCTCTTCTTCATCTGTGGCATCAACAGGGCAAACAGATGATATTATTTGTCGACGTTGCAAGGGTGGAGGTCATTATGCGAGAGAATGCCCATCTAAGCGTGTGATGATTGCTACTGCGTATGGTGGGTATGAGTCTGCTAGTGACTATGATGAGGAGACTTTGGCTCTTATTAAACATGAAGAACACGGTGGAGATGATTCTGATCATGAGACGCAATACATGGCTGCTGAAGATGCTGACAGGTATGAATGTTTAGTTGCTCAACGTGTTTTGAGTGTGCAGGTCACGCAAGATGAGAAAAATCAGAGGCTTAATTTGTTCCATACAAAGGGAGTTGTGAAGGAACGTTCTGTTCGCGTCTTCATAGATGGAGGGAGCTGCAACAACTTGGCTAGCATGGAGATGGTGGAGAAGCTATCTCTCACCACAAGACCACATCCACATCCTTACTACATCCAATGGTTCAACAATAGCGGCAAGGTTAAGGTAACACGTACTGCTCGGGTGCATTTTAGTATCTCTACATATGCTGATTATGTTGATTGTGATGTGGTACCTATGCAAGCATGTTCCTTATTACTTGGTAGACCATGGCAATTTGATAAAAATTCTGTACACCATGGTAGAAACAATCAGTATACTTTTGTTCATAAGGATACGAATATTACTTTGCTTCCTACGACTCCTGATTCCATCTTGAAGGATGATATTCACTGAGCTAATAAAGCAAAACAGGAGAAAAATAAGAGTGAAAATCAGATTGTGGCAAAAGAATTTGAGCAACAACTGAAGCCTAATAATAAACCATCTAGTGTTGCTTCTCAAATTAAATTGAAAAGTGCATGTTTACTTGCCACCAAATCTAATATTGATGAGCTAGATTTCAGCAAATCCGTTTCCTATGCTTTTGTGTGCAAACAGGCATTATTTTCATTCGAGGACATGCCTTCCTCTTTGCCCCCTGCTCTCACTAACATTTTGCAGGAGTTCGCTGACGTCTTCCCACAAGACGTGTGATGCGGAGCATCCCACGATCATCCCCACGGACCTACAACCGTCTCATCAAGAGCCAAGAGGACCCATGACACGAGCACGAGCTAGAGCTCTCGAGAACGAGGTGACTTCTTTCCTTAGTGATATCACATATGAACCACTCGAGACATGGCTACTACCTAAGTCCGATATGCTATGCATGATCAGGTGTCAAGAGGATCCTCCCGAAGATGTGCGTGAAAACGGACAAGCCGCCAAGTCCACGGATGAAGAAGATCATCGGAAGGAGGCGAATAAAGCTACAGGACCCGGACATCCGGCCCCAAGCCCGGACATCCGGCCTCCCAGGAACCCCCGGACATCCGGCCCCCAGCCCAGATATCCGTCCCAGACGACCAGGGACACCCGTGGGTTGGCCACCTCAGCCCGGACATCCGGCTCCCGCCCGGACATCCGGCCTCCCACGACGCCCCGGACATCCGCCCCCCCAGCCCGGAAATCCGGACCCCGCTATCCAGAGGACCCAGAGATCTGCCCCTCCAGCCCGTACATCCGGGCCATGCCCCGGACATCCGGCCTCCCGCGAAAGCCCTGACATCCGGCCCCCAGCCCGGACATCTAGCGCCTCTCTGCGCACAGTGAACGGGCCAAGGGCCCATGTACCCCTTCAACTCGTCCCAACTTGTACTAACACTATAAATACTCCTCCCCATCCTCCTAGCTAGGGTTAGCGTTGATTTAGCTCATATGTGAGATAGAGCTTCGCTCATCCATACGGATCTCCTCCTCGAGAGAGACTGCGGCCCCTCTTCGGAGAAGATCATTGGATTCAAGACCCCCTCTTGGGCGGCCCCCTCAATACCTCCTATCGGAGAAGAACCGGTTACTATGTATCGTCCTTTGTTGACCTTGGATCATCGTGTATCTCTTTGTGTTCATCGATCTAGCATATGTGTGATCTATTTCTTGTTGGTTGAGTGTTTCTCTCGTGTTTCCCCTCGTTTTCCCCTTGTGTTCTTCGTGTTCATCATGGGGATCCGCTCCTTTCGTGAAAGATCGGCCATCTAGGGTTCCACCCTACATCATCTTGGTATCATGAGCCACGTTGATCACGATTTCGGAGCCCCCTCTCTTTGTTTTCTAGCTTGATTTTGTTGTTTTCGTCCTAATCCGAAAATTCCCCACAAAAATAGCACCAAATATTTTTGTGATTTGTTGGTGTGATGAAGTTTTGTTGGATTTGATCCGCGGATTTCATGTGTTGCAGGTAGATCTAGCATTCCCCCACCTTTTCCCCAATTTCTATCCACAAAATCGTCCCAATTTTGCCCGAATTTGACCTCTCCACGCGGTGTTCTTCGAAAAAGTCCTCGGATCACGAGTCCGGACATCCGGCCCGACCAGCCAGGACATCCGGCAGCCCGGACATCCGGCCTTCACCCCGGACATCCGGCTCCTGGCAGCAAAACCACCATTCCACCATCCTTTTCCCGACCAACTTTCGCCAAATTTTGTCCCGGTGCCACATACACTTCCGCATACCTCAAACATTTCCGCATAACACCACCATAGCTTTTCCGGCCACCAACTCCGACAATTTTGCCCAATTTTTGCTTTGAGAATTTGAGTTGTGGTTTCCGTGTCCTTTTGTATTTCGGCTATCTAGGTACGGTTCAACATCAACATCACCACCGCTCATTTTCGTCAAGGACTACTACGAACGGCTACATCAACATCACTTGGGTATCACCTTCACCTTGGATATCAACTTGGTACCGTGATATCATCATACTCTTTTGCAATTGCATTGATAACCCCATGGCCTTACTTTTGCGTCACATACCCATCGAGACTAGCCATTGAGTATTGCTGGCAACGTGACTTGTGCACATTAGTGTTCATACATCCCATAGCATACATATTATCATCGTGTTGCATATCTCGGCATCATCACTTGTGTCACAAATTTGTTGTCGCATACACAATTGCTATCTTGGTTCGTGAAGCATTGCATGAGAGAAGAGATCAAACATCAAAGAGCCAAACAAGCTTTTAAGCAAAAGAGGAAAGATATGCAAAGAGCTTATAAGCAAGAACCATAGCATCTTACAACATTAAGATTGTCATACTCGATCATCTTGGATCAAAGCATAGGAACATCATACATATAGCATACTTGGGATAGAAGTCGTTGCATTTTTGCTAACTAGGTTGTGCAGAAGTGCGTATCCGCCTATTGTGCAATCGTGCTAGCGTCTCTCTAGTGTTGTGCAACAAGAGCATCTTGGTGAATTCCACATTTTGGCTCATCCTTGGTTGCATAACCCCATCTTATCTATTTGTGTGTGTGTTTCCGTGTACCATATCTTGCTATTGGTCTACTTGTTGCATTTGCAAATTTGTGAATCTTTTCCAACATTATTGAGTCTCACTTACAATTGCATCAAATTTTGTGCCACTATCCTAACCGAGCTCCACCATAAGCTTTTACTTGTGTAGGTGTGAGAACCGACAAGAATTGGTACCAATTGTGCTATTTCCTTGCTACACATTGGAGTCATCTTTGATCCATTGTCAACATCGGTCAATGTACATTGGATATTGGTTCTTTCCTTTCTCCCACTCACATATCTTTGTTTGGAATGATGGATAGGCCAAGTACTTCTACCAACCCTCTCTTATTGGAGCAAGACGACGACATGTCTTCTTTCGTCACCAAGAGTCAACTATTTGGTGCACAACGGGCTTTTGCATCAGAACAACTTGCTTTGGGCGACCGCATCGACAATCTCGCCACCGACCTATGACAATCCGAGAATCGTACAAGGGACTACTTCGACAACAAGCTCGACGAACACAAGCATGAGAATGACGCAAGAATGGACGAGATTCGAGCTTTGTTGCTTCGTTTGTCTCCTTTGACTTCGTCAAGAAGGAGCCGTTCAAGTCGACACTCCGATGACACCATCTCCGGGTCAAGTGCACCGACATCGAACACTCTTCGTCGTGCTGCGCGTCAAGATCGTCAAGCAAATCGCAATCCTCTACACGACCACGACTCTCAAGAGCATCGACATCGCCAAAACCAAGCCGCTTTCGCACAAGCACAAGAACGGCAACTTTAACGACAACAAGAACAAGAGGAGCGAGTGCGACAACATCAAGATGCTCAAGACGCCGAGGCGGAACGCCAAGAACAACAACTACGGGAAGCTCAAGCACTTGAAGCGCAACGTGCCCTTCATGAATCAAGTCGTGCCGTAGCCAATCGAGGCCGACAAGCTCGACTACATCAAGAAGCACTTCGTGACGAAGCTCAAGAAAGGCTTTACCAAGCACGTTTGCATCGACAAGCTCCTCGTCAAGATAGACAAGCTGCTCCTCAAGTGCGACAAGAACGTCAAGTCCATCGAGGGCAAGAAGATAATGGACCCAATCATCGCCAAGAGCAACATGAGGATGACAACCCTCCTCAACAAGAGCAACATGAGGTCGACAACCCTCCTCGTCAAGAGCAACGTGACAATGTCAATCCTCAACGACATGGGCGTCATCATCCCCGACCCCAACACAATGAAGAGCAATGATATGGCAAGCTTAAGTTCACCATGCCCAAGTGCAATGGAAGCAATGACCCCGAAGAGTACATCTCATGGGCAATGAAGGTTGACAAAATCTTCCGCTTGCACAACTATGAAGAAGACAAGAAGATCGCAATGGCATCCCTAGAATTCCAAGACTACGTCCTCATTTGGTGGGAACAAGTCATTGAGCGCCGAGCGGCAAGAGGTGAACCACCCATCACCACTTGGAGACAAATGAAGGATGTCATGAGAGCACGGTTTGTGCCAAACTACTACAACCGCGACCTCTTCAAGAAACTTCAACAACTCAAACAAGGAACCAAGAGCGTTGAAGAGTACTACAAGGAAATGGAGATTGCCATGATACGAGCCAACGTCAAGGAAGATGATGAGCAAACTATGGCAAGGTTCTTGAATGGACTCAATCATCCTATCAAGAAGATCGCCGACTTCCAACCATACCCGAACCTCATCGAGTTAGTACACCAAGCTACCAAAGCGGAACGGCAAGTACAAGACGACTTCAAGTATGCCAAGTACTCATCCAAGTCCTATGGCTTCTCCAACAATCACGCTTCAACGACTCCAACACCTTCTACCTCAACCAAGCCTTCTACAAGCAACGGCGACAAGTCAAGTTACAAGAAAGCTTCGACAAGCTCAAGTCGTCCTCCTACTACAAGCAACTTCAAGAAAGCTTCATCATCATCTACTCCAACCGATGAGACCGTCAAGACAAGTTCTATCAAATGCTTCACATGCGGAGGCCAAGGCCATAAGTCCTTCGAGTGCACAAACAAGCGCACCATGATCCTCAACGACGACGGAACCTATGACTCCATGAGCGAAGGAGAAATGGAAGCTCTTGAGAAAGTGGCCATGCACCGACATGTGAACAATGAAGATGAAGATGACCAAGTCTTTTGCGATGAAGATTCAAGTCCCGCACTTATTGTATCCAAGGTTTTGACTCTTCAACATCAACAAGACGAAGATCAAAGATGCCATATCTTCCGCACAAAGGCCGGCATCAATGGACGTTCCGTCAAGGTCATCATCGATGGAGGTAGTTGCCACAACTTAGCAAGTGAAGAACTTTGCTCCAAGCTCCAATTGGTCAAGATGAAGCACCCTCACCCCTACAAGGTTCAATGGCTAAGCGACACCGGCACCATACAAGTCGAGCATAGAGTACAAGTCTCTTTCAAGATCGGTGCCTATGAAGACACATTGGAATGTGATGTCCTCCCGATGACCGTTTGCCACCTCCTCCTTGGACGGCCATGGCAATTTGACCAAGGTGTCATCCACAATGGGCGTACAAATCACTATAGCTTCAAGGTGAAAGGGAAAGAGTTCATGCAACGTCCTATGTCTCCAAGCCAAGTGCTCGCCGACAAGCAAGCCACCCATCGTGGAGAGAATAATGAGAGAGCGAACCACCAAAAAGAGAGTGAGCGCCACAAGCCCAAATTGAGTGCCTCCACGATGAGCGACAAGAAAAACTTAGTTCTCTTTGCCACCAAACGTGAGATGAGTGAAGTGTGTGAGAACCCATCAAGTGTCCTACACTATGTCCTATTGTGCAAGGACGAGGTCACAAAAACTAACAACTCTCACGATCTACCTTTGGTGTTATCTTCTCTATTGCAGGAATTCCAAGATGTTTTCCCCGATGAGCTACCTCCGGGTCTACCTCCACTACGAGGCATTGAGCACCGAATTGATCTCATCCCAGGAGCGCCGCTTCCCAACAAAGCACCATACCGCGTCAACCCCGAAGAAACCAAAGAAATACAAAGGCAAGTAAAGCATCTCATAGACCATGGACATGTGCGTGAAAGTTTGAGTCCTTGTGCTGTACCGGTCATTCTTGAACCAAAACGTGATGGTAGCTTTCACATGTGCTCCGATTGTAGACCTATCAATGCTATCACCGTTAGATATAGGTACCCCATTCCACGCCTTGTTGATATGCTTGATGAACTTAGCGGTGCCACTATCTTTTCCAAAATTGATCTTAAAAGTGGTTACTATCAAATCCGCATACAAGAGGGTGATGAATAGAAAACCGCTTTCAAAACAAAGTTTGGTCTCTATGAATGGTTAGTCATGCCTATGGGTTTATCGGAAGCACCCGGTACTTTCATGCGTCTCAGGCATTACGTCTTTCACCCTTACATTGGTGAATTTGTTTTTGTCTACTTCGACGATATCCTTGTGTTTAGCAAATCTCTCAAAGAGCATGTCACCCACCTTCGCACCGTGCTACAAACTCTTCGAAAAGAGCAACTTTATGCTAATATGGAAAAATGCCTATTTGGTGTGGACAAGCTTGTTTTCTTGGGTTTCGTAGTTTCTTATAAGGGTGTTCATGTTGATGAAACTAAGATCAATGCTATTAAAACTTGGCCCCAACCAACCAATTTGCAACAAGTGCGTAGTTTTCTTGGTTTAGCCGGCTTCTACCGTAGATTTGTGAAGGATTTTAGCACCATTGCTTCACCTTTGCATGCTTAGAGTAAGAAAAATGCACCGTTTGTTTGGGGAACATCTCAAGATATTGCTTTCAATGAGCTTAAATATTTGCTTACTCATGCCCCCGAGCTTGCATTACCCAACTTTGACAAACCTTTTGAAATTCATTGCGATGCTAGTGGTAATGGCATAGGAGGTGTGTTAACGCAAGAGAAGCGCCCCATAGCATATTTTAGTGAGAAACTATCCGGAGCGCAACTCAATTACCCCATCTATGACAAAGATCTATATGCTTTAGTGCGAGTTTTGCATGAATGGGAACATTACCTTCACATGAATTCATCATCCATACCGACCATGAAACACTTAAATACCTTAAGGGTCAAACTAAGTTGAACAAGCGTCATGCTAAATGGAGTGAATTTATTGAATCATTTCCTTATGTCATCAAGTACATTAAGGGTAAGGAAAATGTTGTGGCGGATGCGCTTTCCCGTATATGCATTCTTGTCACTACTCTTGAGTTGAATGTCATTGGTTTTGATCATATCAAAGAATTGTATGAACATGATCCTACATTTGCAATACCATATGCCAAGTGTTTGATGCATACTTCATGGGATCGATACTACATCAAAGATGGATATCTTATGTGAGCTAACAAAGTTTGCATCCCCGAGTCCTCTTTGCGTTTGTTGCTTTTGCAGGAATCTCATGGATGTGGACTCATGGGATACTTTGGACGCGACAAGACATTTGCCACGCTCTCCAAGAACTACTTTTGGCCCAAGATGCATCGTGACATCAATCGCTTCACCAACCGGTGTTCTACATGTCGCAAAGCGAAGTCCAAAGCACAATCTCATGGCATCTATATGACACTTCCAATTCCATATCAACCATGGGAAGATATTAGTATGGACTTTGTGCTTGGTTTGCCTAGAACGCGAAATGGCAAAGATTCCGTTTTTGTTGTTGTGGACAGTTTCTCCAAAATGGCTCATTTCATTCCTTGCAACAAGATAGACGATGCTTCACATATTGCAAATTTGTTTTGTAGGGAAATCTTGCGCCTTCATGGAGTGCCAAAGACGATTGTCTTGGACCGCGACGTCAGATTCTTGAGTTACTTTTGGAAGACCTTGTGCGCCAAGCTCGGAATCGAGCTCTTATTCTCTTCGGCATACCATCCGCAAACCGACGGCCAAACGGAGGTAACCAACCGTACGCTCTCCACCCTCCTACGCGTGTTGATAAAGAAGAACATCAAGGAGTGGGAAGAGTGCCTACCCATCGCCGAGTACGCCTACAACCGAGCAAGACATTCGACTACTGGCAAGTCCCCCTTCGAGGTCGTCTATGGCTTCAACCCATTGTCCCCATTGGACATTCTACCTCTTCCGCTTCAAGAGCGCACAAACTTGGACGCGAGTGCCCGAGCCAACTACCTCAAGAAGATGCATGAAGATACAAGGAACACCATCGAGCGCCAAGTACAATGACTCGCGACCAAGCTCAACATCAACAAGCAACCCATGATGTTCCATGTTGGAGATCTTGTCTGGCTACACCTTCGCAAGGATCGCTTCCCCAATGAACGCAAGTCCAAGCTACTACCCCGAGCGGATGGACCCTTCAAGGTGCTTGCACGCTACAACAACAATGCATACAAGATCGACATCCCACGCGACAAGTACTCCGTGAGCGACATCTTCAACATCAAAGATCTCTCCCCGTACCATGGTGATGAGGATTTCGATCCGAGGTCGGATCTTTCCCAAGGGAGGGGAGATGATGCGGAGCATCCCACGATCATCCCCACGGACCTACAACCGTCTCATCAAGAGCCAAGAGGACCCATGACACGAGCACGAGCTAGAGCTCTGGAGAACGAGGTGACTTCTTTCCTTAGTGATATCACATATGATCCACTCGAGACATGGCTACTACCTAAGTCCGATATGCTATGCATGATCAGGTGTCAAGAGGAGCCTCCTGAAGATGTGCGTGAAGACGGAAAAGCCACGGATGAAGAAGATCATCGGAAGGAGGCGAAGAAAGCTACATGACCCGGACATCCGGCCCCAAGCCCGGACATCCGGACTCCCACGAACCCCCGGACATCCGGCCCCCAGCCCGGATATCCGGCCCAGACGACCAGGGAAACCCGTGGGTTGGCCACCTCAGCCCGGACATCCGGACTCCCGCCCGGACATCCGGCCTCCCATGACGCCCCGGACATCCGGCCCCCCAGCCCAGAAATCCAGACCCCGCTATCCAGAGGACCCCGAGATCTGCCCCTCCAGCCCGGACACATCCGGCCCATGCCCCGAACATCCGGCCTCCTGCGAAAGCCCAGACATCCGGCCCCCAGCCCGGACATCCGATGCGTGTCTGCGCACAGTGAATGGCCCAAGGGCCCATGTCCCCCTTCAACTCGTCCCAACTTGTACTAGCACTATAAATACTCCTCCCCCTCCTCCTAGGTAGGGTTAGCGTTGATTTAGCTCATATGTGAGATAGAGCTTCGCTCATTCAAACGGATCTCCTCCTCGAGAGAGACTGCGGCCCCTCTTCGGAGAAGATCATTGGATTCAAGACCCCCTCTTGGGCGGCCCCCTCAAGACCTCCTATCGGAGAAGAACCGGTTACTTTGTATCGTCCTTTGCTGACCTTGGATCATCATGTATCTCTTTGTGTTCATCAATCTAGCATATGTGTGATCTATTTCTTGTTGGTTGAGTGTTTCTCTCGTGTTTCCCCTCGTTTTCCCCTTGTGTTCTTCGTGTTCATCGTAGGGATCCGCTCCTTTCGTGAAAGATCGGCCATCTAGGGTTCCACCCTACATCAACGTGCCACTGTGATTACCACCTATTCGAGGGATTGAGCCTCAAATTGACTTAATTCCCGGTGCCTCGCTACCCAACCGTGCACCATACCGTACCAATCCAGAGGAGACGAAGGAGATTATGCGTCAAGTACAGGAGCTGCTCGACAAAGGTTATATGCGTGAATCTCTTAGTCCTTGTGCTGTTCCTATTATACTAGAGCCTAAAAAGGATAGTACGTCGCATATGTGTGTTGATTGTAGAGGCATTAATAATATTACTATTCGTTATCGTCATCCTATTCCTAGGCTAGATGATATGCTTGATGAATTGAGTGGCTCTACAATATTCTCCAAAGTTGATTTGCGTAGTGGATACCATCAAATTCGTACGAAATTGGGAGATGAATGGAAAACAGCATTTAAAACTAAGTTTGGTTTATATGAGTGGTTAGTCATGCCTTTTGGGTAAACTAATGCGCCTAGTACTTTCATGAGACTAGTGAACGAAGTTTTACATGCTTTCATTGGACGTTTTGTGGTAGTCTATTTTGATGATATACTAATTTATAGCAAATCTTTGGAAGAACATTTGGAACATTTACGTGCTGTTTTTAATGCTCTACGTGATGCACGTTTGTTTGGCAACCTTGGGAAGTGCACCTTTTGCATCGACCGAGTATATTTTCTTGGCTATGTTGTTACTCCACAGGGAAATGAAGTTGATAAAGCCAATATTGAAGCTATTGAGAGTTGGCCGCAACCCAAAACGGTCACACAAGTGAGGAGTTTTCTTGGACTCGCTGGTTTCTATAGGTGTTTTGTGAGAGATTTTAGCACCATTGTTGCACCTCTCAATGAGCTTACAAAGAAGGATGTGCCTTTTGTTTGGGGTACCGCACAGGAAGAAGCCTTCACGATATTGAAAGATAAGTTGACACATGCTCCTTTACTCCAACTTCCTGATTTTAATAAAACTTTTGAGCTTGAATGTGATGCTAGTGGAATTGGATTAGGAGGTGTGTTATTACAAGATGGCAAACCTGTTGCATACTTTTTTAAAAATTGAGTGGGCCTAGTCTGAACTATTCTACTTATGGTAAAGAATTATATGCTCTTGTTCGGACTTTAGAGACATGGCAACATTACTTATGGCCCAAAGAATTTGTTATACATTCTGATCATGAATCTTTGAAACATATTAAAAGTCAAGCTAAACTGAATCGTAGACATGCTAAATGGGTTGAACTCGTTGAGACTTTCCCTTATGTCATTAAACACAAGAAGGGTAAAGAAAATGTTATTGCCGATGCTTTGTCTCGTCGCTATACTATGCTTTCACAACTTGACTTCAAAATATTTGGTTTGGAGACCATCAATGATCAATATGTGCATGATGCTGATTTTAAAGATGTAATGCAGAATTGTAAAGAAGGAAGAACATGGAACAAGTTCGTTATTAATGATGGCTTTGTGTTCCGTGCTAACAAGCTATGCATTCCTGCTAGCTGTGTTCGTCTTTTGTTGTTGCAGGAGGCGCATGGAGGAGGATTAATGGGACACTTTGGCGTGAAGAAGACGGAGAACATACTTGATACACATTTCTTTTGGCCAAAGATGAGACTGGATGTTGAGCGTTTTGTTGCTCGCTGCACTACATGTCAAAAAAACTAAGTCATGACTCAATCCTCATGGTTTATATATGCCTTTGCCTGTACCTAGTGTTCCTTGGGTGATAGAGGCGAGGGTGTCCCAATCATTCGATGAGATGATAACTATCAATTTGGTGGAGACGACTTTGACGATCCGACTACAAACGTGCACGACGTTGCGCCTTATCAATCGCTAAACAAACTCCGAGAGGTTATTGACCACGAAGGTCTATCCCTGCAAGCAATCGAAGAACAAGGAAGAATATGATAATGCAATCTGAATATTGTGAATATAAATGAAGTATTGATAAAGGTGGGGATCCGTAAGCGGTCTTGGTCTGGTCGTTGAACACAAACGAAGTACACGAAGTTGCAATAGCTAACTTTTAACTAAACAAATCCCAAGGAAAAAGCTACTAGATGGATCTACTTATATAGGAGTAAGGGGTGGCGGCCAAGGAGGTGGGAGGACGTCCCAAGGTAGCCTAAAAGCAACCCTAGGTCGTACAAGGCTCATGGGCCCAAGTGAAGGTGATGCAACACCTTTGGACTTGTTGTTTGACTCGGATTCTGCTGCAGTGTCAGATTGTTTCATCCATATCTCAACGCTCCAGACGAATTTAAAGGTGATTCCAATTGGTTTGGAAAGAGGATGAAATCTACTTTCCAACAAAAAAAAGAATCACCCATCCGTGTGAAAAAGTTCTTGGTGTTTTGAGTCAGGTATGTCTGCGCAGTCCGAATCTGAATCCAGAATGTGAGAGACTTGGACTCTATCTTCTCTTGGCCCAAAAGTGACGTGAGAGGAATTTTTGAACATAACTTAAACTTCTCCTTTTCCCCTATCTTCATATGAGGATTGTACAAATGTCCCATACACCCGCAATTAGATAAAGCACAAAAGTGTGTGAAGTATTTTTGTTCTGGATAATATAAATAGATTATTGAATAGTTGACACTATAAATCACCTGACAAACATGCATGTATGCTGATGAGGACATGACTACCTTGCATACGACCAAAAATATTGCATACATGGTAAGAACTTGCCGCAAAAATATTGCTTTACACAATCTTCAGAGTTATTTGATACCGCTGGTTGCCGGTCACCACCTGCCGCATGGTAAGAACTTGTAAGATATTGATATTTGCTTTACTGTGAGCACTTTACAACCACATCCTAGTAGTTCATAGGGAAATTATTATCGAATTTTGTTTCTTGTTTCTACTAATCATGACAGGTTCCGAAGACAGAAGTTCTTGGACGACAGACACATCATCACCATCACGAGAGTTGGGACAACACACACAAGCACATGGTCAGGTTATCTCTTTACTGTCATTTGAGGGTAGATTTAATCCTGCTATTTATGTATCTTGGGAGCTTGAAGTAGAACAATTTTTTAGTCACCATGACTTTTCTGAACTTGAGCGAGTACGAGCTGTCACTAGAGCATTTACTGGTTTTGCTTCTGTTTGGTGGAGTGTGCATTGTAAGAAAAACATTGATAACCAACCCACAACTTGGAAAGATTTGAAAGATGTAATGAGACAACAATTTTTCCCTCCTTACTATCATCGTGAATTGCTTCACAAATTTGAACAATTTAAACAAGGCAACAACACTGTTCATGCTTACTACCAAGAGTTCAAATCTTATATGCATCATTGTGACATAGAAGAATCCGAGGATGATACAATGAATAGATTTTTTGGTGGTTTGAACCATGATATTCAGGCACGATTTCAGTATATTCCTCGTTGCATTACTGGTATGTATGTTCGTGCTTGTACCTTTGAGATACAGTTACATGAGGATGCATTGGGTGACTACAACAACTACTATTCTACTTCATGCTCACCACCACCGCTTGGTTCCTCCACCGTTGCACCTACTAGAGCAGTCACACCTCAGATTGTGAGCGCGACATCATCTCAAGAGTATGGTACATTGCCATCATCCGTGCCTACATCAGCTACATCTTTGCGACAAGGTAACTGTAAAGGTATTGATGATATAACTTCACATGAGAATGATGCATGCCTAGTTAACTTGAATACATTATGTGTTGAGTTACCTGTTGATTTGAGCGCATCACCTATTTTAGAGAATCATGTTCCTGTCATGAATGCGTCATGTGATCAAACAACTGAAATACCAACAATTTTGAGTGCACCCAATGAATTAACTGTTGATGCAAAAGAACCAATGTTTAATCATTTTGATATGATCTCTAATCTTGGTGATGATTCTGTGTCAAATGACTTATTGCATGTTGGCTTATTTAAGCATGTTGTAGCATGTAAATTTTATGCAAGTAAGGTTTATTCACCAATATTGGGATGGTTTAATGATGAATATTGTCAATCTTTTCATATGAATAAGAGCTTCACTTATATGTGCAAACTGAGTTGCAATACTTTCATGCTTTCTACATCTTGTGATAATATTTTGGCTTTATATTTTATTCACTATGAAAGTTACTCAGTTATACATGTGTCATATGTGCAAATCCCACGGGAAGTAAAACTTGATGACATATACAAATACAACATGTACACCTTGTCTCTTTTGTTAGCTATATTTCATATAAAGCAACGCCGAGGACGGCTTTATTTTCAAGAACGGGAGGATACGACCAAAAATATTGCTACTGAGGACATTTTACGAGAGAATGCAAATCTCAACGCGTGATGATTGCTACTGAGGATGGTGGGTATGAGTCTGCTAGTGACTATGATGAGGTCTGGTCGTTTCTGTGACGCCTTGGTCTGGTCGTTGAACACAAACGAAGTACGCGAAGTTACAGCTATGGCGAACTTTTAATCTAAACAAAACCCAAAGTCCAAACGACGCCTAAGGGCTGTATATATGGAGGAAGAGGAGGGAATTTCGTGGCCCTTGAGGGTGGGGTCCGAAACCAACCCTAACTCTTGTTTCCCCACACATACGGACTCTAAAAATAGCCTATACTTAAGTATTTCGAAATTACATGGGCCTGGCCCAATAATAAGGTGACGCAGCACCTAGAATAGCCTATGGACGAATATTATGAAGTGGCATCTTGTATATTTCGTCCAAGGCTTCATGCACTCCTTATATTGGCTTCAAAGTCCTGAAATCATCACTTGTAACTCCGTTCTTGATCCCCTTGCGCATGCCATCAACTCCATGCGTGTTCTTGCTCCAATGTTCATGCTTCTCCAAGCTAGGCCCTTCATTTGTAAGCAAAACAAATGTATCCAATTTAGGCAGTCTCATATTCTCATGAACATTAGAATCATTACTAAGAAACAAAAGTACCTGGTAATTAAAATTTAATTGGCGTGCGCGAGCTCTAGTAATTGGTCCAGTATATGTAACAGTAGGGGCTGTGGGTGTAACAATGGTATTGATGTCCTCATCATCCTCCCCTTCTTGAAATGAAGTCATCCTCGACGGAAGCTCATCTTCCTCACCCAAATAAGGCTTCAAATCTGCAATGTTAAAAGTGGGACTAACCCCAAAATCTGCAGGCAGCTCAAGTTTATATGCATTATCATTTATTTTCTCTAACACCTTAAATGGACCATCAACACGTGGCATTAGCTTTGATTTGCGCAAATTAGGAAACCTATCCTTACGCAAATGTAACCAAATAAGATCTCCAGGTGCAAAGACAACATGTTTTCTACCCTTATCTCCAGCAAGTTTACATTTAACATTCATACGCTCGATATTTTCCTTAGTTAACTCATGCATTTCTAAGATCAATTCAGCACATTGTTTAGCATCACAATTAACCTTCTCCGAAGATGGAAGAGGCAACAAATCAATGGGTGCACAAGGTAGGAAACCATACACAATTTCAAAAGGGCACATCTTAGTAGTAGAATGCAACGAACAATTATAAGCAAATTCCATATGAGGCAAGCATTCTTCCCACATTTTCTTATTATTCTTCAAAACAGCCCTAAGTATAGTAGACAATGTTCTATTGACTACTTCAGTTTGTCCATTAGTTTGGGGGTGACAAGTAGTACTAAAAAGCAGTTTAGTCCCCAACTTAGCCCATAAACATCTCCAAAAGTGGCTAATAAATTTAGTATCACGGTCTGAAACAATAGTATTTGGCACACCATGCAAGCGAATAATTTCACGAAAGAACAAATCAGCAACATTAACAACATCATCGCTTTTATGACATGGTATAAAGTGTGCCATATTCGAGAATCTATCCACGACAACAAATATGCTATCCCTCCCCTTCTTTGTTCGAGGTAAACCTAAAATAAAGTCCATAGATATATCCTCCCAAGGAACACTAGGCACAGGCAAAGGCATATATAAACCATGAGGATTGAGTCGTGACTTAGCTTTTTCACATGTAGTGCAGCGAGGAATAAAACGCTCAACATCCCGTCTCATCTTTGGCCAAAAGAAATGTGTAGCAAATACGTCCTCCGTCTTCTTCACGCCAAAGTGTCCAATTAGTCCTCCTCCATGCGCCTCCTGCAACAACAAAAGACGAACAGAGCTAGCAGGAATGCATAGCTTGTTAGCACGGAGCACAAAACCATCATTAACAACGAACTTGTTCCATGATCTTCCTTCTTTACAATTCTGCATTATTTCTTTAAAATCAACATCATGCACATAGTGATCTTTGATGGTCTCCAAACCAAATATTTTGAAGTCAAGTTGTGAAAGCATAGTATAGCGACGAGACAAAGCATCAGCAATAACATTTTCTTTACCCTTGTTGTGTTTAATGACATATGGGAAAGTCTCAATGAATTCAACCCATTTAGCATGTCTACGATTCGGTTTAGCTTGACTTTTAATATGTTTCAAAGATTCATGATCAGAATGTATAACAAATTCTTTGGGCCATAAATAATGTTGCCATGTCTCTAAAGTCCGAACAAGAGCATATAATTCTTTATCATAAGTAGAATAGTTCAGACTAGGCCCACTCAATTTTTCAGAAAAGTATCCAACAGGTTTGCCATCTTGTAATAACACACCTCCTAATCCAATTCCACTAGCATCACATTCAAGCTCAAAAATCTTATTAAAGTCAGGAAGTTGAAGTAAAGGAGCATGTGTCAACTTATCTTTCAATACAGTGAAGGCTTCTTCCTGTGAGGTACCCCAAACAAAAGGCACATCCTTCTTTGTAAGCTCATTGAGAGGTGCAGCAATGGTGCTAAAGTCTCTCACAAAACGCCTATAGAAACCAGCGAGTCCACGAAAACTCCTCACTTGTGTGACCGTTTTGGGCTGCGGCCAACTCTCAATAGCTTCAATCTTGGGTTTATCAACTTCAATTCCCTTTGAAGTAACAACATAGCCAAGAAAAGACACTCGGTCGGTGCAAAAGGTGCACTTCCCAAGGTTACCAAACAAACGTGCATCACGTAGAGCATTAAAAACAGCACGTAAATGTTCCAAATGTTCTTCCAAAGATTTGCTATAAATCAGTATATCATCAAAATAGACTACCACAAATCGTCCAATGAAAGCACGTAAAAATTCGTTCATTAGTCTCATGAAAGTACTAGGTGCATTAGTTAACCCAAAAGGCATGACTAACTACTCATATAAACCGAACTTAGTTTTAAATGTTGTTTTCCATTCATCTCCCAATTTCATACGAATTTTATGGTATCCACTACGCAAATCAACTTTGGAGAATATTGTAGAGCCACTCAATTCATCAAGCATATCATCTAGCCTAGGAATAGGATGACGATAACGGATAGTAATATTATTAATGCCTCTACAATCAACACACATAATAGGAACAACACAAGGACTAAGAGCTTCGCGTATATAACCTTTGTCGAGCAGCTCCTGTACTTGACGCATAATCTCCTTCATCTCCTCTCAATTGGTACGGTATGGTGCACGGTTGGGTAGCGATGCACCAGGAATTAAGTCAATTTGATGCTCAATCCCTCGAATAGGTGGTAATCCCGGTGGCACGTCTTGTGGGAAGACGTCAGCGAACTCCTGGAAAATGTTAGTGACAGTAGGGGGCAAAGAGGAAGGCACGTCCTCGAATGAAAATAATGCCTCTTTGCACACAAAAGCATAGCAAACAGATTTGCTAGAATCTAGCTCATCAATGTCAGATTTGGTGTCAAGTAAACAGGCACTTTTCAATTTAATTTCAGAAGCAACACTAGATGGTTTATTATTAGGCTTCATTTGTTGCTCAAATTCTTTTGCCACGGTATGATTTTCACTCTTATTTTTCTCCTGTTTTGCTTTATTAGCTCTATTAATATCATCTTTCAAAATGGAATCAGGAGTCATAGGAAGCAAAGTAATATTTTTATCCTTATGAACAAGAGTATACTGATTGTTTCTACCATGGTGTACAGAATTTTTATCAAATAGCCATGGTCTACCAAGTAATAAGGAACATGCTTGCATAGGTACCACATCACAATCAACATAATCAGCAAATGTAGAGATACTAAAATGCACACGAACAGTACGTGTTACCTTAACCTTGCCGCTATTGTCGAACCATTGGATGTAGTAAGGATGTGGATGTGGTATTGTGGTGAGAGATAGCTTCTCCACCATCTCCATTCTAGCCAAGTTGTTGCATCTCCCTCCATCTATGATGACGCGAATAGAACGTTCCTTCACAACTCCCTTTGTATGGAACAAATTATGCCTCTGATTTTGCTCAGATTGTGTAACCTGCACACTCAAAACACGTTGAGCAACTAAACATTTATACCTGTCAGCATCTTCAGCAGCCATGTATTGCGTCTCATGATCAGAATCATCTCCACCGTGTTCTACATGTGTAATAAGAGCCAAAGTCTCCTCATCATAGTCACTAGCGGACTCATACCCACCATCCTCAGTAACAATCATCACATGCTTAGATGGGCATTCTCTCGCATAATGACCTCCACCCTTGCAACGTCGACAAATAATATCATGTGTTTGCCCTGTTGATGCCATGGATGAAGAAGAGCTCTTTGCAGGCCCAGAAGGTGTGCTCTTGGCAGATAGTGGTGATTGTGCCTGCTTTACTGTATCACGGTTGGAGGTGGCTGCCGACGGAGGTGCCGGTGTAGCAGAACGTGTGGAAGTAGATAATGCACGTGGTGTCCATGATGAAGGTCGACCTGCAGAAAAGTTAGTTCGCGCCAATGCCTGTCGATCCTGCACTTCACGTTCAGCTTTACAAGCAAGATGGAATAAACGAGTGATATTATTATAATCCTTATAGTCTAGAATGGTCTGAATCTCTCTAATTAATCCACCCAGAAAACGTGCAAGCATAGCTTCATTCTCCTCAACAATACCACATCTAATCAAGCCAGTTTGTAATTCCTGATAATATTCTTCTACCGAATGTTTTCCTTGTCTTAAGCGATGCAATTGTTGAAGTAATTCACGTTGATAATATGGTGGAACCCAACGAGAACGCATAGCAGTTTTCAAAGCAGACCAAGTAGCTGGAACATGATATAATCTACAATGTTCAGACCACCAAACACATGCAAAGCTAGTGAAAGCACAAACAGCAGCAGGAACACATCTCTCCTCAGGATATTGTAAACATGTAAATCGTTGTTCAGTTTCTAACTCCCAAGTAAGATATATATCAGGAACATATCTACCCTGAAATGGTGGTATATTCAATTTTAGTTTAGGGAGATGGTCATGATCTCGTACCTGAAGGGGAGCCCTAACATTGCCATTATTTGCATGTGGAGGACCTGGTGGTTGTGGTGCTGGTGGTTGCACGTAGTTCTGATGTTGATCAACCTCATCCTCGTAATCTCCAACATAATCATCCTCCCCCACATCAGCAGCAGGAGCCACAGAAGTATCAACAGCAGCACCAGCAGCTTGGCCAGGCTGAAGAGGGACACGGGTCGCTCGGCGGAGGGCTGTTTCGCGATGTGGAGGTAGTCATTGTTGCTGTTGTAGAGGTGCATTAGGTGCAGCCGGTGGTGGTGGTAGACGCGCGAGCAATTCATTAAACTTGTTATCGAGCTTTGTTTCGAACGCCTTCTCAATGCCATCTATCTTCTCCATGGCCTCTTCAAATCTATTTAGCACATCTTCCACCTGTCCACTCATCATTTGTTGAAACTTATCATGTAACGCTTTGTTTGTCATGTTCTCCCAGTCAGTCTCGTCGACTTGTGATCCTGACATGGTTAGCAGCAATAGAAACACACAATAATATGATTCGACAGACTACTAGGAAGTGGTGGTGGTGGTGTGGTGGACAGTTACAAATCCGTCAAGCAAATCTCAAATTCTTACCAGTTCTTACCCAGCAGCAGGCGGTGAATGACAACCGTTGTAGTGAAAACTCTCAAAAGCTTGGATAGAGCGATTGCCAGGGAGAGTCAAACGCATGACGTAGATGTATGTGGAGCTGGGAAGGCTTATAGTATGGTAGCAAAAAGGTCAGCAATAATCAATTCAGAGATGCAAAGTTGAATAAACGCTCAACGACGGTACTGTGCTAGTCCTAGGCTAGACTGTGCTAGAGATGCGAGCCTAGAACACTAACAAAATCACGGCGCTGCACGGAAACAAGGGAAAAGCACACTCTGGAATTTTTTTTCGCTTTGTTTTTTTTTTGCGCTCCTCTTTTTTTTCCGAGACCTACGCAGGCAAGGAAACACGAATTGGAATTAAAATGGATCTTGAAAACAAACCTAATATGAGAAGAACTCGGATTGGTGGTGGATATATGATGGTGGTATATGGCAGCGGTGGTGGTATATGGTAGCGGTGGTGGTATGTGGATACGGATTGGTGGTGGTATATGGATACGGATTGGTGGTGGTATATGGATACGGATTCAGAGCGGTGGCGGATAAGCAATCGTGGTAGATGGCAAGGCGATGATGATGGTGCGGCGGTGGCGTGACAACTTATGACCAGAACTCAAAACTCTAAACAACTAGACTCTAAGACCAGCAACTTGACATGACGATGCAACCGCAAATTCAACAAAGCAAAAACCCTAAAAAGATTATGCAAAGGCTCAGATTGGTTCGGATATGATGAACTAACCCTAATTTTTTTTGTGCCTTTTTCGTGGACGTTAGGTATGAAGAACAGACTCGATCTAATCTACGAAAAACTGTAAAATCTCACCGAGCAACCTGGAAATCTGATACCACTTGATAGAGGCAGAGGTGTCCCAATGTTTCGATGAGATAGCAATCGTTTTCTGTGGGAGTCGACTTTGACGATCCGACTACGAACGTGCGAAGACGTCGCGCCTTAGCAATCGCTAAACCAACTTCCGAGGGGTTATTGACCACGCCGGAGCACGATCAACCTGACCACGAGGGTCTATTTCCTGCGAGCAAACGAAGAATCAAGCAAGAAACTGAGATTGCAATCTGGATATTGCGAATAAAAGAGGAAATCTTTATTAATGAAGGTGGGGTTCTGTGACGCCTTGGTCTGGTCGTTGAACACAAACGAAGTACGCGAAGTTGCAGCTATGGCGAACTTTTAATCTAAACATAATCCAAAGTCTAAACGACGCCCTAAGGGCTGTATATATGGAGGAAGAGGAGGTAATTTCGTGGCCCTTGAGGGTGGGGTCCGAAACCAACCCTAACTCTTGTTTCCCCACACATACGGACTCTAAAAAGAACCTATACTTAAGTATTTCGAAATTACATGGGCCTGGCCCAATAATAAGGTGACACAACACCTAGAATAGCCCATGGACGAATATTATGAAGTGGCATCTTGTATATTTCATCCAAGGCTTCATGCACTCCTTATGGTGGCTTCAAAGTCCTGAAATCATCACTTGTAACTCCCTTCTTGATCCCCTTGCGCATGCCATCAACTCCATGCGTGTTCTTGCTCCAATGTTTATCCTTCTCCAAGCCAGGACCTTCATTTGTAAGGAAAACAAATGTATCCAATTTAGGAAGTATCATATTCTCATGAACATTAGAATCATTACCAAGAAACGAAAGTACCTGGTAATTTAATTGGCGTGCGCGAGCTATAGTAATTGGTCCAGTATATGTAACAGTAGGAGTTGTGGGTGTAACAATGGTATTGATGTCCTCACCAAATGGTCCATAGGATAACATTCTTCATGAATTAGTATCTCCTGAATATCACGGTTTAATCCTCCCCAAAATCTATCAATAAAATCTTCTTCACTTTCCTCTAAAAAGGAATGCAACAAGGTGTCGGTGTACTAGAGTAGGGGTACCCTAGTATCCCGAACTTGTGCACGGGCAGTCGCAGCACCCCGCGGCAAGGCTTGCTGGGTGACCGCCAAGGTCCTCCGTGGTTCCTTTGGAGCCATTCAAGAACAAAGTATTCAAGCCAAGGAGACAAGGCCCCGGCAAGAGGAGCTTGCCAGGAAGGCCACTCAAGGCACAAGACCCCGGCAGGAGGAGCTTGCCGGGAAGGCCAACCAAGGCATCTCAAGGAACTTGCCGCGACGCGCCAGGCGTCCCGGCAAGGCCCGGTGAGCGGCAAGCTCCCGGACGCGACAAGACAACGGCCGCGGCAAGGCGTTTGCCGCGGCAAGCTACCACTCCGTACCCACGCTCCAACACATCCACCAACGTGTCGCTCTGGGACCCTTCCAGGCGTACGTGGCGGGAGGCTGTGCAGCCAGCGGTACGCGGTGGCAAGCGGCGCTGACAAGATTGCCATCGTGGCGAACGGTGGCGTCCCTGACGGTCCCTTTTTGCACTGTTTGGGCGACGCAGATGGGCATTTAATGCCCTTGTCCCCTGCCGTCAGGGTTAGGTATGATACACTGTACAGGTAGCTGTACCAACCGCAACACCTTTCCATTTTTACCCCTGTCTACGTTGCCACCTGTCGGTGACCCCTTGAGCATATAAAAGGAGGCCCATGCGCAACGTAGAGGGGGGGACGGACAGAAGAACACTCACGCTCGGTCTCGTTAGCTGCTGGTGTGCACTGTAGCACTCAGCGCGTCCGAGCAAGAACTCAATACAAACCACAAAGCAGGAGTAGGGTTTTACGCATCCGTGCGACCCGGACCTGGGTAAACTGCTCGTGTGCTTCGCCTTGATCTGCTCTTCGTGCGATCTCCCCCCCCCCGCCGAACCGAAAGGGGCTCGGTCCGCCGGTCCCCATAGGTGCTCGTGGATCAGTTTCCCCGACATCTTTGGCGCGCCAGGTAGGGGGCGTCGAGGTTGTGTGAACCTGATCCGGCGTTCACACGAGCTAGATCTTCATCATCTTCATCGACATGCCGCCGAAGAAGAAGGCTTCGGAGGCGGCTGCTCCGTCCGCGACAAACCCACCACCGCCGGAGCAAACGGCTGGTGGGGTAGACGCCGACGGAAGAACGGGCGTCGACGAGGGAGCTCACGGTGCCGCCAGGTCCAAGGACAAGGCTGCGCTGCCCATCGGCGGCGTAGCCGGCTCCCACAACGACCGGGCGCACTCCAAGACCTCGGTGTCCGTACATGCACTGCGCCCATCTCAGGAGGCGCGGGACCGGCAGCGTCACGGTACTCACGGTACCATACGCTTGCTGGACCCAGATCGAGCTGGTGGATCTCGGAATGCTCAAGGCCAGCATGCGCGCCAACATGCTGGAGCGAGCGAGGCATGGTCGCCTGGACGGGATACTGCTCCTTCTAACATAGTAAGAAGTCCGAGCATATCCCGCTCCTCACACCGTTCGCCACCGCTACCCGCCACTCCAGCAGAAGCTTTGGCGCGAGCTCAACTGCTCCTAGATTACCCTCCAACGGCGGACAAGATCGTCGACTGGAGGGCCACCATTCGGAGTCTCATCGGCTTTGCCAACGGCGACGCTCCACGGCAGCCGAGTACATCACAGCCGCGGCAAGTCAGCCAGGCACGAGCCGGTGGCGACATGACCGGTGGGGGTGCAACCACCGTGCACTCCCCGCCGCGAAGGCCAAGATCGCCGCCTCACCGGATCCACCTCGACAGCGACTCCACCGCGTCATCGGATCCACGAGCTCGTCGCGATCAACGACAAGTTCTTCACGAACGACAGCAAGAAGACGCTCGAACTCGCATTGAGCGCCAAAGAGAAGCGCGGTGTCAATCGGACCAGCGCGCTGGGCCCTCTGTCGACATGCATGCGCCAGGGGAACCAGGCGACTTGCCATACGCGGTAGGTTGCCCTGCGTTTACCCGTGAGCTGCAGCAAGTCCAGTGGCCCAGCACAAAGAATTTCAAGCCAGACGTACCAGAGAGTACGACGGCAAGTCGCATCCGTCGGAGTTCCTCAGCATCTACACCATCGCAGTGCAGGCTGCCGGGGGCGAGACGACAAGATCCTTGCCAACTACTTCCCTCTGGTGCTCAAGCCCAACGTCAGGTCCTGGCTCATGCACTTGCCGGACAACTCCATATCCTCCTGGGCAGACCTATGCCATCAGTTTGTCGGCGCCTTTACAGGCGGCCACAAACCTCATGGCCAAGAGAGTGACCTTCATCTGCTCGCCCAGAAGGAAGGAGAGCCCCTGCGCAAGTACATTCAGAGATTTAGCCGTGTACAGCACAACATCCCAGATGTCCACCCTGCCGCGGTTATCAGCGCGTTCCATCAGAACGTGCGTAATCGCAGGATGCGGGAGGAGATGGCGATGTGCAAGATCAGAGACGTCAGTGAGCTGTATGCCCTGGCCGACAAGTGTGCACGTGCTGAGGAAGGGAGGAAACTCCCCGGAGAGAATACAGGAGCAGGAGGATCTGACAGCAAGGATGCTGCCCTGGCAAAGAAAAACCGGCGGCGGAACAACAGGAAGAAGAAAGGCAAAGATGTGCTAGTTGTTGAGCACTCCGGCAACGAAGGTGGCTCCAAGAAAGCCAAAGCTGGTAGGTCCGGCAAGGAGGTTGCCGCATGCGCCAACTGCCAGGCTGTGGCGGTCGCCGACAAGCAGGACGGCACCAACAAACAGTACTGCAAGATCCACCGCACCAAGGGCCATGACCTCCAGAGCTGCAAGAAGGTCGAGCAGCTTGTCGAGCTGCAAAAGGCCGAATACGAGCGACGCGACAAGGAGAAAGCCCAAGGAGGTGATGGAGGATCCGACATGAAGCGCCCCGACCGGGGAGGACGCCGCGGCAAGGCCAAGCAGCGGCAAGGAGACAGACCTCCCCGCGGCCGCGACAAGGATGAAGATGACGACGACGATGAAGACATGGATGATGTCAAGACCAGTGAGCAGGAGTTCCAGAAAGCCACAGAGGTCTTGTGCGTTGACGGCGGTGCTTCTCTGCATACTTCACACCGCCAACTCAAGCAGTGGGTGCAGGAAGTCAATGCGGCAGAACCACCCGTCGAGTCACGCAAGCTTCTGAATTCGTCCAGCACGCCTATCATCTTTGATATTGAGGACCACCCTAATCGCACAAATACGGTCGGGTGCTTGCCGATGTTGGTTTCACCAACTATCCGCAACCTCAAGGTCACTAAGATGCTAGTTGACGGTGGGGCCGGATTGAACCTGATCTCGTCCGCTGTGCTCCTGAAACTCCAGGTCCCTGACAGCGAGCTCGAAGAGACCGCCACATTCCAAGGAATCAACCCGGGAAGGAGCAAGCCGAAGGGGAAGATCACGTTGCCGGTGACATTTGGCAGCGAGTTGAACTTCAGAACTGAGAGGGTCACTTTTGACGTTGCCGATTTTCCATTGCCTTACAATGGGATTCTCGGCCGTCCAGCGCTCGCCAAGTTCATGGCGGCCTCTCACTATGCGTATAACATGCTGAAGATGCCAGGCGCGATAAGTGTCATCTCTGTCCCTGGCGACAAGAAGGATGCTCTTATCTGTGCCGACAAGATTTACCGGGAAGCGGCAGCCGCAGCGGATCGCAAGTCACTTGCCGCTGAAGCTCTTGGGGGGAAGAAGAAGACCAAGTCCGGCAAGAGTTCTGATACCCACTCCGGCAAGCGCACCTCTTCGGAGTGCTGCGCTACCGTCAAGGACGCACCATCGAGCTCCACCGGCAAGTGTAAGAAGACAATGGCAGCTCCTCCAGAGACCAAGAAGGTGTCCGCCAAGGAGGACGGCACTGGTGGTACCTTCACCATCAGTGCCACTCTCGACCCTAAATAGGAAAGCGCGCTCATTGCTTTCCTGCGGGCGAACGTCGATGTGTTTGCGTGGCAACCGTCTGACATCCCCGATGTTCCCAGGAAAGTAATTGAGCACCACCTTGCCGTCTGTCCTCATGCGCGGCCCGTCAAGCATAAAGTCAGGAAGCAAGCAGTGGAGTGCCAAGAATTCATCGCAGAGGAGATCAAGAAGTTGGAAGCGGCAGGCCTTGTCAGGGGAGTGCTCCATCCTACGTGGTTGGCCAATCCTGTAGTCGTGCGCAAGGCAAACGGGAAATGGAGGCTTTGTATCGACTTTACCGATGTTAACAAAGCTTGTCCCAAAGACCCATTTCCCTTGCCGCGCATTGACAGATTGATGACTCCACGGCCGGATGTGACTTGCTTTCATTTCTTGACGCATACTCAAGATACCATCAGATCTTCATGGCAGAAGAGGATGAGGAGAAAACCGCATTCATCACTCCATGTGGCACGTACTGTTTCATACGGATGCCTTTCGGTTTAAAGAATGCTGGTTCAACATTCGCAAGGGTAGTCCATGCCGCTTTTGAGCCACAAATACACAAAAATGTGGAAGCCTACATGGATGACATAGTGGTCGCAAGGACAAGGCAACTCTGATTCAAGATTTAGACGAGACTTTTGCAAATCTGCGCAAGATTAGCCTCAAGCTCAACCCCGAGAAGTGTGTGTTTGGAGTCCCTTCCGGCAAGCTTCTCGGGTTCTTCGTGTCTCAGCGGGGAATTGAAGCCAATCCCGACAAGATCAAGGCCATTGAGCAGATTGAAGCACCAAAGCGCGTCAAGGACGTACGAAGACTTGTCGGTTGTGTGGCAGCTCTCAGCAGGTTTATCTCTAAGTCTGCTGAACGCGCCCTGCCGTTTTTTAAAATATTGAAAAAGGCAGGTCCAATGAAATGGACTCCGGAAGCGGAGGCTGCGCTGCAAGACTTGAAGAGATACCTGTCCTCCACTCCAATACTTGTTGCACCTAAGCCACAAGAGAAGTTGCTGCTGTATCTGGCGGCAACCAATCAAGTGGTTAGTGCTACGTTAGTAGTGGAGAGGGAGGCAGATGATGAGCCAGGAACCACGGCAGGCGCATCCAGCGACAAGCAGGGGGCTTCCCCGGCAAGCTCTGGTCCCGACAAAGATGGATCCGCGCAGGCGCGTGAGGAGATACACAAGAGAATGGTGCAGCGCCCAGTTTACTTTGTCAGTTCCCTTCTACAGGGGGCTAGGTCAAGGTACTCTGGTGTGCAGAAATTGCTTTTCGGCCTTCTCATGGCCTCGAGAAAGCTGCGCCATTACTTCCAAGCACATGAGATCACAGTTGTCACTCGTTTTCCGCTGAAGAGGATACTGCAGAATCCAGAAGCAACAGGCAGGATTGTTGAGTGGGCACTAACTGTCAAGCTTTGGCCTCAAGTTTGAGAGCACTTCAACTATCCAAGGCAGAGCATTGGCAGAATTCATAGCAGAGTGGACGCCAACACCAGATGAAGAAATTTAAGAACCAAGCATCCCCGTCAAGGAAGCAAGCAAAGAGTGGCTGATGTACTTTGATGGTGCCTTCTCGCTGCAAGGCGCCGGTGCTGGCGTGCTGCTTGTCGCACCCACCGGAGAGCACCTCAAGTACATAGTCCAGATGCACTTTCCCAAGGAGCAAGCAACAAACAATACTGCAGAGTATGAAGGTTTGCTTGCCGGTCTCAGGATCGCGGAAGACCTTGGGATCAAGAAGCTCATTGTCTGGGGTGACTCGCAGCTTGTCGTCCGCCAAGTGAATAAGAGTTATCAGAGTCCGTTGATGGAAGCCTACGTTGATGAAGTGAGAAAGCTAGAAGAGCACTTTGACAGCCTACAGATGGAACATGTTCCAAGAGCTCAGAATGACATTGCCGATGGCCTGTCAAAGTGCGCAGCACTTAAGTTACCTATGGAACCAGGGATCTTTGTGCTCAAGCTGACTCAACCATCTGTAACGCCATCAACTGGATAGAGCAAGAAGAGGAAGTTGATTTCTGATGACTATTTTCCGGCAGAGCTTCCCGAAGCCGCCGCCAAAAAGGTCCCCAAGATCAACACCAAGAGTGCTGGGGAGCAGTCCGCTCCGGCAAGCCCCAGGGTTTGTTCCGTTGAAGCAGACGCTCCCGACAAGTTTTGCGCCGGCAAGCTTGCCGGGGAACGTCAAGCTCCGGCTGAGCCGCAGGTTCTCGCCGTAGAAGCGGATGTTCCCGCAGCAGCAGATGTGCCTTTAGTCCTTGTTGTCGAGCCGCAAGCTCCAGCATGGGCAAAGCAGGTTGTCCGTTTCCTTCAGACAGGAGAACTTCCCGAAGAGCAAGAAGAAGTGGAAAGAGTAGCTCGGCAGTCAAGTATGTACCAGTTTGTTGACAACACACTCTAGAGAAGAAGACTCAACGGTGTGAAATTGAAGTGTATTCACCGGGAAGACGGACAAAAGCTGTTGGCAGAGATACATGGAGGCATATGTGGTCACCACATTGGCGCAAGAGCACTTGCCAGCAAAGCATTCCGGCAAGGTTTCTTTTGGCTGACAGCCCTCCAGGATGCAACTGCACAAGTAACCAAGTGTGAAGCGTGCCAGTTCCATTCCAAGAAGATACACCAGCCAGCTCAAGCTCTCCAGACGATCCCTTTATCCTGGCCATTCTCGGTCTGGGGGCTCGACATCCTCAGCCCCTTCCCCCGAGCAGTCGGGGGCTTTGAGTACTTGTACGTTGCAATCGACAAGTTCACAAAGTGGCCGGAAGTGGAAGCAGTAAGGAAGGTGACAGCACAGTCAGCAGTCAAGTTCTTCAGGTCGATTGTTTGCCGCTTCGGGATCCCTAACAGGATCATCACCGACAACGATACGCAATTCACGAGCCGCACCTTCATGCAGTACGTCCAAGATCTTGGCGCCAAGGTCTGCTTCGCTTCTGTTGCTCACCCCAGAAGAAACGGTCAAGCGGAGAGGCCAAATGTTGAAGTGTTGCGTGGGCTCAAGACCAGGATTTTCGACAGGCTGCACGAGTGCGGAAGAAACTGGATTGAGGAGCTGCCGGTGGTTCTTTGGTCGACCAGGACGACGCCAAATCGAGCCACTGGCCGGACACCTTTCGCTCTAGTCTATGGAGCAGAGGCAGTTCTCCCCACGGAACCCGTATACGGGTCACCTCGAGTGCTCGCTTATGATGAGCTTGAGCAAGAGCAGCTGCGACAAGATGACGCGCTGCTCCTTGAGGAAGACCGTCTTCAGGCTGCTGTACGAGCTGCTCGCTACCAGCAAGCTTTGCGCTACTACCATAGCCACAAAGTTAATGCCAGAAGTCTCGAGGAAGGCGACCTTGTTCTTCGGCGCGTTCAGTCCGCCAAGAATTCCAACAAGTTGACGCCCAAGTGGGAAGGCCCTTACCGGGTGAAATGAGTCAATAGGCCTGGCGTTGTCCGCCTTGAGACCGAAGATGGCATTCCGGTGAGCAACTCCTGGAACATTGAGCATCTTCGTAAGTTTTACCCGTAAGGCGCGGTTGTCGGACCCTGTTCCGGCAACCACCTTTTGTACAAGTCTTGCCGCTGTTGCATGTAATCCTTTGTACGAAGCCAGGCGCAGACCCTGTGCATAAATAAAGCTCATGTGCTCCGCACATCTTGTCAATTTCATGCTTTTTATTTTATGCATGAGTTATCTGACACTTTGTACAACGCCAACCCCCGGTAAGCAATAACGAGCCATAAGGCTCCATATCTTTATTTTCTCTTCTTTCTTTTTTCTCAAGGAAAGGAAGGTTCCCTCGCCCACAAGTTTGCCGGGGGGGGGGGGAGGGGGGGAAGGAGAAGATAATGGTATGGACCAGGCGTCGTTCAAGAAAGTTTCGCCTTGCCGGAAAGAAGGCGTCGTTCAAGAAAGTTTCGCCTTGCCGGAAAGCAAACAACAGAAAAGCTAAGTTGCCAAAGTTTGAGCAATCAGATTTTTTAAAATTTTAAGTTATCTTCCTTGAACGACCATGCTTTGTATGGAAAACCTGTGCACGGAGGAACCAGCGCCCTTACTTTGTTTCGAGTCCGCTCAACAACTTAAGTGTGCTGCGACTAGAGTTGCGCCCTTACTTTGTTTCGAGTCCGCTCAACAACTTAAGTGAGCTGCGACTAGTTGCGACAAGGTTTCTTGTCGGTAACGGCACCACCAGCAGGCTGCTGACGTCCCGCACTCAGCGCTCGCGGCTAAGGTGCCTGCGCGGGCAAGTTCCCTAAAAGCGTAGGGCAAAAACATACAAAGGAAGGAATCAAGTAAAGGAAATAACATTGCAATCACTACCCAAAATAGAGTTATATTGCAAGATAGCTTGTCGCGGCTCTAATAGATTGTTTTCATAACATGACCAGCAACGACAAGAAAAGAAGAAAACGGGTGACCTAGTCGACACGATCGCCCTCGACCCTCTTGATCCCGCTCACCTCGTCCACAATGGGTGCGACAAGGGCCTTGAGCGCCTTCAGATCAGCATCCGGCGGCAGGGTCTTGAGGACGTTGGTGAGGTTGAGGCCCGGGTTGCGGAAGGCCACCTTCACCAACACCTTTTGAAGAGATCCCGCACAGATCTTGCGCGACTCGTTGGCCAGCTGCTTTGGGATCCTCTCCCGGAGTCGCTGGAGGGCCGTTGCCAGGCCTTTGAAGAACAAGGTGAGCTTGGCGCTGGATTGGAGGTTCTCATCGGAGGGATACCCGAGATCCTCCATCCCCAGCTGCGCCAGCTCCCTGTCAATGTCTGCGGCAGCATTCACAAGACCCTCCGTCCAGTGCTCCACAGTCTCCCTAAAAGTGTTCTGGGCGGCAGCAACACTCTCCAGCAGCGCCTTGTCGGCCTTGATCTCCTCCTTCAAGGCCACCTCCTGCTCCCTGGCGCCGTCCAGCGTCTTGGTCAAAGTGGTTAGCTTCAACTCAAGATCTGCGTTGGAGTCCTTGGCGGCGCTGAGCTCCTTGCCCTTCTCGGCGAGACGGGCCTGCAGCTCTGAGTGGCTGTAGGCGTCCTTCTCCCGCTCACGCTTGAGCGCGGCAAGCTCCTCGCCGCTCGCCTTGAGATCGGCCTCCAGCTGTGCCACCTTCGTCTCCAGCTCCTTCTTGGCGGCCTCGGCAGCTGCGGCAGCGTCCTTTGCTTGCTTGAGAGCTCCGCTGAATGTTCGCTCGCGCGCGGCAAGCTCCTCCTCGTGGCTATCGAGGTTGATCTTCCGCTGCGCCAGCTCGCCCTCCTACGCAGACAGCTTCTCAGCGGCAAGCCGCTACTGCTCTTCAACGTCAGCCTTCTCGAGGAGGAAGGCCTTCTGCTCCTCAGCGAGCTGCTCCCGCTCCTCCGCCAGGGACCGGAGAGCTGCCTGGTTGAGACCTCGGAGCTCCTCCGCACGCTTCTCAATATCTGCTCCCGCCTTCGCGACAAGCGCCTCGCGGGATTCCAGCTTGGCTTGCCGAGCGCTGTAGAGAGACAACAGCTTCCGCAGCAGCCGCTCCTCCTCGGGCTCGCCGCTGCTGCTGCTTGGCGCGTCAACCAGCGTCAGCCCAGCGGAGGCGAGCACCTCTCCGTCGAAGCTTTCTCCTTCGACCAGCGCCGTGGACATTGACGCCTAGGGGAGGTTGATGAAGACGCCATCGCCGGCCTTCAAGTAGACGCCTGGCTGGGGCTCTTTGGAGCCTGACGCTGCGGCAGCGGCGGAAGCGTCGGCGGTCGGCGTAGCGCCTGGCGCTCCTGCGGCCTCAGGGCCGTCAGTGCGATCGCCAGACCCCTCGCCAGCTGCTGCGGCGGCAGCCTTGGCGGCCTCTTCACCGGCGGGATCGTCAGCGCCGGCCACTTCTTCGGTGGCAGCGGCGTCGTCGACAGCAACCTCGGTCTCCATCGGCTCCGCAGCAGATGGGTCTGACGGCCGGAAAAGGAAGAAAAGTCAAGCGAATATCCAAAAAGAAGATCAAACGAAGAAGAACCCAAGGGAAGTTTCGAAGCAAGAGGTTTACCTGTACCGGGCTCTGCAGTTGTGGTCTCCGCCGCCGGGGGGCCGCTGGTGCTGTCCCTTGCCGGAGACTTCTCCCTTACCGGACAACTCCCCCTTGCCGGAGAGCTCTCCCTTGCCGGAGGATTCTCCCTTGCCGGAGAACTCTCCCTTGGCGGTGTAGTCAAAGCAGATGGCATGTCAGGGGCGGTCTTAGGACGCTCCTGGTGGGGCTGCTCTGCTCCTACACAAACCAACAGTCAGATATCAGCAAACGAAGAGTATCCATGTGCGCCTAACAGCGGGAAGCAAACCATATACTTACGCTGGGGGCTGCACTGGGGGCTGCTCTGAAGAACAGTTGTCGGGTCCGGCAAGGTTGTCTCGGACGCACCCCCTGCTGTCGCGGTGGGTTCGTCCTCGATGATAACCACCGGGACCTTGGCTCTCTTTGCCGCTCTCTGGTCCAGAGTCCTAAAAAGGAATAAGTTCAGAGTAAAGCAAATGAGATACAAGACAAAACATCAAGAATTGAAGAAATACAAGTACAACAAGAATCTTACTCTTCTTCTTCCTCGTCGGAGCTGAGCGCGGAGAAGTCAAAGCCTGGCTCACCTCCCGCGCGAGGAGGCGGAGGAGTAGGTTCCCTTGGCCGCTTGGCGGGAGCAGTGACGGTGGTCTGAGACGACCCCGCTCCAGCTGCCGCCGCGGCATGAGAAGCGGCAGGAGCAGAAGCGGCGGTCCGGGAAGACCCCGCTCCAGCTGCCGCAGCAGCGTGAGGTGCTCCCGCGGCAACAGGACATGCCGCGGTGGAGCGTGTCGTGCGGCACGACGGCTGTCGACTCGTCTGCCGCTCCGCTACGTCCCCGGCCTTGCGGAGACGCCTTCTTGGTGGAGCCGGGGGCTCTGCTTGCGGCAAGCTGCCCGAAGATGAGGAGGAAGAGGAGTCGATCTCCAACGAGCCTCTCGTATCCTCGGCGGGCTCACTCGACTTGACGTCATGCCCGACAGGCTCTTCCTCGCCGGCAAGCCCCTCTCGCTCGGCAAGGCTTGCCGCCTCCGCTGCCTCTGCCTCCTCCACGGTGAACCCAAACTCGCCCGCGGCTGCGGCTGCCGCCGCCTCTTCCAGCCTAGTTGCGATGCGCTTCACCTTCTCATCGGTGGTGGCGCAAGTGAGGCCCTTCTGCTCGTCGGAGCGGATCGACATTTCTACCAAGCCATCGAAGAACGCCTGCACGACGTTGTCTGCAGGCTCTTGCCAAGCTTGGTCAATTCCATGCGAGTCGCACAGCGGCATCATTGCACGGATGCGGCTGAGCGAGGAATTGTTGCACAGTGGAACGACACCATTCAGCAACCTGAACACTTCGGGATGTTGAGGGTCGTATTTGAACAGCTCCTGGAGCATCGCGTTAAGCTCCAGAACAGTGAAGTTGAAGTTGAGGCCCGGACGCAGCCTCATGATATCCGCCGCATTCTTGAACTCCCAGGCGGGTCTCCTCCTCTCCTGCAGGGGGGCAATGCGGCGGCGAAGGAAATCTGCGCCAATGGCGCCTACAGTGAGCCCGGCAAGCCTGAGGCGTTCGATCCGGGCGACGGCAATCTTCAGCCTGTCGTCTTCCGGGGCCACGTTGCTCCAATCGCTGCCGCGCACTACTGGAGTTTGGTGCCGGGCGGTAAACGGCTGCGGGTCCTCCTCGACAATCCAGCACCAGTCTGCTCTCCATTCCTCCCACTTGCTGCGGAGCTCTCCCTCCAGATAAGCTTCCTTCTTGCCGGCTTTTGAGATCCAGGCGATTCCGCCGGATAAAGGCTCTCCTCTCTCAACTCGGGGCATAAAGAAGTGGCGAAAAAGGGCTACATTTGGATGGACTCCGACCAAGTTTTCAGAGAGATGTGCGAAAACTGCCATGGTCAGGACAACATTGGGGGTGAAGTCAAGGAGGCGGAACCCGTAGGTGTTCATAATATCACAGAAGAACTCAGAGAAAGGCGGGCAGAGCCCGCAGTAGAAGAACAAGGCGAAAAAGGGGTATCCAGTTGGAGCCATTTTCCAAGCGATGGCTGGAAGTACCTTCGTGCGCGGGTGCGCCCGCGTCTCCATCGACCAGAAGAGGTAGTAGTACTCCCTCAGATCCCTCGCGGCAAGCTTGGGAGGAAGATTGCCCGCTCCTTTCGCAACGCCGCGAGCCGTTGCGCCTCGGCCGACTTCACGACCTTCCCCTTCTCGGCTTTCAGAGCCATGGCGGAAGTGGTAAGGGAGGTCGACGGCGTTGGTGGTGCTGGTGGCGATGGGGGACGGAGCGCTGCTCTCTTTCGGCTTTGGGAAGAAGGGGAGTGGCGGAGATTTTCGAGGTTGGAGTAGCAACTGGCAGATGGGAGAACTGCCCCTGTTTCCCCTGCTTATAAGGAGGGAGGGGGCGGACGTTCCGCCTTTCCGAATAAAGAAACCACCCACGATCTCTCCCACGACGCCGCAATCAACGCGTGCCGTTCGGTGAGGGCGCGGTGGATACGGAGAAAGATACGGCGTAACCCAGGCCACGCGTGCCCGTGCCCTGTTTTGGGCCTGGCCCAACAGCACTCGGCACCGTGTCTGGCCCAGGCCCGGGGGCTCCTGTCGGTGTACTAGAGTAGGGGTACCCTAGTATCCCGAACTTGTGCACGGGCAGTCGCAGCACCCCGCGGCAAGGCTTGCCGGGTGACCGCCAAGGTCCTCCGTGGTTCCTTTGGAGCCATTCAAGAACAAAGTATTCAAGCCAAGGAGACAAGGCCCCGGCAAGAGGAGCTTCCCGGGAAGGCCACTCAAGGCACAAGACCCCGGCAAGAGGAACTTGCCGAGAAGGCCAACCAAGGCATCTCCAGGAACTTGCCGCGACGCGCCACGCGTCCCGGCAAGGCCCAGTGAGCGGCAAGCTCCCGGACGTGACAAGACAACGACCGCGGCAAGGCGTTTGCCGCGGCAAGCTACCACTCCGTACCCACGCTCCAGCACATCCACCAACGTGTCGCTCTGGGACCCTTCCAGGCGTACGTGGCGGGAGTCTGTGCAGCCAGCGGTACGCGGTGGCAAGCGGCGCTGACAAGATTGCCATCGTGGCGAACGGTGGCATCCCTGACGGTCCCTTCTTGCACTGTTTGGGCGACGCAGATGGGCATTTAATGCCCTTGTCCCCTGCCATCAGGGTTAGGTATGATACACTGTACAGGTAGCTGTACCAACCACAACACCTTTCCATTTTTACCCCTGTCTATGTTGCGACCTGTCGGTGACCCCTTGAGCATATAAAAGGAGGCCCATGCGCAACGTAGAGGGGGGGACGGACAGAAGAAGACTCACGCTCGGTCTCGTTAGCTGCTGGTGTGTACTATTGAACTCAGCGCTCCTGAGCAAGAACTCAATACAAACCACAAAGCAGGAGTAGGGTTTTACGCATCGGTGCGGCCCGAACCTGGGTAAACAGCTCGTGTGCTTCGCCTCGATCTGCTCTTCGTGCGATCTCCGCCCCCGCCGAACCGAAAGGGGCTCGGTCCGCCGGTCCCCATAGGTGTTCGTGGATCAGTTTCCCTGACACAAGGTAGTTTGTAAATCATCATAATATTTTCTTACAGTGTCACTACCTTGTTTTAAATGTTGTAGTGTTTTAATCATGCCACGAGTATAATAAACATCGACGAATCTATCTCTCGTGACAAGTTTTAAATCATCCCAAGTAGTAGGTACATAATCAGGGTATAACCGACAATGTTCACTCCACCAAACAGTAGCAAAACTAGTGAAAGAACCAACCGCAAGCTTAACTATTTTACGTTCCGAAAAATCATGGGAAGCAAATATAACATTTATTTCGAACTCCCATTCAATATATAAATCAGGATTAAAACGACCATTAAAAGGTGGCATGGAAACAAAAACCTGATTGTGCGTATTCTTATGTCTTTGCACCTCTTGTGATGGTGGTTGTATTTTCGGAGCTGGTGGCACGTCTCCCACGATTGATGAAGCCCAACTGACTCTGGAACCTGCCATATTTAGTAGAAAAACAAGAAACAAAATCCGAGAATAATGTTCCTATGAACTACTAGGATGTGGTGGTAAAACGCTCACAGTATAGCAAATATCAAAGGCTTACAAGTTCTTACCATGCAGTAGGTGGTGACCGGCAACCAGCGGTGTCAAATAACTCCGAAGATTGAGTAAAGCGATTGCCAGGTGAGCGTATGTATACACAGTGTAGAAATATGTGGAGCTTGGAAGGCCAAATATATGGTAGCAAAAGATCAGCAATAATCAATTCAGAGATGCAATGTTGAATAAACGCACAACGACGGTACTGTGCTGGTCCTAGGCTAGACCGTGCTAGAGACACGAGCCTAGAACACTAAAAAAATCACGGCGCGACGCGTAACAAAGGCGGAGCACACTCTGAATATCTTTTTTTTCTTTTTTTACGGAATTTTTTTCACTTTTTTTTCTCTTTTTTTCTTTTTTTTCTCTCACTTTTTTTCTTTTTTTTCTCTTTTTTTCACAAACAAGCTAGATAAGATGCAGATTGGATCTAGTGATGACGCGAATGACCTCAAGTATGATTATGACAATGAATGATGGGGAGTACGTGGTGGAAATTGATGGATGGCGGTGGTGGACAACGGATGCAATAATGACGCGGTGGTGGTATATGGCAACGACAATGAAGATGGTGCGTCGGTGGCGTGACAAACTGTGAACAGAACTCGAAACTCTAAAGTACTAGACACTAAGACCAGCAACTTGACACGATGATGTAACCGCAAATTCAACAAAGCAAAACACTAAAAAGATTATGCAAAGGCTCAGACTGGCTTGGACAAAGGAGGAACACATCTAACTTTTTTGTGTGGCTTTTTCTTAGACAATAGGTAAGAAAATAAATCTAATCTAGGGATAACTGGAAATTCTCACCGAGCAACCTGAAAACTGATAACACTTGATAGAGGCGGGAGTGTCCCGATCTTTCGATGAGATGATAAATATCGATTTGGTGGAGCCGACATTGACGATCCGACTATAAACGTGCACGACGTTGCGCCTTAGCAATCGCTAAACCAATATCCTGAGGTTACTGACGATGCTGGAAACACGATCAGCCTGACCACAAAGGTCTATTCCTGCACGCAATCGAAGAACAAGCAAGAATATGATAATGCAATCTGAATATTGCGAATATAGATGAAGTATTGATAAAGGTGGGGATCCGAAAGTGGTCTTGGTCTGGTCGTTGGACACAAACGACGTACACGAAGTTGCAATGGCTAACTTTTAACTAAACAAATCCCAAGGAAAAAGCTACTAGATGGATCTAATTATATAGGAGTAAGGGGTGGCGGCCAAGGAGGTGGGAGGACGTCCCAAGGCGGCCTAAAACCAACCCTAGGTCGTACAAGGCTCATGGGCCCAAGTGGAGGTGATGCAACACCTTTGGACTTGTTGTTTGACTCGGATTCTGCTGCAGCGTCGGACGAATTTAAAGGTGATTCCAATTGGTTAGGAAAGAGGCTCAAATCTACTTTCCAACAAAAAAAGAATCAGCCAATTCGGAGTCCATATGAAAAAGTTCTTTGCGTTTTGAGTCAGGTATGTCTGTGCAGTCCGAATGTGAATCCAGAACGTGAGAGACTTGGACTCCATCTTCTCTTGGCCGAAAAGTGATGTGAGAGGACTTTTTGAACAGAACTTAAACTTCTCCTTTTCCCCTACACTATAGGAAACTGCTAGTTTGCCCTTTGTGGATAACAAACAGCAAAGACGTAAATCCAGACGGCAAAGAGTTTGCCTTCAGGAAGTAGACGACACAGAATAATCGGCAAAGAATACTTTGTCGTCTACTATTTTTTCTGCTTGACGGCAAAGACTTTGCCGTCAGTCTATACCTTCTGCCGTCAGCGGGTAAAGCCATACGGAAAAATATTGCAGTAGACGAAATGGATGGACTGACGGACGGCGTCAAGTGTTTTGCCATCTACCGGCCGTCCAGGCAGACAACAAAGTCTATTAACTTTTCCGTCAACTGTCGCGGCAGGCAGATGGGAAAAACTCATACTTTGCCGTCTGTCGTTCTTCGGCCAGTGGGCAAAATAGCTGTACTTTGCCGTCTGTCGATCGATCCCCAGTGGGCAAAGATGCATACTTTGCCGTCTGGTAGGGCTGTCCCAGACGGCAAATAGTCACCTCTTTGTCATCAACCGTCCTGTTGGCCAGACGGCAACATTCCAGCAGAAGCACAGGCTAGCGACATGTGGCAGTTTTGCCGTCTGTCCCTAGACGGCAAAGCTTTTTTTTATAATCTCAAATTTTAATACACAATTAAACAGTTTAATACACAATATAGTAATTACCTTGATCCATAACCAAAGATCCTCACAGCACAAAACCATAACAGCACAACATATAGTTCCATAGCAAATATAAGCAATAATGAACAAAGTTCCATAGCATATATATAGTCCACGGACAAAGTTCCATAGCATACAAGATTGAATTGTGATTGTCATGTTTTGGCACAAGAACAAATAACGTGCTTGAAATCATCAATATGCCAAACAGACAAAAGAACCACCAACCATACTCGATCTCATACATTCGGAGAACCACCAAGGTTGTTGTCGCTTGGGCCTCGTGCATGTGAAGATCCATCAGTATTAGATCCATGGCCTGATTGATGAGGCATCGTCATAGCGGGCATACCATTCTGGGTACAATAAGCCTGCAAATTATGTTTGAGTGAAGATTAAGTACTGGTGGTAGAAGAGTTCATGTATGTCTTTGGCAATTAAGGAACTAACCGCAAACATTGCGAAGCATTGACTAGTTTGTGCCAACACCGCCTCCTGCACCGCCTACTGCACCGCATGCTGCGTCCTCTCATCAGCCAGTCGCCTCTCCTCCGCCCTCTCCTCCGCCGCCACTCGCCTCAACTCCGCCAGTCGGGCCTGCAAAATATGGCATGGCAATCGCATCTTCAATCTAACAGTAAGTAAGAAACAAACATATATAGAAGGACTTGTATAGAATACCTCCATCTCAACCATAGCTAGAGTCGAGCGTTTACATGTAGAAGATTTTGAGATACCTAACCGAGCTTTGTATTCAGGGAGAGAGCTACGGGAGGAACTAGGGAACATGCCTCCTGTAATTGCTTCCTTGCCATGTTTCCTGCCTTCTCCAGAGATCATGACCAACGCGTGGTCAAGAGGCTCTGTTGTCACATCATACTCGGGCCCTTTCAACTCTTTTGCCATCCCTTTAAATTTCTCCATCCGATCGTAGGCGGTCTTGCTGGAGTACGCGGACGCTGTGTCATTCTCATCGTAAGGCGTGGCTGTTTTGTACGGTGCCTTATGGGCCAAAGCATACGAGACGAAAAGGTTGGGCAGTGGAGCATTATGGTGAGATGCCTGCAACCAAAGCAACATGATTAAGATTTCATCACAAGGATTGGCAACATGTATGACAAGAAAAAGCTTATGAAGAACTCCATAAGATATACCCAACTTTCACCGAACTCCATAACGTTCAAGTTGCCTTGATGATGTGGTGGATCCAGCATTGCGGCTCGCCGATGTCTATAATCTTTGTTTTTCGCCCTGTACTCTTTGGAAGACCAATAGTCCACGATCCGCTCCCAACACTCCCCCTTATCGACGCACCATCTCGGAGTAACCTAATTGATCAACTGCATCTCATATATGTCAAAAAGAAATTGAGTGCCAGCCTGTTGAGGAAATAACAAGCATGAATATGCTTTACCTCCATGTACTTGTCCTTCTCAAGACGGAGTCTCCTACCGGCTTTCTTACCAAGACTCTTATAGCCTTGAGTTGCCATATATTTGCGGACGGCTAAAGGGCGCGCCTCATGCATCAGATTATGCACAAGCTTCGGGCAATGTTTGTTGACAACTGCTCGTGCCTCCTCCAACTTTCCATCCTCGCATCTATAGAAATCCTGCAAACATAGAGAAAATTAGTTTGGTTCAGTAATTTTCAAACCTTTAAGTCTGAGGTTTCTTATAAAATCTAAATAAAGTAAAATCTGCTAGTAGTACGTGTACTGGTTATGGAAACTGAATTTGTTTGGTGCAGGGTAGTACGTGTACTGCTAACATATTAGCTATATGATCTAGTACATGTGAGGATGGATGTGATTTGTGCAGAATGCATCTGAAGGAAGATAGTGTCAACTGACGAAAAAACTACATGTCAAGCGATCAACATGTGGATTCAGGTTGCAGCGTGAGTGAGCTCCAAGCACTATGTACTTTGTACACAGCCATTCACCCAAGCACTCTGTACAGCCACAAATCGCAGAAATATTTTCAACCTAGCTTCAAGCGATCAACATATTTTCAACCCAGCTTTACTACACAAAAGTACTCTGTACAGCCACAAATCACAGAAATTATATCCTTTGAAAAAAATTGTGCCCCGCCATTCACCCAAGCACTATGGCCCAGAGATGGGCTCCTTTAAACATTGTTGCTCAGAAATTTCATTCAATAACGATGATCAGATGCACATATTTCTTTGAATTGACAGTTCCAAAAATCATGTATATATATATGCACCCAGGTTCTAGAAATATACTCTAGATACAAACAACTCAATTAAGAAATACAGTACGCACTAGTTTTCCAACATAGGGAGCTCCAGTACTGAATATGTACTCTTTCTAGGAATTCATATATTAATAACTAGAGGTCGGACCAAGATTTACAGCAAAGTATCCACGTCACAGATTTTTATTCAAGTTAGATATCTGCAGGTTAATCAGCAGAGCTCAAAGAATGCCTCATGTGGTATACACACACATTTATAAATAAACTAGGCTGTCCATCCGTCCATGGTGGGCGCCTCCTCGCCTTTGTGGCTACATGGATATATTAATAGTCTGCTAGCATTCTGTTAAAAAAATAAAGTAAAATCTAAATCTAAGTTTTCTAGATAGTTTTGCTACTGCAGTATTATAGTCTGCTAGCATTCTTTTAATAAAAATATAGTAAAATCTAAATCTAAGTTTTCTAGATAGTTTTGCTACTGCAGTATTATAGTCTGCTAGCATTCTATTAAGAAAAATAAAGTAAAATCTAAATGTAAGTTTTCTAGATAGTTTTGCTACTGCAGCATTATAGTCTGCTAGCATTCTTTTAAGAAAAATAAAGTAAAATCTAAATCTAAGTTTCTAGATAGTTTTGCTACTGCGGTATTATAGTCTGCTAGCATTCGTTTAAGAAAAATAAAGTAAAATCTAAATCTAAGTTTTCTAGATAGTTTTGCTATTGCAGTATTATAGTCTGCTAGCATTATTTTAAGAAAAATAAAGTAAAATCTAAATCTCAGTTTTCTAGATAGTTTTGCTACTGCAGTATTATAGTCTGCTAGCATTCTGTTAAGAAAAATAAAGTAAAACCTAAATCTAAGTTTTCTCATGGGTGGAATATTTAATTCTCGAGTGCAGCATATATATCAACGGCTAGAAGTTTTGCTACTATAAGACGGTGGAGATGGAGTGTGTGAAGGAAACTTAATGATTACCCAATGTTCGGCAAAGACCCGCTCGGCTTTGTTGTGAAAATGGATGTTGTTGGCTACACCAAGATCCTCATAGGCTTTGTAGTGGTCCCAGGTACATGCTGGCTCCGGAACTTTGCCCTCCCCAGGCAAAGTAACCATGCCAGGGTAATGCTCCTTAATGAGGCTCCCAAGGATGCCGTTCACGTGTCGGTACTTTCCCTGCTAGCTCCAGCTTTCTTCCAACCGCTACATAATGAGAAGCCAAAGTTGTTAGCAATTGTTGCATACATTGAAGGTAGAAAATGGGAAGCCAAAGTTAGTTACATTTCTCCACATGGAGCAATACATGGCCTCTGCTCCACAGGAAGCCCTCGTTTCGGGAGCCTTGAGGAACCACGTAGGTACACGGACCGACCCTCCTCAACTTGGATGAAACCAGCATGCTCCTCGTCAGAGGTCAAGGCATCCTTGTCAGAGGTCGGGACCTCCTCGTCAGAGGACTCCGACGACAACCGCTCTTCCTCCACCCTCTTAGAAACGGGGGAGTGAGACACCGGCTCGTCCTCCACCCTCTCAGACACGGGGGAATGAGACACCGGCTCGTCCTCCACCCTCTCAGACACGGGGGAGTGAGACATCGTCTCGTCCTCCACCCTCTCAGACACGGGGGAGTGAGACACCGGCTCGTCCTCCACCCTCTCAGACATGGGGGAGTGAGACACCGGCTCGTCCTCCACCCTCTCAGACACGGGGGCGTGAGACACTCGCTCGTCCTCCACCGGCCGAACCAGGTTTCTCTTAGCATTTGCTCCACGTGCACCTCTTCCCCTTCCCCGTCCTTTTCCTCACCCTCGATGAGCCTGAGGATGAGAGGAAGGCCGAGGATCGGCGATAAAAGTGCTAAGCAAATATCTCGCTATGGGGAGCCCGGGCTTTTTCCTTTGCGGGCCCACCATGCTTCACTCACCTGCTATGACAAAAAGTAAAGCAATTAGTACAAATACAAGATTATAGTTTAAATAAATAAGCATAAGTTCAAACAATTGTCGCAATGAGAATTACCAATGCAATTGTAGTACAAATACATTATAGTTCAAACAAATAAGCATAAGTTCAAAAAACATACGCAATGAGAATTACCAGGAAATTATAGTACAAAAACTACATTATACTTCAAATAGATAAGCATAAGTTCAAAAATATTACATATTCAACATTACAACATGTTTGAGATCATCTGGGTCATTGATGCGGAGCATCCCACGATCATCCCCATGGACCTACAACCGTCTCATCAAGAGCCAAGAGGACCCATGACACGAGCATGAGCTAGAGCTCTCGAGAACGAGGTGACTTCTTTCCATAGTGATATCACATATGATCCACTCGAGACATGGCTACTACCTAAGTACGATATGCTATGCATGATCAGGTGTCAAGAGGAGCCTCCCGAAGATGTGCGTGAAGACGGACAAGCCGCCAAGTCCACGGATGAAGAAAATCATCGGAAGGAGGCGAAGAAAGCTACAGGACCCGGACATGCGGCCCCAAGACCGGACATCCAGCCACCCAGGAACCCCCGGACATCCGGCCCCCATCCCGGATATCCGGCCCAGACGACCAGGGACACCCATGGGTTGGCCACCTCAGCCCGGACATCCGGACTCCCGCCCGGACATCCGGCCTCCCACGACGCCCCGGACATCCGCCCCCCAGCCCGGAAATCCGGACCCCGCTATCCAGAGGACCCCGAGATCTGCCCCTCCAACCCGTACATCCGGGCCATGCCCCGGACATCCGGCCTCCCGCGAAAGCCCGGACATCCGGCCCCCAGCCCGGACATCCGGCGCCTGTCTGCGCACAGTGAACGGGCCAAGGGCCCATGTACCCCTTCAACTCGTCCCAACTTGTACTAGCATTATAAATACTCCTCCCCCTCCTCCTAGATAGGGTTAGCGTTGATTTAGCTCATATGTGAGATAGAGCTTCGCTCATCCATACGGATCTCCTCCTCGAGAGAGACTGCGGCCCCTCTTCGGAGAAAATCATTGGATTCAAGACCCCCTCTTGGGCGGCCCCCTCAAGACCTCCTATCGGAGAAGAACCGGTTACTTTATATCGTCCTTTGTTGACCTTGGATCATCGTGTATCTCTTTGTGTTCATCGATCTAGCATAGGTGTGATCTATTTCTTGTTGGTTGAGTGTTTCTCTCGTGTTTCCCCTCGTTTTCCCCTTGTGTTCTTCGTGTTCATCGTAGGGATCCGCTCCTTTCGTGAAAGATCGGCCATCTAGGGTTCCACCCTACATCATCTTGGTATCATGAGCCACGTTGATCACGATTTCGGAGCCCCCTCTCTTTGTTTTCTAGCTTGATTTTGTTGTTTTTCGTCCTAATCCGAAAATTGCCCCACAAAAATAGCCCCAAATTATTTTGTGATTTGTTGGTGTGATGAAGTTTTGTTGGATTTGATCCGCAGATTTCGTGTGTTGCAGGTAGATCTAGCATTCCCCCACCTTTTCCCCAATTTCCATCCACAAAATTGTCCCAATTTTGCACGAATTTGACCTCTCCACGCGGTGTTCCTCGAAAAAGTCCTCGGATCACGAGCCCGGACATCCGGCAGCCCGGATATCAGGCCTTCACCCTGGACATCCGGCTCCTGGTAGCAAAACCACCATTCGACCATCCTTTTCCCGACCAACTTTCGCCAAATTTTGTCCCGGTGCCACATACACTTCCGCATACCTCAAACATTTCTGCATAACACCACCATAGCTTTTCCCGCTACCAACTCCGACAATTTTGCCCAATTTTTGGTTTGAGAACTTGAGTTGTGGTTTCCGTGTCCTTTTGTGTTTCGGCTATCTAGGTACGGTTCAACATCAACATCACCACCGCTTATTTTCGTCAAGGACAACTATGAACGGCTACATCAACATCACTTGGGTATCACCTTCACCTTGGATATCAACTTGGTAGCGTGATATCATCATACTCTTTTGGAATTGCATTGATAACCCCATGGCCTTACTTTTGCGTCACTTACCCATCAGGACTAGACATTGAGTATTGCTGGCAACGTGACTTGTGCACATTAGTGTTCATACATCCCATAGCATACATACTATCATCGTGTTGCATATCTCAGCATCATCACTTGTGTCGCAAAGTTGTTGTCGCATAAGAGATCAAACATCAAACAGCCAAACAAGCTTTTAAGCAAAAGAGGAAAGATAAGCAAAGAGCTTATAAGCAAGAACCATAGCATCTTACGACATTTAGATTGTCATACTCGATCATCTTGGATCAAAGCATAGGAACATCATACATATAGCATACTTGGGATAGAAGTCGTTGCATTTTTGCTAAGTAGGTTGTGCACAAGTTCGTATCCGCCTATTGTGCAATCGTGCTAGCGTCTCTCTAGTGTTGTGCAACAAGAGCATCTTGGTGAATTCCACATTTTGGCTCATCCTTGGTTGCATAACCCCAGCTTATCTATTTGCGTGTGTGTTTCCGCGTACCATATCTTGCTATTGGTCTACTTGTTGCATTTGCAAATTTGTGAATCTTTCCAACATTATTGAGTCTCACTTACAATTGCATCAAATTTTGTGCCACTATCCTAACCGAGCTCCACCATAAGCTTTTACTTGTGTAGGTGTGAGAACCGACAAGAATTGGTACCAATTGTGCTATTTCCTTGCTACACATTGGAGTCCTCTTTGATCCATTGTCAACATCGGTCAAGGTACATTGGATATTGGTTCTTTCCTTTCTCCCACTCACATATCTTTGTTTGGAATGATGGATAGGCCAAGTACTTCTACCAACCCTCTCTTATTGGAGCAAGACGACGACATGTCTTCTTTCGTCACCAAGAATCAACTATTTGGTGCACAACGGGCTTTGCATCAGAACAACTTGCTTTGGGCGACCGCATCGACAATCTCGCCACCGACCTACGACAATCCGAGAATCGTACAGGGGACTACTTCGACAACAAGCTCGACGAACACAAGCATGAGAATGGCGCAAGAATGGACGAGATTCGAGCTTTGTTGCTTCGTTCGTCTCCTTCAACTTTGTCAAGAAGGAGTCGTTCAAGTCGACACTCCGACGACACCATCTCCGGGTCAAGTACACCGACACCGAACACTCTTCGTCGTGCCGCGCGTCAAGATCGTCAAGCAAATTGCAATCCTCTACATGACCACGACTCTCAAGAGCATCGACATCGCCAAAACCAAGCCGCTTTCGCACAAGCACAAGAACGGCAACGTCAACGACAACAAGAACAAGAGGAGCGAGCGCGACAACATCAAGATGCTCAAGACGCCGAGGCGGAACGCCAGGAACAACAACTACGGGAAGCTCAAGCACTTGAAGCTCAATGTGCCCTTCATGAATCAAGTCGTGCCGTAGCCAATCGAGGCCGACAAGCTCGACTAGATCAAGAAGCACTTCGTGACGAAGCTCAAGAAAGGCTTTACCAAGCACGTTTGCATCGACAAGCTCCTCATCAAGATAGACAAGCTCCTCCTGAAGCGCGACAAGAACGTCAAGTCCATCAAGAGCAAGAAGATAATGGACCCAATCATCGCCAAGAGCAACATGAGGATGACAACCCTCCTCAACAAGAGCAACATGAGGTCGACAACCCTCCTCGTCAAGAGCAACGTGATAATGTCAATCCTCAACGAGATGGGCGTCATCATCCCCGACCCCAACACAATGAAGAGCAATGATATGGCAAGCTTAAGTTCACCATGCCCAAGTTCAATGGAAGCAATGACCCCAAAGAGTACATCTCATGGCCATTGAAGGTTGACAAAATCTTTCGCTTGCACAACTATGAAGAAGAGAAGAAGATCGCAATGGCATCCCTAGAATTCCAAGACTACGTCCTCATTTGGTGGGAACAAGTCATTGAGCGCCGAGCGGCAAGAGGTGAACCACCCATCACCACTTGGAGACAAATGAAGGATGTCATGAGAGCATGGTTTGTGCCAAACTACTACAACCGCGACCTCTTCAAGAAACATGAACAACTCAAACAAGGAACCAAGAGCGTTGAAGAGTAATACAAGGAAATGGAGATTGCCATGATACGAGCCAACGTCAAGGAAGATGATGATCAAACTATGGCAAGGTTCTTGAATGGACTCAATCATCCTATCAAGAAGATCGCCGACTTCCAACCATACTCGAACCTCATCGAGTTAGTGCACCAAGCTACCAAAGCGGAACGGCAAGTACAAGACGACTTCAAGTATGCCAAGTACTCATCCAAGTCCTATGGCTTCTCCAACAATCACGCTTCAATGAATCCAACACCTTCTACCTCAACCAAGCCTTCTACAAGCAACAGCGACAAGTCAAGTTACAAGAAAGCTTCGACAAGCTCAAGTCGTCCTCCTACTACAAGCAACTTCAAGAAAGCTTCATCATCATCTACTCCAACCGATGAGACCGTCAAGACAAGTTCTATCAAATGCTTCACATGCGGAGGCCGAGGCCATAAGTCCTTCGAGTGCACAAACAAGCGCACCATGATCCTCAACGGCGACGGAACCTATGACTCCATGAGCGAAGGAGAAATGGAAGCTCTTGAGCAAGTGGCCATGCACCGACAAGTGAACAATGAAGATGAAGATGACCAAGTCTTTTGCGATGAAGATTCAAGTCCCGCACTTGTTGTCTCCAAGGTTTTGACTCTTCAACATCAACAAGACGAAGATCAAAGATGCCATATCTTCCACACAAAGGCCGGCATCAATGGACGTTCCGTCAAGGTCATCATCGATGGAGGTAGTTGCCATAACTTAGCAAGTGAAGAACTTTGCTCCAAGCTCCAATTGGTCAAGATGAAGCACCCTCACCCCTACAAGGTTCAATGGCTAAGCGACACCGGCACCATACAAGTCGAGCATAGAGTACAAGTCTCTTTCAAGATCAGCGCCTATGAAGACACATTGGAATGTGATGTCCTCCCGATGACCGTTTGCCACCTCCTCCTTGGACGGCCATGGCAATTTGACCGAGGTGTCATCAACAATGGGCGTACAAATCACTATAGCTTCAAGATGAAAGGGAAAGAGTTCGTGCAACGTCCTATGCCTCCAAGCCAAGTGCTCGCCGACAAGCAAGTCACCCATCGTGGAGAGAATAGTGAGAGAGCCAACCACAAAAAAGAGAGTGAGCGCCACAAGCCCAAATTGAGTGCCTCCACGATGAGCGACAAGAAAAGCTTAGTTCTCTTTGCCACCAAACGTGAGATGAGATAAGTGTGTGAGAACCCATCAAGTGTCCTACACTATGTACTATTGTGCAAGGGCGAGGTCACAAAAACTATCGACTCTCACGATCTACCTTTGGTGTTACCTTCTCTATTGCAGGAATTCCAAGATGTTTTCCCCGATGAGCTACCTCCGGGTCTACCTCCACTACGAGGCATTGAGCACCGAATTGATCTGATCCCCGGAGCGCCGCTTCCCAACAAAGCACCATACCGCGTCAACCCCGAAGAAACCAAAGAAATACAAAGGCAAGTAAAGCATCTCATAGACCATGGACATGTGCGTGAAAGTTTGAGTCCTTGTGCTGTACCGGTCATTCTTGTACCAAAACGTGATGGTAGCTTTCGCATGTGCTCCGATTGTAGACCTATCAATGCTATCACCGTTAGATATAGGTACCCCATTCCACGCCTTGATGATATGCTTGATGAACTTAGCGGTGCCACTATCTTTTCCAAAATTGATCTTAAAAGTGGTTACTATCAAATCCGCATACAAGAGGGTGATGAATGGAAAACCGCTTTCAAAACAAAGTTTGGTGTCTATGAATGGTTAGTCATGCCTATGGGTTTATCGAAAGCACCCGGTACTTTCATGCGTCTCATGCATTACGTCTTTCGCCCTTACATTAGTGAATTTGTTGTTGTCTACTTCGACGATATCCTTGTGTTTAGCAAATCTCTCAAAGAGCATGTCACCCACCTTCGCACCGTGCTACGAACTCTTCGAAAAGAGCAACTTTATGCTAATATGGAAAAATGCCTATTTGGTGTGGACAAGCTTGTTTTTTTGGGTTTCATAGTTTCTTCTAAGGGTGTTCATGTTGATGAAACTAAGATCAATGCTATTAAAACTTGGCCCCAACCAACCAATTTGCAACAAGTGCGTAGTTTTCTTGGTTTAGCCGGCTTCTATCATAGATTTGTGAAGGATTTTAGCACCATTGCTTCACCTTTGCATGCTTTGAGTAAGAAAAATGCACCGTTTGTTTGGGGAACATCTCAAGATATTGCTTTCAATGAGCTTAAAAATGTGCTTACTCATGCCCCCGTGCTTGCATTACCCAACTTTAACAAACCTTTTGAAATTCATTGGATGCTAGTGGTAATGGCATAGGAGGTGTGTTAACGCAAGAGAAGCGCCCCATAGCATATTTTAGTGAGAAACTATCCGGAGCGCAACTCAATTACCCCATCTATGACAAAGAGTTATATGCTTTAGTGCGAGTTTTGCATGAATGGGAACATTACCTTCGCCCACATGAATTCATCATCCATACCTACCATGAAACACTTAAATACCTTAAGGGTCAAACTAAGTTGAACAAGCGTCATGCTAAATGGAGTGAATTTATTGAATCATTTCCTTATCTCATCAAGTACATTAAGGGTAAGGAAAATGTTGTGGCGGATGCGCTTTCCCGTATATGCATGCTTGTCACTACTCTTGAGTTGGATGTCATTGGTTTTGAGCATATCAAAGAATTGTATGAACATGATCCTACATTTGCAATACCATATGCCAAGTGTTGGATGCATACTTCATGGGATCGATACTACATCAAAGATGGATATCTTATGAGAGCTAACAAACTTTGCATCCCCGAGTCCTCTTTGCGTTTGTTGCTTTTGCAGGAATCTCATGGCGGTGGACTCATGGGACACTTTGGACGCGACAAGACATTTGCCACGCTCTCCAAGAACTACTTTTGGCCCAAGATGCATCGTGCCGTCAATCGCTTCACCAACCGGTGTTCTACATGTCGCAAAGCTAAGTCCAAAGCACAATCTCATGGCCTCTATATGCCACTTCCAATTCCATATCAACCATGGGAAGATATTAGTATGGACTTTGTGCTTGGTTTGCCTAGAACGCGAAATGGCAAAGATTCCGTTTTTGTTGTTGTGGACCGTTTCTCCAAAATGGCTCAATTCATTCCTTGCAACAAGATAGACGATGCTTCACATATTGCAAATTTGTTTTGTAGGGAAATCTTGCGCCTTCATGGAGTGCCAAAGACGATTGTCTCGGACCGCGACGTCAAGTTCTTGAGTTACTTTTGGAAGACCTTGTGCGCCAAGCTCGGAATCAAGCTCTTATTCTCTTCGGCATACCATCCGCAAACCGACGGCCAAACGGAGGTGACCAACCGTACGCTCTCCACCCTCCTACGCGTGTTGATAAAGAAGAACATCAATGATAGAGGCAAAGGTGTCCCGTCTTTCGATGAGATGGTGGCTATCGTTTGGAGGAAGTCGACTTTGACGATCCGACTACGAACGTGCGAGGACGTCGCGCCTTAGCAATCGCTAAACCAACTCCGAGAGGTTATTAACCATGCCGGAGCACGATCAACCTGACCACGAAGGTCTGTTTCGTGCAAGCAAACGAAGAACAAGCAAGAAACTAAGATTGCAATCTGGATATTGCGAATATAAGAGGAAAGCTTTATTGATCAAGGTGGGGTTCTTTGACGCTTTGGTCTGGTCGTTGAACACAAACGAAGTACGTGAAGTTGCAGCTATGGCGAACTTTTAATCTAAACAAAACCCAAAGTCTAAACGACGCCCTAAGGGCTGTATATATGGAGGAAGAGGAGGGAATTTCGTGGCCCCTGATGGTGGGGTCCGAAACCAACCCTAACTCTTGTTTCCCCACACATACGGACTTTAAAAATAGCCTATACTTAAGTATTTCGAAATTACATGGGCCTGGCCCAAAAATAAGGTGACGCAGCACCTAGAATAGCCTATGGACGAATATTATGAAGTGGCATCTTGTATATTTCGTCCAAGGCTTCATGCACTCCTTATGGTGGCTTCAAAGTCCCAAAATCATCACTTGTAACTCCGTTCTTGATCCCCTTGCACATGCCAACAACTCCATGCGTGTTCTTTCTCCAATGTTCATCCTTCTCCAAGCTAGGCCCTTCATTTGTAATCAAAACAAATGTATCCAATTTAGGCAGCATCATATTCTCATGAACATTAGAATCATTACCAAGAAACGAAAGTACCCGGTAATTTAATTGGCGTGCGCGAGCTCTAGTAATTGGCCAAGTATATGTAATAGTAGGGGCTGTGGGTGTAACAATGGTATTGATGTCCTCATCATCCTCCCCTTCTTGAATTGAAGTCGTCCTCGACAGAAGCTCATCTTCCTCACCCAAATAAGGCTTCAAATCTGCAGTGTTAAAAGTGGGACTAACCCCAAAATCTGCAGGCAGCTCAAGTTTATATGCATTATCTTTTATTTTCTCTAACACCTTAAATGGACCATCAGCACGTGGCATTAGCTTTGACTTGCGAAAATTAGGAATACTATCTTTACGCAAATTTAACCAAACAAGATCTCGAGGTGCAAAGACAACATGTTTTCTACCCTTATCTCCAGCAAGTTTATATTTAACATTCATACGCTCAATGTTTTCCTTAGTTAACTCATGCATTTTTAAGATCAATTCAGCACGTTGTTTAGAATCAAAATTAACTTTCTCCGAAGATGGAAGAGGCAACAAATCAATGGGTGCACGAGGTAGGGAACCATACACAATTTCAAAAGGGCACATCTTAGTAGTAGAACGCAACGAACGATTATAAGCAAATTCAATATGAGGCAAGCATTCTTCAAAAATTTTCTTATTATTCTTCAAAACAGCCCTAAGCATAGCAGACAATGTTCTATTGACTACTTCAGTTTGTCCATCAGTTTGGGGGTGACAAGTAGTACTAAAAAGCAGTTTAGTCCCCAACTTAGCCCATAAACATCTCCAAAAGTGGCTAAGAAATTTAGTATCACGATCTGAAACAATAGTATTTGGCACACCATGCAAGCGAATAATTTCACGAAAGAACAAATCAGCAACAATAACAGCACCATCGCTTTTATGACATGGTATAAAGTGTGCCATTTTCGAGAATCTATCCACGACAACAATATGCTATCCCTCCCCTTCTTTGTTCGAGGTAAACCTAAAACAAAGTCCATAGATATATCCTCCCAAGGAACAGTAGGCACAGGCAAAGGCATATATAAACCATGAGGATTGAGTCGTGACTTAGCTTTTTGACATGTAGTGCAGCGAGCAACAAAACGCCCAACATCCCGTCTCATCTTTGGCCAAAAGAAATGTGTAGCAAGTACTTCCTCCGTCTTCTTCACGCCAAAGTGTCCCATTAATCCTCCTCCATGCGCCTCCTGCAACAACAAAAGACGAACAGAGCTAGCAGGAATGCATAGCTTGTTAGCACGGAACACAAAACCATCATTAACAACGAACTTGTTCCATGTTCTTCCTTCCTTACAATTCTGCATTACATCTTTAAAATCAGCATCATGCACATATTGATCTTTGATGGTCTTCAAACCAAATATTTTGAAGTCAAGTTGTGAAAGCATAGTATAGCGACGAGACAAAGCATCAGCAATAAAATTTTCTTTACCCTTCTTGTGTTTAATGACATAAGGGAAAGTCTCAATGAATTCAACCCATTTAGCATGTCTACGATTCAGTTTAGCTTGACTTTTAATATGTTTCAAAGATTCATGATCAGAATGTATAACAAATTCTTTGGGCCATAAATAATGTTGCCATGTCTCTAAAGTACGAACAAGAGCATATAATTCTTTATCATAAGTAGAATAGTTCAGACTAGGCCCACTCAATTTTTCAGAAAAGTATGCAACAGGTTTGCCATCTTGTAATAACACACCTCCTAATCCAATTCCACTAGCATCACATTCAAGCTCAAAAGTCTTATTAAAGTCAGGAAGTTGGAGTAAAGGAGCATGTGTCAACTTATCTTTCAATACCGTGAATGCTTCTTCCTGTGCGGTACCCCAAACAAAAGACACATCCTTATTTGTAAGCTCGTTGAGAGGTGCAACAATGATGCTAAAATCTCTCACAAAACGCCTGTAGAAACCAGCGAGTCCAAGAAAACTCCGCACTTGTGTGACCGTTTTGGGCTGCGGCCAACTCTCAATAGCTTCAATGGCTTTATCAACTTCAATTCCCTGTGGAGTAACAACATAGCCAAGAAAATATACTCGGTCGGTGCAAAAGGTGCACTTCCCAAGGTTACCAAACAAACGTGCATCACGTAAAGCATTAAAAACAGCACGTAAATGTTCCAAATGTTTTTCCAAAGATTTGCTATAGATCAGTATATCATCAAAATAGACTACCACAAATCGTCCAATGAAAGCACGTAAAACTTCGTTCATTAGTCTCATGAAAGTACTAGGTGCATTAGTTAACTCAAAAGGCATGACTAACCACTCATATAAACCAAACTTAGTTTTAAATGTTGTTTTCCATTCATCTCCCAATTTCATATTAATTTGATGGTATCCACTACGCAAATCAACTTTGGAGAATATTGTAGAGACACTCAATTGATCAAGCATATCATCTAGCCTAGGAATAGGATGACGATAACGAATAGTAATATTATTAATGCCTCTACAATCAACACACATACGCGACGTACCATCCTTTTTAGGCACTAGTATAATAGGAACAGCACAAGGACTAAGAGATTCGCGTATATAACCTTTGTCGAGCATCTCCTGTACTTGACGCATAATCTCCTTCGTCTCCTCTGGATTGGTACGGTATGGTGCACGGTTGGGTAGCGATGCACCAGGAATTAAGTCAATTTGATGCTCAATCCCTCGAATAGGTGGTAATCCCGGTGGCACGTCTTGTGGGAAGACGTCAGCGAACTCCTGCAAAATGTTAGTGAAAGCAGGGGTGTAACATCCCAAATTTTCAATTTGAAATTTTATACATTAGATCATCATGCATATCATATTTTCTTGCATTTTGGTCGATCTAGAAATTTCACGCAACTCAAGGACCCTCGGAGAGAGTTGGAGATTTCGTTATTTCCTTATTTGAGTTTTCTCAAATTTTGAAAAGAGGATCATTTGATTTTATTTATTTTATCTTCAATTATTTTTCCAATAACAAAATTATGAGAAGGGAATAATATGACTTTCCCAAATTTAGGAAAAAAAATGAAGATTTAATAAATAAATCAAATTTTGGATTTTCCGGAGTTTATTTGCATTTTATTTGAATTAGGGAAAATGCGTGTTTTCAAAAATTGCATTTAGGTCCCAAGAAAAAGTTCATTTTGTTCGACTCATTTTTAGGAGTCGGGGAAAATTTACTTCGTAAATTTTGGAGCTCGTTAGATTTATTTTTCTTCGTTTTTCTGCTCGCGAAATTATTAAAAAAAACAAAAAAACCCGCAGCGCCGACTGGGCCAAGGGCCCAGCCAGCCGGCCCGCCCCGCCGCCCTCTCGCGCGCGCGCACACTGCGCCGTCGCTGCGCCTGCCGCCGCCGCCATCGCCGAGTCCGACTCGGACTCTGTTTTCTTGCCCCCTCCCCCAAGCAACCCCCTGCCCCTCTTTATAAACCCCCCCTATCCTTTCCTCCTCACCCCTAGCCGCCGCCCCACGCAGCAGCAGCAGCCAACGCCCGCGCCGCCGCCGCCCGCCGCCCCCGCGTCGCCGCCGCCGCCCGCGTCGCCCCGCCGCCAAGCCGCCGCCCCGACGAGGTAGCCGAGCCACGCCACCATCCCCTCGCCCGGTTCGATTTTCTAATAAAACCGTTCCGGTTTATTTTTCGATGTATCGGTTTTTTCGAAACCCTAGATCGGTTTTTTTTCGGTTTTATTAATTAGCGAGCGTTCACCGGACCGTTCTTTTTAACGAACGCGATCACCGGTTAGTCTCGGTTAACGAACGTCCGTTCATTTAACTGTTCGTCGTTTTTCTTTTTCGTCGAATTTATTCTGTGATTTTTCTGATCGTGATTTCAGATCCGATCTTCGTTTTAGTTTATCTTCTCGCTCGTTTATCGGAATCAGGTGATTCAAGCGCCTAGAATTTCGTTTCGAAACCGCCGTTCCGACTAATCAACTTCAACAAGTTTTCGCTACTGTAAAATTTGAGCTAGTTTCAAATTGCTAGAACCGTGTTGTTTTCTTCCGCCGTTTGTTTTCCGTTGCTTTGTTCAAATTCGATTCTTTTGCAACCGGAGTTCTTAAGTTGAACTTTCTGGTTCGATCTTCTATTCGAGCTTTGCCTGTGCATTAGATGAGTACTTATTATATGCTTGATGTTTGTCTGCGATAGATCACCCAGAGTGTGCCGCCTGTTATTTCGAAGCTCTAGGTTCCGCGGATCCTCAGCAAGGCAAGTAACACTTTGATCATACCTTCTCATTGCCCAGTTTTTATTTCATTAGACCAATCCTCACACATTGCATGATTAGGATATGTTTAAAACTGTGGGATGGGAAGTAGTTGAGGTAGTGCCTATTACCTGTTTTACTTATGAAACCTTTGGAAGTTACTTCTACGTTTGCTTATTATGCCATCCTATGCTAGTAGACGTGGATTGGGTGAGTGATATCCATGACAGATGTGAGTATTGTTAATTAATGGTTTTATCTAAGGTGGCAACTTAAATACACATCTGGGTGGATTGAGGCACCTGGTTTCTATCAGGACTTGCCTTTTTTTCTTTGGACCGCCACCCAGGCTCAAAGGGATCATAAGATCATTCATGCTAGTAACTTCCGTGTGCAGCCACGAGCCATTATGGGCTCTGGCATAGCTGACTAAGTCGTGCAAACTCTTAAAGTGGTAGACTAGCAGATGTAGGGGATGTAAGTTGGTACGGTCTATCACAACGTAAGGTGTGAGTGCTTCTGAAAGACTATGTCTCGGTCATCCGTCTCTCAAACACCCTGTAGTGCGAGAAACCAAACGGAGGCGATCGGGTCTTGTGGGGAAAAGTGCGCAAACCTCTGCAGAGTGTACAAACTAATCATGATTAGCCGTGTCCCCGGTTATGGACAATTTGAGTATCTAGTACTTGAATATCATGTGAATCTCATCATGTTACTTCTAATTAATATTGTTGGGTTTTAATTGTTCACTTAATTGGGATCGGAATGCTGTCAACCATTCTCGATGTTTCAACCACCATGATAGTTAAATAAAATTTATTCCTTTGCAGTAGGGAAAAATTGGCTTTACGCAAAACTGTAACCATAGAGCTTTTCCACCAGCCATATATGCATGTAGTCTAGGCTTATCATTCATTACTCTCTATGTGTTACATTGCTAGCATATTCCATGTGTTGACCCGTTTTCGGGCTGCAACTTTCATGTTGCAGACTTTTCAGACGACGAGTAAGGTGCTTTTAGGTCGTGGTTCTATACTCAGTGATGTCGTTGGAGTTGATGGACTCACTTATCTTCCAAGCCTTCCGCTGTTATCGTTATTATATGGCCTTAAGCCATATTTATTGTAATAAGTTCTCTTTGAGACATCGATGTAATAAGTGTGTGATTGCTACTCTGTTATAAATCCTTCAAAGTACTATGTGGTGTCAGCATTACTGATCCAGGGATGACACTGGAGAACAGAGACTTGACCATCTGAGGTCGGGTCGCTACAGAGATGGTATGAGAGCACACGCTCACTGTAGGACACGGCCACTAAGTTAAAGCCATAGATCACTATTCTCCTCTCATTTTCTAAGTCCTCATCTTTTCTACTCTTTTAGGATGACGGACGCGAAGATCAAGTACGCGCAACCGGATGAAGGCACACCTTTTGGATTTCACTTGAAGGAAGTCACCAAGTACCTGAATATTGGACTACCAAGCTTCACCGGGACTTTCAACGCCACTCTGCCTGAAGAGGAGCGCTGGAAGGTTCAAGCTCATGTTCCGGGAAGGACATTCGCGCCAATCACGAAGCCCATAGATAGTGTTTTTAGTGCACCAACCTGGAGGCTGGGAAAGAGCATGGAAGCTCATATCACCATGGGACGCATTGGAGAAGTTTATCAAGAAGACCTCAAGGATACTATCTACCAGATTTGCGGACGCCGAGATGAACAATGGGAGATAGTCAGCACCAAGAAGGATAGATCCATTGCAGCTTTCATCCAGGAATTAAACCAGCACATTCGACGCCAAGAGAATCAGATGTGCAATGACATGATAGAGTTGAAGAACGCGAAGGCAAGGATCATAGAGCTAGAAGGAGAACTGAAGGGTACACGCAAGGACTACATGGACGAGATCCTAGCACTAGCAAGGCACAATGTCGATCTTAAGCAGGAGATTGAAGAACTCAAGGAGAGATTAGCATCCAAGAAGGAAGACAAGTACGTCGCATGTTCGGACAACTACATCATCATTGACGACACCGATTCGGATCCAAGTGAACCCGACTTTGAAGACGAAGCTGGAGCAGACATCATGGAGTCTTCCACCGATTCAAATTTCTAGATGACCACCAAATATTAGTAGTATTTTTCCCCATGTACACATTATAGTTCGAGCACTTTTGCGATAGTCTAGACCGTTTGTAAGCCCTTGTTTGAATTGAATGAAGTGATTTTGTGTGAATCTGTCTCATGTGCATTTGGGTAGTGTTTTCTCTTAGACCTCATTCTATTCTTAATTCTCATCTTTTCTAAACCCCTCAGATGCCTCCGAGACGTGACAATGGATTCCCACCGGAGCTCACCCAGTTGATCCAGCAGCAGAACCAATTGATGCAATTGCTAGTCCAGAATCAGCAGAACAACAACAACAACAACAACCCTCCGCCGCCGCCACCAGTTGATCACCTAGCCCGTTTCCTTAGGCTGAATCTGCCGGTGTTTTCCAGTAGCATCGAGCGAATAGTAGCAGACGATTAGCTCCGCAAGATAGGAAGGGAGTTGACCACTTCAGGATGCACAGATGTTGAGAAGGTGAAGTTTGCCGCACATCAGCTTGACGGACCCGCGGCAGCATGGTGGGAGAATTTCACAGCCACGTACCCAGTTGACACTGTCACATGGGATCAGTTTCAGCAAGCTTTCCGCACTGCCCATGTTTCAACAGGAGCTATGTCCATGAAGAAGCGTGAGTTTCGCAACTTACGCCAAGGAGGAACGACAGTTGGCCAGTACGTTGATGACTTCAGCAAGTTAGCACGTTATGCCCCAGATGACGTTGCTACGGATGCAGCTAAGTAGGAGAAGTTTCTAGAAGGACTGAATGATGAGCTAAGCATGCAGTTGATGGTAGCAAGTTTCAATAACTACCAGGAGTTGGTAGATCGTGCCATCATGATCGAAGGGAAGCAACAGCAGATTGAGAACCACAAGAGGAATTATGGACAGGGGAAGTATGACTCTGGAGCCCAGCAGAAGCCCCGTTTTACCCCTAAGCCGGGAGTTCAGTTTCAGCATACCCATGGAGGAAGTGGTTCGCACAACCATAATGGACACAAGAATGGTAATGGGAATGGAGGAAGCAACGGCCAGAACCGTACCACTCCATCAACCCCAACCAAGAGAGATCTGAGTCAAGTCACCTGTTTCAAGTGTTCCAGGACCGGACATTATGCCAATGAATGTCCCGAAGGCCAGAACGGCAATGGAAGCTCTGGGAAGAAGCCAAACCCTTTCAATAGGGGACAGGTGAACCACGTTAGCATGGAGGAGGTTGAAGCTCAACCTGATGTAGCAATCGGTAAGTTTTTGGTTAAGACATTTACTGCACTTGTTCTTTTTGATACTGGTGCATCACATTCATACATATCAAGGGGATTTGTGGATAAGTACAACTTGCCAACCCAAGCCCTTAGGTCACCCATGTTAGTAACCTTGCCTGGAGCAGAGTACATGGCTAGTCGATGGTGTGATCGGTTACCATTAAGGATTGGTAACTATGTGTTTCCCTCAGACCTAATAGTATTGGAATCTCAAGGATTGGATGTGATATTAGGCATGGATTGGTTGTCAAAGTATGAAGGGAACATTGAATGTGCCAGTAAGACAATTTTGCTCACGACGCCAGAAGGAAGAAGAATCAAGTATGTATCTCGACACGCGCCCAACAGGACACAATTGAATTCCTTATCAGGAGTTGTACAGGAGGAAGTACCAATGGTAAAGGATTTTCCTGACGTATTTCTAGAAGAGTTGCCAGGCATGCCACCGGATAGAGACATTGAGTTTTTGATTGAGCTTATGCCAGGCACTGGGCCAATATCGAAGAGACCATACAGGATGCCAGCACAGGATTTGGTAGAAATTAAGAAGCAGATTAAGGAGTTATTGGATAAAGGTTACATTCGCCCAAGTTCTTCGCCTTGGGGATCACCAGTACTTCTAGTGGAGAAGAAGGATGGATCGTTAAGGATGGTTGTTGATTACCGTGGATTGAATGCAGTAACCATCAAAAACAAGTACCCACTGCCAATGATAAATGATCTGTTTGATCGATTGCAAGGAGCTAAAATGTTTTCCAAGATCGATTTGCGATCAGGGTACCATCAGTTGAAGATTCGAGAGCAGGACATACCCAAGACAGCTTTTACCACGAGATACGGATTGTATGAGTATACCGTTATGTCATTTGGACTGACTAACGCACCTGCCTATTTTATGAACCTGATGAACAAGGTATTTATGGAGTTTTTGGATAAGTTCGTCGTAGTGTTCATTGATGACATTTTGATTTTCTCGAAGAATGAAGAAGAGCATAAGGAACATTTGCGTTTTGTTTTGGAGAAGCTAAGAGAACATCAGTTATATGCCAAATTCAGCAAATGTGAGTTTTGGTTAAAGGAAGTTGGATTTTTTGGACATGTTATATCCGTACAAGGTATAACAGTTGACCCCACAAAGGTCGAGACCGTAACCGAATGGGAAGCACCAACGACAGTTGGAGAGATCCGGAGTTTTCTTGGACTCGCAGGATACTATCGGAGATTTATTGAGAATTTCTCAAAGATCGCAAAGCCTATGACTGAATTCTTAAAGAAGGATACCAAGTTCATTTGGACTGAGGAATGTGAGGCCAGTTTTCAGGAGTTGAAGAAGCGATTGGTTTCCTCACCAGTGTTTATTCTGCCAGATCAGACCAAGGATTATGAGGTGTATTGCGACGCTTCACGTCGAGGACTTGGAGCAGTGCTTATGCAGGAAGGAAGAGTTGTTTCGTATGCCTCACGACAACTGAAACCTCATGAGTTAAATTATGCTATGCATGATTTCGAGTTAGCAGCCGTAGTGCATGCATTGAAGACATGGAGACATTTCCTCATTGGAAACCACTGTGAGGTGTACACAGATCACAAGAGTTTGAAGTATATTTTCACGCAGAAGGAGTTGAACCTCAGACAAAGGAGATGGTTGGAACTCATCGAGGATTATGATATGAGATTGCATTACCATCCAGGAAAGGTTAATGTTGTAGCTGACGCATTGAGCCGTAAGATCCATGTCAATACATTGATGACGGGAGAAATACCAAGGGAGTTAGCCGAGGATCTTCATGAGCTATGTTTGGAAATAGTTCTGAGAGGCTATATAGCAGCATTGGAGATTCAATCCACGTTGATGGATAAAATCAGAGAGGCTCAGAAATCTGACAAGGAGATTGCAGATATAAAGAAGAAAATGAGCGAAGTAAAAGCAAAGGGATTTTGTGAGGATGAGCATGATACCCTATGGTTTGAGGACCGTGTTTATGTGCCCGATGACCCGGAGATCAGGAAGTTGATTCTGCAAGAGGCACATGATTCACCCTATTCGATTCACCCAGGAAATATCAAGATGTATTTGGATTTGAAGGAAACATTCTGGAGGACCGGAATGAAGAAGGATATTGCAGCTTATGTAGCAGTTTGTGATGTGTGTCATAGAGTGAAGGCAGAACATCAGAAGCCAGCCGGATTGTTACAACCATTGCCGATACCCGAATGGAAGTGGGATAAGATAGGCATGGATTTTATCACAGGACTACCCAGGACGAAGGCAGGCTATGACTCGATATGGGTAGTAGTTGATCGTTTGACGAAGGTAGCACATTTCATCCCAGTTAAGACCACTTACACCAGTGCTAAGTTGGCAAAGATATACATGACCAGGATCATTTGTTTGCATGGAGTTCCGAGGAGTATCATATCAGATAGAGGAACCCAATTTACCTCAAAGTTTTGGAATCAGTTGCATGAAACTTTGGGAACCAGACTAGAGTTCAGCACAGCTTTTCACCCACAGACCGATGGACAGACTGAGAGAGTCAATCAGATTTTGGAAGATATGCTGAGAGACTGTGCACTAGATTATGGATCTAGTTGGGACGATAACTTGCCGTATGCGGAGTTTTCTTATAACAACAGTTACCAAACCAGTTTGAAGATGGCACCTTTCGAAGTTTTATACGGAAGGAGGTGCAGGACACCGTTGTCATGGGACGAAGTTGGAGACCGCCAATTTTTTGGACCAGATCTGATTAAGGAGTCTGAACGGAAAGTTAAGTTGATTCGCGATAGGCTCAAGATAGCCCAATCCAGGCAGAAGAGCTACGCAGATTCTAAACGCAAGGAGACAGTTTACGAAACCGGAGACAGAGTTTATCTTCGAGTATCCCCACTTCGAGGAGTTAAGCGCTTTGGAGTTAAGGGAAAGTTAGCACCGCGTTTCGTTGGGCCATATAAGATATTGCAACGTATGGGAGAAGTTGCTTATAAATTGGAATTACCAGAGGGACTCTCAGGAGTTCATGATGTATTCCATGTTTCTCAGCTGAAGAAATGTCACGCCGAGATGGCGGAGGTACCGCTAAGAGATACAGTGCCGCTTGAAGCGATTCAGTTGAAGGATGACTTAACATATGAAGAAAAGCCAGTCAAAATTCTCGAGTATGCCAGCAGAGTTACCCGCAGCAAGGTTATCAAGTTTTGCAAAGTTCAGTGGAACCACCACTCAGAGGATGAAGCCACCTGGGAGAGATAAGAAGATTTGCTCAAGGACCACCCTCACCTATTTTCTAGCCAACCCGAATCTCGAGAACGAGATTCATCTTAAGGGGGCTAGGTTTGTAACATCCCAAATTTTCAATTTGGAATGTTATACATTAGATCATCATGCATATCATATTTTCTTGCATTTTGGTTGATCCTAGAAATTTCACGCAACTCAAGGACCCTCGGAGAGAGTTGGAGATTTCGTTATTTCCTTATTTGAGTTTTCTCAAATTTTGAAAAGAGGATCATTTGATTTTATTATTTTATCTTCAATTATTTTTCCAATAACAAAATTATGAGAAGGAAATAATATGACTTTCCCAAATTTAGGAAAAAAAGAAGATTTAATAAATAAATTAAATTTTGGATTTTCCGGAGTTTATTTGCATTTTATTTGAATTAGGGAAAATGCGTGTTTTCAAAAATTGCATTTAGGCCCCAAGAAAAAGTTCATTTTGTTCGACTCATTTTTAGGAGTCGGGGAAAATTTACTTCGTAAATTTTGGAGCTCGTTAGATTTATTTTTCTTCGTTTTTCTGCTCGCAAAATTATTAAAAAAAAACTACCTCTCGCGCGCGCGCGCCGCGCGCCGTCGCCGCGCCTGCCGCCGCCGCCATCGCCGTGTCCGACTCGGACTCCGTTTTCTTGCCCCCTCCCCCAAGCAACCCCCCTCCCCCTCTTTATATACCCCTCTCCTCTCCTCCTCACCCCAAGCCGCCGCCGTCCCACGCAGCAGCAGCAGCCAACGCCCGCGCCGCCGCCGCCCGCCGCCGCCCGCTGCCGCCCGCCGGCCCCGCGTCACCGCCGCCGCCCGCGTCGCCCCGCCGCCAAGCCGCCGCACCGCCGGAGCCCCGCCACGACGAGGTAGCCGAGCCACGCCACCCTCCCCTCGCCCGGTTCGGTTTTCTAATAAAACCTTTCCGGTTTATTTTTCGATGTTTCGGTTTTTTTTCGAAACCCTAGATCGGTTTTCTTTCGGTTTTATTAATTAGCGAGCGTTCACCGGACCGTTCGTTTTAACGAACGCAATCACCGGTTAGTCTCGGTTAACGAACGTCCGTTCGTTTAACTATTCGTCGTTTTTATTTTTCGTCGGATTTATTCTGAGATTTTTCTGATCGCGATTTCAGATCCGATCTTCGTTTTAGTTTATCTTCTCGCTCGTTTATCGGAATCAGGTGATTCAAGCGCCTGGAGTTTCGTTTCAAAACCGCCGTTCCGACTAATCAACTTAAACAAGTTTTCGCTACTGTAAAATTTGACCTAGTTTCAAATTGCTAGAACCGTGTTGTTTTCTTCCGCCGTTTGTTTTCCGTTGCTTTGTTCAAATTCGATTCTTTTGCAACCGGACTTCTTAAGTTGAACTTTCTGGTTCGATCTTCTGTTCGAGCTTTACCTGTGCATTAGATGAGTACTTATTATATGCTTGTTGTTTGCCTGTGATAGATCACTCGGAGTGCGCCGCCTGTTATTTCGAAGCTCTAGGTTTCGCGGATCCTCAGCAAGGCAAGTAACACTTTGATCATACCTTCTCATTGCCCAGTTTTTATTTCATTAGACCAATCCTCACACATTGCATGATTAGGATATATTTAAAACTATGGGATGGGAAGTAGTTGAGGTAGTGCCTATTACTTGTTTTACTTATGAAACCTTTGGGAGTTACTTCTACGTTTGCTTATTATGCCATGCTATGCTAGTAGACGTGGATTGGGTGAGTGATATCCTTGACAGATGTGAGTATTGTTAAATAATGGTTTTATCTAAGGTGGCAACTTAAATACACATCTGGGTGGATTGAGGCACCTGGTTTCTAACAGGACTTGCCTGTTTTTCTCTAGACCGCCACCCAGGCTCAAAGGGATCATAAGATCATTCATGCTAGTAACTTCCGTGTGCAGCCACAAGCCATTACGGGCTCTGGCATAGCTGACTAAGTCGTGCAAACTCTTAAAGTGGTAGACTAGCAGATGTAGGGGATGTAGGTTGGTACGGTCTATCACAACGTAAGGTGTGAGTGCTTCTGAAAGACTATGTCTCGGTCATCCGTCTCTCAAACACCCTGTAGTGCGAGAAACCAAACGGAGGTGATCGAGTCTTGTAGGGAAAAGTGCGCAAACCTCTGCAGAGTGTACAAACTAATCATGATTAGCCGTGTCCCCGGTTATGGACAACTTGAGTATCTAGTACTTGAATATCATGTGAATCTCATGATGTTACTTCTAATTAATATTGTTGGGTTTTAATTGTTCACTTAATTGGGATCGGAATGCTGTCAACCATTCTCGATGTTTCAACCACCATGATAGTTAAATAAAATTTATTCCTTTGCAGTAGGGGAAAATTGGCTTTACGCAAAACTGTAACCATAGAGCTTTTCCACCAGCCATATATGCATGTAGTCTAGGCTTATCATTCATTACTCTCTATGTGTTACATTGCCAGCATATTCCATGTGCTGACCCGTTTTCGGGCTGCAACTTTCATGTTGCAGACTTTTCAGACGACGAGTAAGGTGCTTTTAGGTCGTGGTTCTATACTCAGTGATGCCGTTGGAGTTGATGGACTCACTTATCTTCCAAGCCTTCCGCTGTTATCGTTATTATATGGCCTTAAGCCATATTTATTGTAATAAGTTCTCTCTGAGACATCGATGTAATAAGTGTGTGATTGCTACTCTATTATAAATCCTTCAAAGTACTGTGTGGTGTCAGCATTACTGATCCAGGGATGACACTGGAGCACAAAGACTTGACCATCTGAGGTCGGGTCGCTACAAGGGGTTAAAGAGGAAGGCACGTCCTCGAATGAAAATAATGCCTCTTTTCACACAAAAGCATAGCAAACAGATTTGCTAGAATCTAGCTCATCAATATCAGATTTGGTAGCAAGTAAACATGCACTTTTCAGTTTAATTTCAGAAGCAACATTAGATGGTTTATTATTAGGCTTCATTTGTTGCTCAAATTCTTTTGCCACATTCTAATTTTCACTCTTATTTTTCTCCTGTTTTGCTTTATTAGCTGTATTAATATCATCTTTCAAAATGGAATCAGTAGTCATAGGAAGCAAAGTAATATTTTTATCCTTATGAACAAGAGTATACTTATTGTTTCTACCATGGTGTACAGATTTTTTATCAAATTGCCATGGTCTACCAAGTAATAAGGAACGTGCTTGCATAGGTACCACATCACAATCAACATAATCAGCATATGTAGAGATACTAAAATGCACACGAACAGTATGTGTTACCTTAACCTTGCCGCTGTTGTTGAACCATTTGATTTAGTAAGGATGTGGATGTGGTCTTGTGGTGAGAGAAAGATTCTCAACCATCTCCATGCTAGCCAAGTTGTTGCAGCTCCCTCCATCTATGATGACGCGAATAGAACGTTCCTTCACAACTCCCTTTGTATGGAACAAATTATGCCTCTGATTTTGCTCAGCTTGCGTGACCTGCACACTCAAAACACGTTGAGCAACTAAACATTCATACCTGTCAGGATCTTCAGCAGCCATGTATTGCGTCTCATGATCAGAATCATCTCCACCGTGTTCTTCATGTGTAATAAGAGCCAAAGTCTCCTCATCATAGTCACTAGCGGACTCATACCCACCATCCTCAGTAACAATCATCACATGCTTAGATGGGCATTCTCTCGCATAATGACCTCCACCCTTGCAACATCGACAAATAATATCATGTGTTTGCCCTGTTGATGCCATGGATGAAGAAGAGCTCTTTACAGGCCGAGAAGGTGTGCTCTTGGTAGATAGTGGTGATTGTGCCTGCTTTACTGTATCACGGTTGGAGGTGGCAGCCGACGGAGGTGCCGGTGTAGCAGAACATGTGGAAGTAGATGATGCACCTGGTGTCCATGATGAAGGTCGACCTGCAGAAAAGTTAGTTCGCGCCAATGCCTGTCGATCCTGCACTTCACGTTCAGCTTTACAAGCAAGATGGAATAAACGAGTGATATTATTATAATCCTTATAGTCTAGAATGGTCTAAATCTCTCTATTTAATCCACCCAGAAAACGTGCAAGCATAGCTTCATTCTCCTCAACAATACCACATCTAATCAAGCCAGTTTGTAATTCCTGATAATATTCTTCTACCGAATTTTTTCCTTGTCTTAAGGCTGCAAATTTTGAAGTAATTCACGTTGATAATATGGTGGAACCCAACGAGTACGCATAGCAGTTTTCAAAGCAGCCCAAGTAGCTGGAACAGGATATAATCTACAATGTTCAAACCACCAAACACATGCAAAGCTAGTGAAAGCACAAACAGCAGCAGGAACATATCTCTCCTCAGGATATTGTAAACATGTAAATCGTTGTTCAGTTTCTAACTCCCAAGTAAGATATATATCAGGAACATATCTACCCTCAAATAGTGGAATATTCAATTTTAGTTTAGGGAGATGGTCATGATCTCGTACCTGAGGGGGATCCCTAACATTGCCATTATTTGCATGTGGACGACCTGGTAGTTGTGGTGCTGGTGGTTGCACGTAGTTCTGATGTTGATCAACCTCATCCTCGTAATCTCCCACATAATCATCCTCTCCCACATCAGGAGCAGGAGCCACAGAAGTATCAACAGCAGCACCGGCAGCTTGGACAGGCTGAAGAGGGACACGGGTCGCTCAGCGGAGGGTTGTTTCGCTACAACAACAATGCATACAAGATCGACATCCCACGCGACAAGTACTCCGTGAGCGACATCTTCAACATCAAAGATCTCTCCCCGTACCATGGTGATGAGGATTTCGATCCGAGGTCGGATCTTTCCCAAGGGAGGGGAGATGATGCGGAGCATCCCACGATCATCCCCACGGACCTACAACCGTCTCATCAAGAGCCAAGAGGACCCATGACACGAGCACGAGCTAGAGTTCTCGAGAACGAGGTGACTTCTTTCCTTAGTGATATCACATATGATCCACTCGAGACATGGCTACTACCTAAGTACGATATGCTATGCATGATCAGGTGTCAAGAGGAGCCTCCCGAAGATGTGCGTGAAGACGGACAAGCCGCCAAGTCCACGGATGAAGAAGATCATCGGAAGGAGGCGAAGAAAGCTACAGGACCCGGACATCCGGCCTCCCAGGAACCCCCGGACATCCGGCCCCCAGCCCGGATATCCGTCCCAGACGACTAGGGACACCCGTGGGTTGGCCACCTCAGCCCGGACATCCGGCCTCCCACGACGCCCCGGACTTCCGGCCCCCCGGCCCGGAAATCCGGACCCCGCTATCCAGAGGACCCCGAGATCTGCCCCTCCAGCCCGGACATCCGGGCCATGCCCCGGACATCCGGCCTCCCACGAAAGCCCGGACATCCGGCCCCTAGCCCGGATATCCGGCGCCTGTCTGCGCACAGTGAACGGGCCAAGGGCCCATGTACCCCTTCAACTCGTCCCAACTTGTACTAGCACTATAAATACTCCTTCCCCTCCTCCTAGCTAGGGTTAGCGTTGATTTAGCTCATATGTGAGATAGAGCTTCGCTCATCCATACGGATCTCCTCCTCGAGAGAGACTGCGGCCCCTCTTCGGAGAAGATCATTGGATTCAAGACCCCCTCTTGGGCGGCTCCCTCAAGACCTCCTATCGAAGAAGAACCGGTTACTTTGTATCGTCCTTTGTTGACCTTGGATCATCGTGTATCTCTTTGTGTTCATCGATCTAGCATATGTGTGATCTATTTCTTGTTGGTTGAGTGTTTCTCTCGTGTTTCCCCTCGTTTTCCCCTTGTGTTCCTCGTGTTCATCGTAGGGATCCGCTCCTTTCGTGAAAGATCGGCCATCTAGGGTTCCACCCTACATCAGTCATGGTAAAGCAACTAGTATAAAATCAACATTACAGTTCAACACTATGACTAAAAATAGTCGGGATCGTCTGGATCACAATCCGTCTCTTCTTCAAGGTCAGTTCTAGCCTCATCATCAATATCATACGTGTCGTCAAGGATGTTGTCCTCATGTTAACCGTCATCGTCACCTTCATCGGCAATTCCTAGACGTAACCGTTCAAGCATTAAGAGGTCTTCCACGTTCGTAACCTCTTCTTCTTCCTCTTCGGCTTCTTCTTCTTCACTGTCAATGTGTACTTCCATGCGTGGATGGATGTTGAGACGGCCTCTAGGCCCATGTTCTTCTTGGAAGAATTCTGCATCATATGTGTCAGGGTTGATGTGAGGTTGATAATCCTCTTCACTGGGGGAAGGATGTTTACCACGTGGCGGCACATCCTACACGACATCCCAACCCTTAAGGTACTTCTTTTGGCAGGCGTACTTGAGATAAAAAACTTGTGTCGCCTGTTGAGCCACAATATAGAAATCTTCACTTTCTAATTTGTTGTCTTGTCAAATTTCGACTTGCCCAATATCATCCCTCCGCCTAACCTTCTCCGGATCAAACCAATGGCATTTGAAGACAACGACTTTCGAAGGATTTGCCCCAAAGTAATGCAGTTCGTATATTTCATCAAGTCTTCCATAATACTCAACTCCATTGCAAATAGCCGACACTCCCGTGTTCCTTGATTTTAGAACGTCCCGACGTTCCTCGTTCCCATGTGTGCGGAAGCGATACCCATTGATGTCCTATTTATCAAATGTACCGACCTTATAGTCAAACCCATTAGCAACTTGTTTCAACTCTTTGTCCAATATGGACGTACCCTACAAGTTTAAGAGGGAAGGATAGGTGTATTAGTCGCACGTAATACCAACTTCAAGTGTTCCAAGAAGTATACCTTACCTTTTCTCTGAACCAAGAAATGAAACCATAATTGTCGTCTCCTTCACCAGCAAGAAGCTCATACTCTTCGAGTGAATCACGTTCGACCCCTCCATTCGAGAATTGGGCAATGAATTCACTGCCCAATGAGAAATGAGCGGAGTTAAGAGAGAAACATGTGAGTAAATGTTACATAAGGTACCAACACTTACTCAATGTACGGCCGCACTTCTTGAAGGTTGGTGAGGATATACAACGTAAGCGTTTTCCACTCTTTCGGATTCAAATTCTTTGAACCAGAAGCACCCACAGGTCTGAGTTGCCCTTTGAAGAGGCTGAGCTTGGATTCATGTTTAGGGTCGCCAGTATTGTATCGAGACTTTGCATTATGCAAGCTTGGAATATTGGTCGCATAGCGTGATGTCGTGAAGTTTGTAATCTCCTCCGCCAAGAATGCCTCGGCTATGGAGGCTTCAATTCTACATTTCTTTCTACATTTAGCTTGAAGAGTCTTCTGCATTCTCTCAAGTCCATAGCACCAACGATTCTGCACAGGGCCACCCATTCTTGCCTCGGAAGGGAGGTGTAAAATCATATGTTCCATCGGATTAAAGAATCCCGGTGGAAAGATCTTCTCTAGCTTGCAGAGCAACTCGGGGGCCCGTTCTTCCATCTCATCTATCACAGTAGGAGATACTTCTTTAGCACAAAGAACACCGAAGAAATAGCTAAGATCTGCCAATAGTTCCCAATCCTCCTCAGGGATATAGCCTCGAATCATCACCGGCATTAACCGCTCAAGCCATATGTGCCAATCATGACTCTTCATCCCGTTGAGCTTCAATTTATCAAGATTCACTGCACTCATAAGGGTCGCTGCATACCCATCAGGGAACAACAAAGTTTTGAACCACATGAGTATCTCCTTCTTTTGTTCACTAGTAAGAACAAACCTCGCCTTTGGCGTCCTCCAGTTTTTCTTGCCCTTGGGTTGTCGCAAGTTTTGTTCGGGTCTATGACATAGCTTCATTACATCAAGTCTAGCCTTAGTATTATCCTTCGTCTTCTCAGCAATGTTGAACAATGTGCCCAAAATGGCCTCGGCGATATTCTTTTCAGTGTGCATTACATCAATATTATGTGGAAGCTCGAGCTGGTGGAAGTAGGGGAGATCCCATAAGCATGGCTTATGAGTCCACGCGTGTTCTTCATTATATCCCAAGAAATACCCTGGACGTTTGGGATCAGGCTGGAGAGCATTTAGTTGATCACGAATTTGTTCACCTGTCATCTCAGGTGGTGCTGAGTGTTCAACGACTTCACCTTTCATGAAGTTCTTCTTGTCTTGTCTGAATGGATGGTCAAGACGCAAATGTTGTCTATGAGAATCGAAGCAAGAATACTTGCGACCATGCTGCAACCAACGACACTTCATGCTTGCCTTGCACCTTGGGCATGGGAACCTCCCATGCACAGACCACCCCATGAAAAGTGAATACGCCGGTAAGTCATGAAGTGAGTACTGGTACCAAACATGCATTGTGAAGTTCTTTTTGCTAGCAGCATCATATGTCCGTATCCCGTTCACCCAAGCTTCTTTCAACTCATCTATCAGTGGTTGCTTGTACACACTTATATTCTTCCCTGGATACTTGGGTCCTAGAATTATCAACGACATGAACATGTGCTTGCGTTGCATTATGGCACCGGGGGGAGGTTGAGGGGAACAACAAACACGGGCCAACAACTATATGTCTTTGACACCATACCAAACGGATTGAACCCATCGAGTCCGATGGCAACTCGTGCATTCTTTGCCTCTTTTGCTTTCTCATGATGTATTCGATCGAAACTCTTCCAAGCTTGGGCACAAGACGGATGTATCAGCATCGGTCTCCCATGATCATCTTTGTTGTGTCTTATCCCATATTTGTGCCATATCATCTGTTTGGCTGTATCTTCGTTCAAGTAAAGGCGTTGAATTCTTGGCAATATTGGAAAATATCGAAGAACATTTGCGGGGACTTTGCTCTGCTTCTTCGTACCATCACTGAGGTCTCTCTCGACATACCTAGAGGCTTTGCACTTGGCGCAATACTTGTCATCGGCATACTCTTTCGTAAATAAGACACATCCGTTTGGACAAGCATGTAACTGCTCATAGGGCATCTTAAGTGCACGAAGGATTTTCTTCGCTTCATACCAAGTTTTAGCCAGTTTGTGACCTTCGGGGAGAGAGCGACCCCAAGATGTCACCATCGAATTAAAGCAATCTCTGCTCATGTTGAACTGGGTCTTTATAGACATTGCTTGTGCAATGGCATCCAGCTGACATTGGTTTGTGTGGTCGTGAAGAGGTTGTTGTGAGGAATTCAGCATTTCTAAGAAGGCCCTGCAGACTCCTCCGGTTCTTCCTCTGATCCCTCTTCACATGCATCGTTGAAGTCAGCTACGATGTCAACTATCCCGGTACCATTGTTGTCGGTTCGCCGACGCACCACCTCCTCTCTGCTACGTTCAGGCTCGCCATGAAGGGTCCACCGGGTATACCCACGCTTAAACCCATGCTTCTGCAGGTGCACACACATCGTCTTCTTCGACAGTTCTGTGCCGTTGCGACACTTCAAGCAGGGGCACCAACTTTTTCTTTAGCCTCTAGCAAATGCTGCCTCCACAAATTCGTTGGTCTTCTTCACCCATTCAGTGGTCATGCCAGCCTGACTAGGGTGTCCAGTGTACATCCACTCACGATCATCCATACTGGTACTTGCACTAACAGTAGGGGCACCAAATTCATATCCATCAAGATATGTATAATGTAATTAACACTAGATACACACCTAATTACCATTGTCATATTATTTACGCCATGGTTTTAATTTTTTACCATACAAAAGGGAAAGGTGCATTCATGGATTGAATCCTATCTCTAATAGGTAAAGATGGGTCCTAATCCCACCGAGTACGTGTAGATTGGGTTCGTTTCCCGTGCTCTACTCCGGTCCTTGGCAAAATTTCGGCAGCACCTCCCCGCTGTTCTCTAGATACACGTCTCGACAACAAGCCGAGAGAATGTGCACCCGGAGAACAACGAGGTGGCGATGACGAAATTTTGCCAAGGACCGAAGTAGAGCACGGGAAACGAAACCCAATCTACACGTACTCGGGCTATCCATGGATAACGTGGACAATTCGAAAGGGTGACGGTTATAAATATGCAAAGACATGCATATTTATAGATGCCACCCTTTCGAACGGGAGACGCCTAGGTTACGAGACTTGACATGAAAATAAAATCTAGTGGCATCAGCATGACGACCGGAATGAAGCAAATAGGGGAGGGGGAGGAGATGACAGTCAAGCTCACCCCGAGACCGTAGAGGCGGTAGTCGAACAACGATGGCAATGGCAACGGGACGGACAATGCTCCTCGAGGTGAAGAGAAAATCCCTGCACATGAAAAGCACCGGCACAACAAACATAAGCACTCGTGAAACAACCTGATAAAAACATTTGACAACTATATATATGTGTAGCAAGACTAGACTCTCTGGCTTGTCTTCTCCAATCTAAGCATGTTGCAAAAAACTGAGGTCACGGCGTAGTTCTGACTATCGTTTTTCGATGAGATGGTGGTTATCGTTTTGGACGAAATCGATTTTGACGATCCGACTACGAACGTGCGACACGTCGCGCCTTAGCAATCGCTAAACCAACTTCCGAGGGTTATTGACCACGCCGGAGCACGATCAACCTGACCACGAGGGCCTGTTTCCTGCGAGCAAACGAAGAACAAGCAAGAAACTAAGATTGCAATCTGGATATTGCGAATATAAGAGGAACGCTTTATTAATGAAGGTGGGGTTCTGTGACGCCTTGGTCTGGTCGTTGAACACAAACGAAGTACGCGAAGTTGCAGCTATGGCGAACTTTTGATCTAAACAAAACCCAAAGTCTAAACGATGCCCTAGGGGCTGTATATATGGGGGAAGAGGGGGGGGGGGATTTCGTGGCCCTTGGAGGAGGGGTCCGAAACCCACCCTAACTCTTGTTTCCCCACACATACGGACTCCAAAAACAGCCTATATTGAAGTATTTCGAAATTACATGGGCCTGGCCCAATAAGAAGGTGACGCAGCACCTAAAATAGCCTCTGGACGAAAATTATGAAGTGGCATCTTGTATATTTCGTCCAAGGCTTCATGAACTCATTATGGTGGCTTCAAAGTCCTGAAATCATAACTTGAAACTCTGTTCTTGTCTCCCTTGCGCATGCCATCAACTCCATGCTTGTTCTTGCTCCAATGATCATCCTTCTCCAAGCTAGGCCCTTCATTTGTAAGCAAAACAAATGTATCCAATTTAGGCAGCATCATATTCTCATGAACATTAGAATCATTACCAAGAAACAAAAGTACCTGATAATTCAATTGGCGTGCGCGAGCTCTAGTAATTGGTGCAGTATGTATAGCAGCAGGGGCTGTGGGTGTAACAATGGTATTGATGTCCTCATCATCCTCCCCTTCTTGAAATGAAGTCGTCCTCGACGGAAGCTCATCTTCCTCACCCAAGTAAGGCTTCAAATCTGCAATGTTAAAAGTGGGACTAACACCAAAATCTGCAGGCAACTCAAGTTTATATGCATTATCATTTATTTTCTCTAATACCTTAAAAGGACCATTAGCACGTGGCATTAGCTTTGATTTGCGCAAATTAGGAAATCTATCCTTACGCAAATGTAACCAAACAAGATCTCCAGGTGCAAACACAACATGTTTTCTACCCTTATCTCCAGCAAGTTTATATTTAGCATTCATACGCTCAATGTTTTCCTTAGTTAACTCATGCATTTTAAAAGTCAATTCAGCACGTTCTTTAGCATCAAAATTAACCTTCTCCGAAGATGGAAGAGGCAACAAATCAATGGGTGCACGAGGTAGGAAACCATACACAATTTCAAAAGGGCACATCTTCGTAGTAGAATGCAACGAACGATTATAAGCAAATTCAATATGAGGGAAGCATTCTTCCCACATTTTCTTATTATTCTTCAAAACAGCCCTAAGCATAGTAGACAATGTTCAATTGACTACTTCAATTTGTCCATCAGTTTGGGGGTGACAAGTAGTACTAAAAAGCAGTTTAGTCCCCAACTTAGCCCATAAACATCTCCAAAAGTGTCTAAGAAATTTAGTATCACGGTCTGAAACAATAGTATTTGGCACACCATGCAAGCGAATAATTTCACGAAAGAACAAATCAGCAACATTAACAGCATCATCGCTTTTATGACATGGTATAAAGTGTGCCATTTTCGAGAATCTATCCACGACAACAAATATGCTATCCCTCCCCTTCTTTGTTCGAGGTAAACCTAAAACAAAGTCCATAGATATATCCTCCCAAGGAACACTAGGTACAGGCAAAGGCATATATAAACCATGAGGATTGAGTCGTGACTTAGCTTTTTGACATGTAGTGCAGCGAGCAACAAAACGCTCAACATCCCGTCTCATCTTTGGCCAAAAGAAATGTGTAGCAAGTATATCCTCCGTCTTCTTCACGCCAAAGTGTCCCATTAGTCCTCCCCCATGCGCCTCCTGCAACAACAAAAGACGAACGGAGCTAGCTGGAATGCATAGCTTGTTAGCACGAAACACAAATCCATCGTTAACGACGAACTTGTTCCATGATCTACCTTCTTTACAATTTTGCAATACATCTTTAAATTCAGCATCATGCACATATTGATCTTTGATGGTCTCCAAACCAAATATTTTAAAATCAAGTTGTGACAGCATAGTATAACGATGAGACAATGCATCAGCAATAACATTTTCTTTACCCTTCTTGTGTTTAATGACATAAGGGAAAGTCTCAATGAATTCAACCCATTTAGCATGTCTACGGTTCAGTTTAGCTTGACTTTTAATGTGTTTCAAAGATTCATGATCAGAATGTATAACAAATTCTTTGGGCCATAAATAATGTTGCCATGTTTCTAAAGTCCGAACAAGAGCATATAATTCCTTATCATAAGTAGAATAGTTCAGACTAGGCCCGCTCAGTTTTTTCAGAAAAGTTTGCAACAGGTTTGCCATCTTGTAATAACACACCTCCTAATCCAATTCCACTAGCATCACATTCAAGCTCAAATGTCTTATTAAAATCAGGAAGTTGGAGTAAAGGAGCATGTGTCAACTTATCTTTCAATACCGTTTAGGCTTCTTCCTGTGCGGTACCCCAAACAAAAGGCACATCCTTCTTTGTAAGCTCATTGAGAGGTGCAGCAATGGTGCTAAAGTCTCTCACAAAACGCCTATAGAAACCAGCGAGTCCAAGAAAACTCCTCACTTGTGTGACCGTTTTGGGCTGCGGCCAACTCTCAATAGCTTCAATCTTGACTTTATCAACTTCAATTCCATGTGGAGTAACAACATAGCCAAGAAAAGATACTCGGTCGGTGCAAAAGGTGCACTTCCCAAGGTTACCAAACAAACGTGCATCACGTAGAGCATTAAAAACAGCATGTAAATGTTCCAAATGTTCTTCCAAAGATTTGCTATAAATCAGTATATCATCAAAATAGACTACCAGAAATCGTCCAATGAAAGCACGTAAAACTTCGTTCATTAGTCTCATGAAAGTACTAGGTGCATTAGTTAACCCAAAAGGCATGACTAACCACTCATATAAACCAAACTTAGTTTTAAAAGTTGTTTTCCATTCATCTCCCAATTTCATACGAATTTGATGGTATCCACTACACAAATCAACTTTGGAGAATATTGTAGAGCCACTCAATTCATCAAGCATATCATCTAGCCTAGGAATAGGATGACGATAACGAATAGTAATATTATTAATGCCTCTACAATCAACACACATACGCGAGGCACCATCCTTTTTCGGCACTAGAATAATAGGAACAGCACAAGGACTAAGGGATTCGCGTATATAACCTTTGTCGAGTAGCTCTTGTACTTGACGCATAATCTCCTTCGTCTCCTCTAGATTGGTACGGTATGGTGCGCGGTTGGGTAATGATGCACCGGGAATTAAGTCAATTTGATGCTCAATCCCTTGAATAGGTGGTAATCCCGGTGGCACGTCTTGTGGAAAGACGTCAGCGAACTCCTGCAAAATGTTAGTGACAGCAGGGGGCAAAGAGGAAGGAACGTCCTCGAATGAAAATAATGCCTCTTTGCACACAAAAGCATAGCAAACAGATTTGCTAACATCTAGATCATCAATATCAGATTTGGTGGCAAAGAAACATGCACTTTTCAATTTAATTTCAGAACCAACACTAGATGGTTTATTATTAGGCTTCATTTGTTGCTCAAATTCTTTTGACACAATCTGATTTTCACTGTTATTTTGCTCCTGTTTTGCTTTATTAGCTCGATTAATATCATCTTTCAAAATGGAATCAGGAGTCATAGGAAGCAAAGTAATATTTTTGTCGTTATGAACAAGAGTATACTGATTGTTTCTACCATGGTGTACAGAATTTTTATCAAATTGCCAAGGTCTACCAAGTAATAAGGAACATGCTTGCATAGGTACCACATGACAATCAACATAATCAGCATATGTAGAGATACTAATATGCACACGAACAGTACGTGTTACCTTAACCTTGCCGCTGTTGTTGAACCATTGGATGTAGTAAGGATGTGGATGTGGTCTTGTGGTGAGAGATAGCTTCTCCACCATCTCCATGCTAGCCAAGTTGTTGCAGCTCCCTCCATCTATGATGAGGCGAACAGAACGTTCCTTCACAACTCCCTTTGTATGGAACAAATTATGCCTCTGATTTTGCTCAGCTTGCGTGACCTGCACACTCAAAATACGTTGAGCAACTAAACATTCATACTTGTCAGCATCTTCAGCAGCCATGTATTGCGTCTCATGATCAGAATCATCTCCACCGTGTTCTTCATGTGTAAGAAGAGCCAAAGTCTCCTCATCATAGTCACTAGCGGACTCATACCCACCATCCTCAGTAGCAATCATCACACGCTGAGATGTGCATTCTCGCGCAAAATGTCCTCTTCCCTTACAACGACGACAAATAATATCATGTGTTTGCCCTGTTGATGCCATGGATGAAGAAGAGCTCTTTACAGGCCCAGAAGGTGTGCTCTTGGCAGATAGTGGTGATTGTGCCTGCTTTATTGTATCACGGTTGGAGGTGGCAGCTGACGGGGGTGGCGGTGTAGCAGAACGTGTGGAAGTAGATGATGCACGTGGTGTCCATGATGAAGGTCGACCTGCAGAAAAGTTAGTTCGCGCCAATGCCTGTCGATCCTGCACTTCACGTTCAACTTTACAAGCAAGATGGAATAAACGAGTGATATTATTATAATCCTTATAGTCTAGAATGGTCTGAATCTCTCTATTTAATCCACCCAGAAAACGTGCAAGCATAGCTTCATTCTCCTCAACAATACCACATCTAATCAAGCCAGTTTGTAATTCCTGATAATATTCTCATGAAAGTCCTGTAATCATCACTTGAAACTCTGTTCTTGTCTCCCTTGCGCATGCCATCAACTCCATGCTTGTTCTTGCTCCAATGATCATCCTTCTCCAAGCTAGGCCCTTCATTTGTAAGCAAAACAAATGTATCCAATTTAGGCAGCATCATATTCTCATGAACATTAGAAGCATTACCAAGAAACGAAAGTACCTGATAATTCAATTGGCGTGCGCGAGCTCTAGTAATTGGTCTAGTATGTATAGCAGCGGCTGTGGGTGTAACAATGGTATTGATGTCCTCATCAACATCTTCCACCTGTCCACTCATCATTTGTTGAAACTTATCATGTAACGGTTTGTTTGTCATGTTCTCCCAGTCAGTATCGTCGGCTTGTGATCCTGCCATGGTTAGCAGCAATAGAAACACACAAGAGTATGATTCTACAGACTACTAGGAAGTGGTGGTGGTGGTGTGGTGGACAGTCACAAATCCGTCAAGCAAATCTCAAATTCTTACCAGTTCGTACCCAGCAGCAGGCGGTGATCGGCAACCGTTGTAGTCAAAACTCTCAAAGCTTGGATAGAGCGATTGCCAGGGAGAGTCAAACGCACGACGTAGATGTATGTGGAGCTGGAAAGGCTTATAGTTTGGTAGCAAAAAGGTCAGCAATAATCAATTCAGAGATGCAAAGTTGAATAAACGCTCAACGACGATACTGTGTTGGTCCTAGGCTAGACCGTGCTAGAGACGCAAGCCTAGAACACTAACAAAATCACGGCGCTACACGAAAACAAGGGAAAAGCACACTCTGGAATTTTTTTTCGCTCTTTTTTTTTGCGCTCCTCTTTTTTTTATTTTCTTTTTGCGAAAAAAATCACTATAATGGCGAGTGTCTCAAAACTCTTCCCAGGTCAAACTGACAGGATAGACACGAAATTTTTGCGATTTTTTTTTCGACTGCCCGGACCCAAAAACTGGAAGGCTCAAAAAAACTTTCAATAACAGCGACTGTCTCAAAAGGCTAAGAAACACCTAAAAATAGGATAGCCAGAATTTTTTTTGTCAAGTGCATTTTTGGAAAATTTTGGGCCTAAACGGAGGGTGGTTTCCGGAGGCAAAGGTGTCCCGATGTTTCGATGAGATGGTGGCTAATAAACGCTCCGAGGAATTTTTTTTTGGATACAAACCTCTTCTACGGACGGCAAAAGATTGATGGAATCGCAAACCTACTCAAACAAGGAAACACGAATCTGGCAACAGCTGGATCTCGAAAGCAAAACTAATATGAGATGGACTCAAAGTGATGGTGGTATATGGATACAGATCGGTGGTGGTATATGGACTCGGAGCGGTGGCGGATAAGCGGTGGTGGAAGATGGCAGGGACAATGGTGATGGTGCGGCGGCGACGTGACTAATATGACCAGAACTCAAAACTCTAAAAGACTAGACGCTAAGACCAGCAACTTGACACGACGATGCAACCGCAAATTCAACAAAGCAAATACAGAAAAGATTATGCAAAGGCTCGGATTGGTTCGGATAGGATGAACTAACCCTAATTTTTTTTGGCTTTTTCGTGTACTATAGGTATGAAAAACAGACTCGATCTAAACTACGAAAAACTGTAAAATCTCACCGAGCAACCTGAAAATCTGATACCACTTGATAGAGGCAAAGGTGTCCCGATGTTTCGATGAGATGGTGGCTATCGTTTCTGTGGGAGTCGACCTTGACGATCCGACTACAAACGTGCGAGACGTCGCGCCTTAGCAATCGCTAAACCAACTTCCGAGGGTTATTGACCACGCCGGAGCACGATCAACCTCACCACGAGGGCCTGTTTCCTGCGAGCAAACGAAGAACAAGCACGAAACTAAGATTGCAATCTGGATATTGCGAATATAAGAGGAAAGCTTTATTAATGAAGGTGGGGTTCTGTGACGCCTTGGTCTGGTCGTTGAACACAAACGAAGTACGCGAAGTTGCAGCTATGGCGAACTTTTGATCTAAACAAAACCCAAAGTCTAAACGATGCCCTAGGGGCTGTATATATGAGGGAAGAGGGGGGGAATTTCGTGGCCCTTGGAGGAGGGGTCCGAAACCCACCCTAACTCTTGTTTCCCCACACATACGGACTCTAAAAACAGCCTATATTGAAGTATTTCGAAATTACATGGGCCTGGCCCAAGAAGAAGGTGACGCAACACCTAGAATAGCCTCTGGACGAAAATTATGAAGTGGCATCTTGTATATTTCGTCCAAGGCTTCATGCACTCATTATGGTGGCTTCAAAGTCCTGAAATCATCACTTGAAACTCTGTTCTTGTCTCCCTTGCGCATGCCATCAACTCCATGCTTGTTCTTGCTCCAATGATCATCCTTCTCCAAGCTAGGCCCTTCATTTGTAAGCAAAACAAATGTATCCAATTTAGGCAGCATCATATTCTCATGAACATTAGAAGCATTACCAAGAAACGAAAGTACCTGATAATTCAATTGGCGTGCGCGAGCTTTAGTAATTGGTCTAGTATGTATAGCAGCAGGGGCTGTGGGTGTAACAATGGTATTGATGTCCTCATCGACATTTTCCACCTGTCCACTCATCATTTGTTGAAACTTATCATGTAACGGTTTGTTTGTCATGTTCTCCCAGTCAGTATCGTCGGCTTGTGATCCTGCCATGGTTAGCAGCAATAGAAACACACAAGAATATGATTCGACAGACTACTAGGAAGTGGTGGTGGTGGTGTGGTGGACAGTCACAAATCCGTCAAGCAAATCTCAAATTCTTACCAGTTCTTACCCAACAGCAGGCGGTGCTCGGCAACTGATGTAGTCAAAACTCTCAAAGCTTGGATAGAGCGATTACCAGGGAGAGTCAAACACACGATGTAGATGTATGTGGAGTTGGGAAGGCTTATAATATGGTAGCAAAAAGGGTCAGCAATAATCAATTCAGAGATGCAAAGTTGAATAAACGCTCAACGACGGTACTGTGCTGGTCCTAGGCTAGACCGTGCTAGAGACGCGAGCCTAGAACACTAACAAAATCACGGCGCTGCACGGAAATAAGGGAAAAGGACACTCTGGAAATTTCTTTCGCTCTGTTTTTTTTTGCGCTCTTTTTTTTTTGCGCTCCTCTTTTTTTTGCGAAAAATAACTATAATGGCGAGTGTCTCAAAACTCTTCCCAGGTCAAACTGACAGGATGGGTACGAAATTTTTTTGACAATTTTTTTCGGAAATCAGGGCAGCGACGACGAAAAAGTGCGACCAAAAAATCACTGTGATGGCGAGTGTCTCAAAAGACTCAAAACAGCCTAAAAATAGGATAGGAAAAAAGTATTTTCGGTCGCTGAATTTTTTTTTCCGAGACCTACGCAGGCAAGGAAACACGAATCGGAATTTAGATGGATCTCGAAAACAAACCTAATATGAGAAGAACTCGGATTGGTGGTGGATATATGGTGGTGGTATATGGCAGCGGTGGTGGTATATGGTAGCGGTGGTGGTATATGGATACGGATTCAGAGCGGTGGCGGAGAAGCAATGGTGGTAGATGGCAAGGCGATGATGATGGTGCGGCGGCGGCGTGACAACTTATGACCAGAACTCGAAACTATAAACGACTAGACTCTAAGACCAGCAACTTGACACGACGATGCAACCGCAAATTCAACAAAGCAAAAACCCTAAAAAGATTATGCAAAGGCTCAGATTGGTTCGGATATGATGAACTAACCCTAAAATTTTTTTGCGGCTTTTTCATGGACGGTAGGTATGAAGAACAGACTCGATCTAATCTACGAAAAACTGTAAAATCTCACCAAGCAACCTGGGAATCTGATACCACTAGATAGAGGCAGAGGTGTCCCGATGTTTCGATGAGATAGCAATCGTTTTCTGTAGGAGTCGACTTTGACGATCCGACTACGAACGTGCGACAACGTCGCGCCTTAGCAATGGTTAAACCAACTTCCGAGGGGTTATTGACCACGCCGGAGCACGATCAACCTGACCACGAGGGTCTATTTCCTGCGAGCAAACGAAGAACAAACAAGAAACTGAGATTGCAATCTGGATATTGTGAATAAAAGAGGAAAGCTTTATTAACGAAGGTGGAGTTCTGTGACGCCTTGGTCTGGTTGTTGAACACAAACGAAGTACGCGAAGTTGCAGCTTTGGCGAACTTTGATCTAAACAAAACCCAAAGTCTAAACGTCGCCCTAAGGGCTGTATATATGGAGGAAGAGAAGGGAATTTCGTAGCCCTTGAGGGTGGGGTCTGAAACCAACCCTAACTCTTGTTTCCCCACACATACGGACTCTAAAAATAGCCTATAGTTAAGTATTTCGAAATTACATGGGCCTGGCCTAATAATAAGGTGACGCAACACCTAGAATAGCCTATGGACGAATATTATGAAGTGGCATCTTGTATATTTCATCCAAGACTTCATGCACCCCTTATGGTGGCTTCAAAGTCCTGAAATCATCACTTGTAACTCCGTTCTTGATCCTTTGCGCATGCCCTCAACTCCATGCGTGTTTTTGCTCCAATGTTCATCCTTCTCCAAGCTAGGCCCTTCATTTGTAAGCAAAACAAATGTATCCAATTTAGGCAGCATCATATTCTCATGAACATTAGAATCATTACAAAGAAACGAAAGTACCTGGTAATTTAATTGGCGTGCGCGAGCTCTAGTAATTGGTCCAGTATATGTAACAGTAGGGGCTGTGGGTGTAACAATGGTATTGATGTCCTCATCAGTAAGAACTTGTAAGACTTTGATATTTGCTATACTGTGAGCGTTTTACCACCACATCCTAGTAGTTCATAGGAACATTATTCTCGTATTTTGTTTCTTGTTTTTCTACTAAATATGGCAGGTTCCAGAGTCAGTTGGGCTTCATCAATCATGGGAGACGTGCCACCAGCTTCGAAAATACAACCACCGTCACAAGAGGTGCAAAGACATAAGAATACGCACAATCAGGTTTTTGTTTCCATGCCACCTTTTAATGGTCATTTTAAGCCTGATTTATATATTGAATGGGAGTTCGAAATAAATGTTATATTTGCTTCCCATGATTTTTCGGAACGTAAAAAAGTTAAGCTTGCGGTTGGTTCTTTCACTAGTTTTGCTACTGTTTGGTGGAGTGAACATTGTTAGTTATACCCTGATTATGTACCTACTACTTGGGATGATTTAAAACTTGTCATGAGAGATAGATTCGTCGATGTTTATTATACTCGTGGCATGATTAAAAAACTACAACATTTAAAACAAGGTAGTGACACTGTAAGAAAATATTATGATGATTTACAAACTACCTTGTTGCATTCCTTTTTAGAGGAAAGTGAAGAAGATTTTATGGATAGATTTTGGGGAGGATTAAACCGTGATATTCAGGAGATACTAATTCATGAAGAATGTTATCCTATGGACCATTTGTTTCATCTTGCTTGCAAAGCTGAACAGGAAATAAAGAGGCGTGATGCCCACAACACAAACAAGCATAAGGTGCACATCCAAGGAGTTGAGACGGTCCTTCCTTCTACCACTGCGCCTACTATGACAACAACATCCGTTGTTGTGAGAACTGCATGTGCTCCATATTATGACCCGTCACTGCCGAGAGTTCCAACATCGTCTGAGTTGATAACATGAGGTAATGACAAAGGTACTGATCTTCTAACTTTGCAAGCGAATGATGAATGCCTTGTCGATTTAAATACACCATGTGATGCTCTAGCCACTACATTGATCACACCACCTATTTTGCTGATGATTTGACTTTGGAATGTGATCAAACAACTGCAATATCAAGAATTTTGAGTGCACCCATTGAATTAACCGTTGATGTGAAAGAACCATGTGAATCAGGCACTAAAACAAATTTGGATCAACTACGTTTGAAAATAATTTTGCCAATGTTTAATCATTTTGATATGACCTCTAATCTTGATAATGATTTTGTGTTGAACGACTTGTTGCATGTTTGCTTATTATAGCATGTTGTAGCATGTAATTCTGAAACTATTAAAGTTTATTCACCAATGTTGGGATGGTTTAATGATGAACTTTGTCAATCTTCTGATATGAATAAGAGTTTCACTTATATGTGCAAACTGAGTTGCAATATTTTCATGCCTTCTACTTCTTGTGATAATATTTTGGATTTATATTTTATGAACTTTGAAAGTTACTCATGTATACATATGTCATATGTGCAAAAACTAAAGGAAATAAAAATGGATGACATATACATATACAACATGTACACCTTGTCTCTTTTGTTAGCCACATTTCAGATTAAGCGACGCCGAGGACGGCTTTATTTTCAAGAAGGGGAGGATGATGAGGACATGACTACCTTGGATACGACCAAAAATATTGCATACATGCATATTTGTTAGGTGATTTTTAGTGTTAACTATTCAATAATCTATTTATATTATCCAGCACAAAAATACTTCACACACTTTTGTGTTTTGTCTAATTCCAAGTGTATGGGACATTTGTACAATCCACATATGAATATAGGGGAAAAGGAGAAGTTTAAGTTCTGTTCAAACAGTCCCTTCACGTCACTTTTGGGCCAAGAAAAGATAGAGTCCAAGTCTCTCACGTTCTGGATTCAGATTCGGACTGCACAGACATACCTGACTCAAAACGCCAACAAATTTTTCATACGGACTCCGAATTGGGTGATTCTTTTTTTGTTGGAAAGTAGATTTCATCCTCTTTTCAAACCAATTGGAATCACTTTTAAATTCGTACAGAGCGTTGAGATATGGACGAAACAATCTGACACTGCAGCAGAATCCGAGTCAAACAACAAGTTCAAAGGTGTTGCCTCACCTCCACTTGGGCCCATGAGCCTTGTACGACCTAGGGTTGGTTTTAGGCTGCCTTGGGACGTCCTCCCATCTCCTTGGCCGCCACCCCTTACTCCTATACAAGTAGATCCATCTAGTAGCTTTTTTCTTGGGATTTGTTTAGTTAAAAGTTAGCCATTGCAACTTCGTGTACTTCGTTTGTGTCCAACGACCAGACCAAGACCGCTTATGGATTCCCACCATTATCAATGCTTCATATATACTCGCAATATTCAGATTGCTTTTATCATATTCTTGCTTGTTCTTCGATTGCGTGCAAGAATAGACCTTCGTGGTCAGGTTGATTGTGCTCCGGCGTGGTCAATAACCTCTCGAAGTTGGTTTAGCGATTGCTAAGGCGCAATGTCGTGCACGTTTGTAGTCGGATCGTCAAAGTCATCTTCACCAAATCCATAGTTATCATCTCATCAAAAGATCGGGACACCCCGCCTCTATTAATTCTACTCAACAATACCACATCTAATCAAGCCGGTTTGTAATTCCTGATAATATTCTTCTACCGAATTTTTTCCTTGTCTTAAGCGCTGCAATTTTTGAAGTAATTCACGTTGATAATATGGTGGAACCCAATGAGTACGCATAGCAGTTTTCAAAGCAGCCCAAGTAGCTGGAACAGGATATAATCTACCATGTTCAGACCACCAAACACATGCAAAGCTAGTGAAAGCACAAACAGCAGCAGGAACACGTCTTTCCTCAGGATATTGTAAACATGTAAATCGTTGTTCAGTTTCTAACTCCCAAGTAAGATATATATCAGGAACATATCTACCCTAAAATGGTGGAATATTCAATTTCAGTTTAGGGAGATGGTCATGATCTCGTACCTGAAGGGGAGCCCTAACATTGCCATTATTTGCATGTGGACGACCTGGTGGTTGTGGTGCTGGTGGTTGCACGTAGTTCTGATGTTGATCAACCTCATCCTCGTAATCTCCCACATAATCATCCTCCCCCACATCAGCAGCAGGAGCCACAGAAGTATCCACAGCAGCACCAGCAGCTTGGCTAGGCTGAAGAGGAACACGGCTCGCTCGGCGGAGGGCTGTTTCGCGATGTGGAGGTAGTCGTTGTTGTTGTTGTAGAGGTGCGTTAGGTGCAGCCGGTGGTGGTGGTGGAAGACGCGCGAGCAATTCATTAAACTTGTTATCGAGCTTTGTTTCAAACGCCTTCTCAATGCCATCTACCTTCTCCATGGCCTCTTCAAATCTATTTAGCACATCTTCCACCTGTCCACTCATCATTTGCTGAAACTTATCATGTAACTCTTTGTTTGTCATGTTCTCCCAGTCAGTCTCGTCGGCTTGTGATCCTGCCATGGTTAGCAGCAATAGAAACACACAAGAATATGATTGGACAGACTACTAGGAAGTGGTGGTGGTGGTGTGGTGGACAGTCACAAATCTGTCAAGCAAATCTCAAATTCTTACAAGTTCTTACCCAGCAGCAGGCGGTGATCGGCAACCGTTGTAGTCAAAACTCTGAAAGCTTGGATAGAGCGATTTCCAGGAAGAGTGAAACGCACGACGTAGATGTATGTGGAGCTAGGAAGGCTTATAATATGGTAGCACAAAGGGTCAACAATAATCAATTTAGAGATGCAAAGTTTAATAAACGCTCAACGACGGTATTGTGCTGGTCCTAGGCTAGACCGTACTAGAGACACGAGCCTAGAACACTAACAAAATCACGGCGCTGCACGTAAACAAGGGAGGAGCACACTCTGAATTTTTTTTCACTTTTTTTTGCATTTTTTCTCTTTTTTGTTGTTCCGCAACAAATTTTTTTCAAAAAAGTCTACAAATGTCCTAAAAACTGCCAAGCCAGAATTTTTCAGACTTAGTGTTTTTTTTTTGAAACTGGAACTATTTTTCCTCTGCGGGTAGCACGGAAGTTGGGGAGTCCTTCTCTGTCACGACTCGGAGTATCACGTGATCTGGAAATCCAAAACAGAGTAATAAAATACTGGACTCGGAATAGGACTGGTGGCGGAGATGAATCTGGTGGAACTCAGACTAGTGGCGGTGATGAATCTGGTGGAAGTCGGACTGGTGGCGGATATATGTTGCAGGTGGACTCGGATTGGCGTGATGGCGGCGGATATGTGGTGGCGTATATGGACTCAGATTGGCGATGAATATGTGGTGGTGGTATATGGCAACGGTGATGAAGTTGGTGCGGTGGTGGTATATGGCAGCAGCGATGATGATGATGCGGTGGTGATATATGGCAGCGGCGACGTGACAACCTGTGAACAGAACTCGAAACTCTAAAGTACTAGACGCTAAGACCAGCAACTTGACACGACAATGCAACCGCAAATTCAACAAAGCAAATACTGAAAAGATTATGCAAAGGCTCAGATTGGTTTGGATGGGATGAACTAACCCTAATTTTTTTTGGCTTTTTCTAGACTAAAGGTATGAAGAACAGACTCGATCTAAACTATGAAAAACTGTAAAATCTCACCGAGCAACCTAGAAATCTGATACCACTTGATAGAGGCAAAGGTGTCCCGTCTTTCGATGAGATGGTGGCTATCGTTTTGGAGGAAGTCGACTTTGACGATCCGACTATGAACGTGCGAGGACGTCGCGCCTTAGCAATCGCTAAACCAACTCCAAAAGGTTATTGACCACACCAGAGCACGATCAACCTGACCACGAAGGTCTGTTTCCTGCAGGCAAATGAAGAACAAGCAAGAAACTAAGATTGCAATCTGGATATTGCGAATATAAGAGGAAAGATTTATTGATCAAGGTGGGGTTCTGTAACGCCTTTGTCTGGTCGTTGAACACAAACGAAGTACGCGAAGTTGCAGCTATGGCAAACTTTTAATCTAAACAAAACCCAAAGTCTAAACGACGCCCTCAGGGCTGTATATATGGAGGAAGAGGGGGGAATTTTGTGGCCCTTGGAAGAGGAGTCCGATACCAATCCTAACTCTTGTTTCCCCACACATACGGACTCCAAAAACAGCCTATACTTAAGTATTTCGAAAATACATGGGCCTGGCCTAATATTAAGGTGACGCAGCACCTAGAATAGCCTCTAGACGAAATTTATGAAGTCGCATCTTGTATATTTCGTCCAAGGCTTCATGCACTCCTTATGGTGGCTTCAAAGTCCTGAAATCATCACTTGTAACTCCATTCTTGATCCCCTTGCGCATGCCATCAACTCCATGCGTGTTCTTGCTCCAATGTTCATCCTTCTCCAAGCTAAGCCCTTCATTTGTAAGCAAAAGAAATGTATCCAATTTAGGCAGCATCATATTCTCATGAACATTAGAATCATTACCAAGAAACGAAAGTACCTGGTAATTTAATTGGCGTGCGCAAGCTCTAGTTATCGGTCCAGTATGTATAGTAGCAGGGGTTGTGGGTGTAACAATGGTATTGATGTCCTCATCACAAACTGCTGGTGCTGTCGTTGATACTTCTGTGGCTACTGCTGCTGATGTGGAGGAGGATGATTATGCGGGAGATTACGAGGATGAGGTTGATCAAAATCAGAACTATGTGCAACCACCAGCAACAGAACCACCAGGTCGTCCACATGCAAATAATGGCAATGTTAGGGCTCCCCTCAGGTACGAGATCATGACCATCTCCCTAAACTGAAATTGAATATTCCACCATTTGAGGGTAGATATGTTCCTGATATATATCTTACTTGGGAGTTAGAAACTGAACAACGATTTACATGTTTACAATATCCTGAGGAGAGACGTGTTCCTGCTGTTGTTTGTGCTTTCACTAGCTTTGCATGTGTTTGGTGGTCTGAACATTGTAGATTATATCATGTTCCAGCTACTTGGGCTGCTTTCAAAACTGCTATGCTTAAGACAAGGAAAAACTTCTGTAGAAGAATATTATCAGGAATTACAAACTGGCTTGATTAGATGTGGTATTGTTGAGGAGAATGAAGCTATGCTTGCACGTTTTATGGGTGGATTAGATAGAGAGATTCAGACCATTCTAGAGTATAAGGATTGTAATAATATCACTCGATTATTCCATCTTGCTTGTAAAGCTGAATGTGAAGTGCAGGATCGACAGGCATTGGCGCGGACTAACTTTTCTGTAGGTCGACCTTCATCATGGACACCAAGTGCATCATCTACTTCCACACGTTCTGCTACACCGACACCTCCGTCGGTTGCCACCTCCAACTGTGATACAATAAAGCAGGCACAATCACCACAATCTGCCAAGAGCACACCTTCTGGACCTGCAAAGAGCTCTTCTTCATCCATGTCATCAACAGGGCAAACACATGATATTATTTGTCGACGTTGCAAGGGTGGAGGTCATTATGCGAGAGAATGCCAATCTAAGCGTGTGGTGATTGTTACTGTGGATGGTGGGTATGAGTCCGCTAGTGACTATGATGAGGAGACTTTGGCTCTTATTACACATGAGGAACACGGTGGAGATGATTCTGATCATGAGCCGCAATACATGGCTGCTGAAGATGCGGACAGGTATGAATGTTTAGTTGCGCAACGTGTTTTGAGTGTGCAGGTTACACAAGCTGAGCAAAATCAGAGGCATAATTTGTTCCATACAAAGGGAGTTGTGAAGGAACGTTCTATTCGCGTCATCATAGATGGAGGGAGCTGCAACAACTTGGCTAGCATGGAGATGGTGGAGAAGCTATCTCTCACCACAAGACCACATCCACATCCTTACTACATCCAATGGTTCAACAATAGTGGCGAGATTAAGGTAACACGTATTGTTCGTGTGCATTTTAGTATCTCTACATATGCTGATTATGTTGATTGTGATGTGGTACCTATGCAAGCATGTTCCTTATTACTTGGTAGACCATGGCAATTTGATTCAAATTCTATACACCATGGTAAAAACAATTAGTATACTCTTGTTCATAAGGATAAAAATATTACTTTGCTTCCTATGACTCCTGATTCCATTTTGAAAGATGATATTAATAGAGCTACTAAAGCAAAACAGGAGAAAAATAAGAGTGAAAATCAGATTATGGCAAAAGAATTTGAGCAACAAATGAAGTCTAATATTAAACCATCTAGTGTTGCTTCTAAAATTAAAGTGAAAAGTGCATGTTTACTTGCCACCAAATCTTATATTGATGAGCTAGATTTTAGCAAATCTGTTTCCTATGCTTTTGTGTGCAAAGAGGCATTAGTTTCATTCGGGGACGTGCCTTCCTCTTTGCCCCCTGCTGTCACTAACATTTTGCAGGAGTTCGCTGACGTCTTCCCACAAGACGTGCCACCGGGATTACCACCTATTCGAGGGATTGAGCATCAAATTGACTTAATTCCCGGTGCATCGCTACCCAACCGTGCACCATACCGTACCAATCTAGAGGAGACGAAGGAGATTATCCGTCAAGTACAGGAGCTGCTCGACAAAGGTTATATACGCGAATCTCTTAGTCCTTGTGTTGTTCCTATCATACTAGTGCCTAAAAAGGATGGTACATCGCGTATGTGTGTTGATTGTAGAGGCATTAATAATATTACTATTCGTTATCGTCATCCTATTCCTAGGCTAGATGATATGCTTGATGAATTGAGTGGCTCTACAATATTCTCCAAAGTTGATTTGCGTAGTGGATACCATCAAATTCGTATGAAATTGGGAGATGAATGGAAAACAACATTTAAAACTAAGTTTGGTTTATATGAGTGGTTAGTCATGCCTTTTGGGTTAACTAATGCACCTAGTACTTTCATGAGACTAATGGACAAAGTTTTACGTGCTTTCATTGGACGATTTGTGGTAGTCTATTTTGATGATATACTAATTTCTAGCAAATCTTTGGAAGAACATTTTGAACATTTACGTGTTGTTTTTATTGCTCTACGTGATGCACGTTTGTTTGGTAACCTTGGGAAGTGCACCTTTTACACCGACCGAGTATCTTTTCTTGGCTATGTTGTTACTCCACAGGAAATTGAAGTTGATAAAGCCAAGATTGAAGCTATTGAGAGTTGGCCGCAGCCCAAAACGGTCACACAAGTGAGGAGTTTTCTTGGACTCGCTGGTTTCTATAGGCGTTTTGTGAGAGATTTTAGCACCATTGCTAAATCTGAGAACGGGTTTTGTTTAAGTGGGTGATTTGGGTGGGTTTTCTACGTGGGTTTGTTTAGTTTACTGTAGGAAGTAATTGGGTTTGGGTGGGTATGGGCTGAAACAGTTCCAGTTGAAAACAGTTTTGACCTATGGTTAACAACCGGTGTGTGAGATTGGTTTGTATGCATAGTTTATCCCGGTGTGGATGGCCGCGACAACTCACGTCCATCGTGAGGCTCAACATACTGTTGGGAGGAAGCTACGGGGTCACCTCGGCCAAGCCGGGCGTGCTCGCCCATGAGGATGGGACTCCACTCCGGCACTCGCCGCCCTGTAGGCCACCGTGTTCCCAGGCCACGGGTCTGCATCAGCATGTCCGTCCACCATGCCGCCTGCCACGTCGCCTCTGCCACTCTCTTCGTCCAGACCTGGGCTGCCGCATGCCGCCTCGGGGATGCCCTCGACAGTGCCGATCCTTCCCATGCCGTGCTGCTGCCGCCGCCGCCCGTCCTTGACCGCTCCCTCGTCGCCGACCCCAATAACCTGCTCAGCAAGACACTCGCCGGGATGAGCCGCCTCACGTCCGGCCCTTTGCCTACGTGTCCGCCAGCGAGTAGGGATCTCCACATCTATCTCCGGTGATCGCGTTCTCCCCCTTGACGCGCGGTCAGATCGGCAAGATCAAGGACGCGGCGGTGGGCGCACCGGGGACTTTGCGCCTGTCGTCGTTCGTGGCGGTGTCGGCAAAGGCATGGGTGTGCCTACTGCGGAGCCTCTCCGTGGGTGTTGAAGGCGCGGCGTGCAGCCACATGTTGTTCTCGACGGAGTGCCGGTCGAAGCTGGCGCCGCCACTCCCATATCGCCGAGCTCCTCAACAACAGAGCATCTGACTGACATCGCTCGTGTCTGTGTATGTGGTGACGACGAGTTGGCTTGTTGCTATAAATTTGACGAGTCTGTCCTGTATGCTTTACCAATCGTGTCCGTGTGTGTAGTAATTTACAAGCTGACCACAACCCAGCGCTCAACCCATTTGAGCGAACAGTTTTAACCAATTTCTGTTGATGGTTCCAACCCACAGGTTGCCATTCAGTTTGGTTTAGTTTGGGTGCAAAGATGAAATAGGTTTGGTTATAGTTGGGTTGAAGAAAATATCAAACAGTTTAGTTGAGGTCGGTCTGCCATGTTTATTTGTTCAGGTATGGTTCAGATATGGTTTAGTTTTTAAACCATTCTCAGGATTAACCATTGCTGCACCTCTCAATGAGCTTACAAAGAAGGATGTGCCTTTTGTTTGGGGTACCGCACAGGAAGAAGCCTTCATGGTATTGAAAGATAAGTTGACACATGCTCCTTTACTCCAACTTCCTGATTTTAAAAAGACTTTTGAGCTTGAATGTGATGCTAGGAGGTGTGTTATTACAAGATGGCAAACCTGTTGCATACTTTTCTGAAAAGTTGAGTGGGCCTAGTCTGAACTATTCTACTTATGATAAAGAATTATATGCTCTTGTTCGGACCTTAGAAACATGGCAACACTATTTATGGCCCAAAGAATTTGTTATACATTCTGATCATGAATCTTTGAAACACATTGAAAGTCAAGAAAAACTAAACTGTAGACATGCTAAATGGGTTGAATTCATTGAGACTTTCCCTTATGTCATTAAACATAAGAAGGGTAAGGAAAATGTTATTGCTGATGCATTGTCTCGTCGTTATACTATGCTTTCACAACTTGACTTCAAAACATTTGGTTTGGAGACCATCAAAGATCAATATGTGCATGATGCTGAATTTAAAGATGTATTGCAGAATTGTAAAGAAGGTAGAACATGGAACAAGTTCGTCGTTAATGATGGATTTGTGTTTCGTGCTAACAAGCTATGCATTCCAGCTAGCTCCGTTCGTCTTTTGTTGTTGCAGGAGGCACATGGAGGAGGACTAATGGGACACTTTGGCGTGAAGAAGACGGAGTGATGCGGAGCATCCTACGATCATCCCCATGTACACTCGAGCCTACGCCATTGGACCTAAGGTGAACTCGCTCCTTTCCGAATCTTCCCTTTCCGCATGTAAGACATGGATGTTGCTTCAAGCGCGGACCTTGTGCATACTCAGGTACACCCGAGGAGACCATGGAGGGCCGAAGGACCAAGGTCAAGTGTGCGCGGGACCGAAGGAAGGAGAAGGAAGGAAGGCCAGTTGCTAGAGGCCCCGGACAGCCGGCCCCAGCCCAGACATCCGGACCAGCCTGGACATCCGGCCCAATCCCCGTAAATCCGGCGCCCATCACAGAAGGCACCCGAAGCTGAGCCCCGTCAGCCCGGACATCCGGCCATGCCCCGGACATCCGGCTCCTCCCGAAGCCCCGAAAATCCGGCCTCCTCGCCGGACATCCGGCCCCGCCTATCCAGAGAGCACATAACGCATCCACGCCAGCCCGGACATCCGGTCACCCCTACCCGGACATCCGGCCCGTCATGAAGCCCCGGACATCCGGCCCCTCCTGCCTACGCGCAGTGTATCCGGGCCGAAAGCCCATGTACCCCTTCGCCCCAACTTACACTAGCACTATATATAGACCCCCACCTCCTCCTAGTTAGGGTTAGCATTGGTTTAGCTCATACTTGATATAGAGCATTGCTCATCCATATCGGATCTACTCCACGTGAGAGACCGCGACCCCTCTTCGGAGTAGATCCACCTTGGATTTAGGACCTCCTTTGCGGAGAAGACCCCCATCAAGACCTCCTCACGGAGAAGAACCGGTTACCCTTTTGTATCATCCTTTGTTGACCTTGGATCATGTGTATCTCTTTGTGTTCTTGGATCTAGCACATGTGTAATCGAATCTTGTTGGTTTGAGTGATTCTCTTGTGTTTCCCCTCGTTTTCCCCTCGTGTTCTTCGAGTTCTTAGTTGGGATCCGCTCCTTTCGTGAAAATTCGGTCATCTACAGTTCCAACCTACATCATCTTGGATCAGAGCCTAGGTTGATCACGATTTCGGAGCCTCCCCGTTGTGTTTTCTAGCCTAGTTTTGTTGATTTTGTCCTAATTTTGAAGATCCCCACCAAAAATAGCCCCAATTTTTTTTGTGATTTGTTGGTTTGATGATGTTTTGTTGGATTTCATCCATGGATTTGCTTTGTTACTAGTGGATCTAGCATTCCCCCATGTTTCCCCACTTTCCATCGACGAAATCTCTCCAATTATGACCTTGAAATCATCAATTTCCGCCCCCAAATCGAGTTCCTCGAGTTCATCCTCGGATTTCGAGCACGGACATCCGGCCAGAGCCCCGAACATCTGGCAACCCTGGAAATCCGGCCATTTGCCCAGACATCCGGCTCCTGGAGCACATTTTCGCGCAAGTTTCTGTACATCAGGTCCCGGATATCCGGCCACGACCCCGAATGTCCGACCCCTGGGATTTCAGCCTTCCCCGTTTCACCGTTTTGTGCATAACTAATTCATCCGGAGTCCGTCTTTGACGTTCTTTAGCTCGTTTTGAAGCTATTGACATCCCCCATCACATAAAAATACCACCACCACCATTTGACTCCATCAAATGTTTGGAACTTTGGCATCTTTGCCTAGGGCTTCCACCATATCATCCGCATAGCCACCACCGACTTCCGCAACCTAACCCATTTTGTTCCCCATAGAATTTGAGGTTGTTTGAGTTGTGACTTGAGTCTCCTAAGGTGTTTCGGCTACTTAGGGACAATTGCTTCTTCATCAACCACCACCATAACTTTCGCATAGGCTTACCCACCATACACTCCCGCCAACCCAACTTAACCCAATTTTATTTGTGTTGTGAGTTGTGTCTCCTAAGGTGTTTCGGCTACTTCCAACTCCCACACCGTGTATAGTTCACCACCTTACCCTCGACTTCCGCATTGCGTCTCACAACCCATGATTGCATTCTCGCAATCCCATTGAACTTCCGCAAAACCACCACCGCATTCCCGCTACCACCATTTGACATTTGTCCTTGAGATTTTGAGTTGTGGTTTTTCCGTTTCCTAAGGTGTTTCGGCTACTTAGGGACGCGTCTCCATCATCTTGGTATCTACATCGAGAACACCGCCACTCATCATCGCCAAGGACGGTAACCTCGACGACACCATTGTATATTCCCTTGCAATTGCAATTGTTAACCCCTAGCCCATTCTGCGTCACTTGCCTATCGAGACTAGCCATTTGAGTATTGCCGGCAACGTTACTTGTGCACATTAGTGATCTACACCTCCCATTGCATACATACCATATCATATTGGTATCATATCATCTCTTGTGTCACAAAGGTTGTTCCCGCATACACACGATTGCTATCTTGGTTTGTGCATTTCACAAAAGTGGCCATACATAAAAAAAATAAGAGAATAAGCTTTTAAGCAAAAGAGAAGAGCAAAGAGCTTGTAAGCAATAGCCATAGCATCATACCATGTTGCACATAAGACTGTCATATCCGATGATCTTGGATCATCTTGAGAGAAACACCGAGAACCATACACATATAGCATACTTGGGATAGAAACTTTATCCATTTTGCATATCATAGGTTGTGCACAAGTGTCGTATCCGCCTATAGAGCAATCGTGCTAGCGTCTCTCTTGAGTTGTGCAACACGAGTGTTTTCCGTGGATTCCACATTTTGTGCTCATACCTTGGTTGCACGACCCCATTTATCTATCCGTGTGCCATTCTTTGCTATTGGTCTACTTATTTCACTTGCAAATTTGTGAATCTTTTTCAACATTATTGACTCTTGCTAACATTTTGCATCAAATTTTTGTGCCACTATCCTCACCGAGCTCCACGATAAGCCTTACTTGTGTAGGTGTGAGAAACCGACAAGAATTGGTACCAATTGTGCTACTTCCTTGTTACACATTGAGTGATCATTGATCCATATTCAACATCGGTCAAGCTACATTAGGGTTTCCTCATACATGTTAGGAGATTTGGATCCATCCCGTCCATTGCATTATCCCAATAATTATGTGCACAATATGCTCGCCATGAATCATAATGATATTGTTGTGCCATATACTAGTATGCTCAATTTGCATCCCCATCGTGTTATACATAACAAATATTCTTTCATGATGGATGACATGTTCTTGTACCATGCATCAAATTTCTTTGAGCGATGCTTATCTTGTGCTAACTCACATGTGCACGTACACATCATGATGGATGATGTGTACATTTACCACACACAATTTCTTTCGTTTGTGTATTTGTTGTGTAGGTCCCCATGTGATAGAGACCAAGGTGTCCCGATGTTTCGATGAGATGGTGGTTATCGTTTCTGTGGGAGTCGACCTTGACGATCCGACTACGAACGTGCGAGACGTCGCGCCTTAGCAATCGCTAAACCAACTTCCGAGGGTTATTGACCACGCCGGAGCACGATCAACCTGACCACGAGGGCCTGTTTCCTGCGAGCAAACGAAGAACAAGCAAGAAACTAAGATTGCAATCTGGATATTGCGAATAAAAGAGGAAAGCTTTATTAACGAAGGTGGGGTTCTGTGACGCCTTTGTCTGTTCGTTGAACACAAATGAAGTACGCGAAGTTGCAGCTATGGCGAACTTTTAATCTAAACAAAACCCAAAGTCTAAACGATGCCCTAGGGGCTGTATATATGGAGGAAGAGGGGGGGAATTTCGTGGCCCTTGGAGGAGGGGTCCAAAACCCACCCTATCTCTTGTTTCCCCACACATACGGACTCTAAAAACAGCCTATATTGAAGTATTTCGAAATTACATGGGCCTGGCCCAAGAAGAAGGTGACGCAACACCTAGAATAGCCTCTGGACGAAAATTATGAAGTGGCATCTTGTATATTTCGTCCAAGGCTTCATGCACTCATTATGGTGGCTTCAAAGTCCTGAAATCATCACTTGAAACTCTGTTCTTGTCTCCCTCGCGCATGCCATTAACTCCATGCTTGTTCTTGCTCCAATGATCATCCTTCTCCAAGCTAGGCCCTTCATTTGTAAGCAAAACAAATGTATCCAATTTAGGCAGCATCATATTCTCATGAACATTAGAATCATTACCAAGAAACAAAAGTACCTGATAATTCAATTGGCGTGCGCGAGCTCTAGTAATTGGTACAGTGTGTATAGCAGCAGGGGCTGTGGGTGTAACAATGGTATTGATGTCCTCATCACCATGAATACTTGTCAACCTCACAATCCCATGAGTTGACAAAACGAGCTCTAGAGAGCAATGATGACTTGGGATACCATGGATTGCCTTTCCCACCGCTCACTTCATGCATTTCTTCTACATGACCCTCACATGGTTATGGGTTGTTATCCATTATATATCCTTTGCCCATCTTGCCATGTTCACTTTGCATGATATGCCCATTCCTATGCCTTTGCCATGCATTTGTGACCCATGCTTTGCATTACACATGATGATTGATTCTAGTACTCCTATGTGTATTTGCATGTTTGGTGGAGATCCTTGTTGCTATTGCCATGTTTATCATATGCCTCATGCTATTGATGCTATTTTGCTCATATCTTGCCTTCATGTTTGTGATACGTCATGCGCATTATTCATGCCCACTATTTGCACACATGACATGCTTGCCATGATTCCTTCTAGTACGTTGCATCTTCGTTCTACTAGCTTGCACCACTTGATCACTATGATTACTTGCTTGGTTGCATCACCCATGTTCCATTACTCGCTTTCTTGGGTTGATGACATATATGTTCATGCCTCTCACATGATATATCTTGTTTATCGTCACTTGCCTCCAATATTTGCCTCTATGCTTAATGATCTTGGAGACTTGGACACTTCACTTGTGAAGCATGCTTGGTTGATTGAGCCTATTGTATTTGGTTGTTCTCGCATCATATGCCTCCATACTATGAAATGCTCTCTTGTCCTTTCTTATGATAAGAATGATGAGAACACTTGTTGGGTATCTTACCACTCGAATGATAGGTGCTACATTTGCACTAACCTCATTTGTTTTTCCGAGTGTTTGTCATGTTCTTTCATTTTGAAGGATTCACAAGGCATTACCGTCATGAAACATATTGGTTATGTGAAGGCATACAAGATGCGCAACTCCAACATCCTTGAGAAACTCCTAAAGGTGACCTCATTCCCTTTGAGCCATCCTCATATATGCATATTGGACGGGTCATTCTTTCATTGGTGTTTCCTTCTTATTGACTACATGATACATCTATTGGATGGAGGGCCGACATTGGAGATCGACTCTATGGACCTTCACATTGAGGAGCGCTCGCACATATTGGATGCACCTTCCAACCTCCACTCATGCCACGACATCGAGCATTGGTACATCAACACCTTCATATTTGTTGATTGTGCTCATACATGTCATGCTCGATGGACATAATACCCATAGCAAATTTGCATCTTATGCATGGATTGACTCACCTTATGATTGCCTTGTTGCATCTTGTATTTCGATGCCATCCATGATATATGAGCTTGTGCACTTCCTTAGCTAATTTGTTGTGATCTTTCTTGATGGCATATTCATACATCATGATCATATTGCTACCAATCAATTGCATGATAACATAATCATATTGAGCATCCATTGCCATATTCATGCTATTGATAAACCGTCTCACTATGACATCATTTTGCACTGTGGTTGCATTGATCACATTCACAATACATTATCAACGACCAGACCAAGGCGTCACAAAACCCCACCTTCATTAATAAAGCTTTCCGCTTATGGATTCCCACCATTATCAATGCTTCATATATACTCGCAATATTCAGATTGCTTTTATCATATTCTTGCTTGTTCTTCGATTGCGTGCAAGAATAGACCTTCGTGGTCAGGTTGATTGTGCTCCGGCGTGGTCAATAACCTCTCGAAGTTGGTTTAGCAATTGCTAAGGCGCAACGTCGTGCACGTTTGTAGTCGGATCGTCAAAGTCATCTTCACCAAATCCATAGTTATCATCTCATCAAAAGATTGGGACACCCCGCCTCTATTAATTCTACTCAACAATACCACATCTAATCAAGCCGGTTTGTAATTCCTGATAATATTCTTCTACCGAATTTTTTCCTTGTCTTAAGCGCTGCAATTTTTGAAGTAATTCACGTTGATAATATGGTGGAACCCAACGAGTACGCATAGCAGTTTTCAAAGCAGCCCAAGTAGCTGGAACAGGATATAATCTACCATGTTCAGACCACCAAACACATGCAAAGCTAGTGAAAGCACAAACAGCAGCAGGAACACGTCTTTCCTCAGGATATTGTAAACATGTAAATCGTTGTTCAGTTTCTAACTCCCAAGTAAGATATATATCAGGAACATATCTACCCTAAAATGGTGGAATATTCAATTTCAGTTTAGGGAGATGGTCATGATCTCGTACCTGAAGGGGAGCCCTAACATTGCCATTATTTGCATGTGGACGACCTGGTGGTTGTGGTGCTGGTGGTTGCACGTAGTTGTGATGTTGATCAACCTCATCCTCGTAATCTCCCACATAATCATCCTCCCCCACATCAGCAGCAGGAGCCACAGAAGTATCCACAGCAGCACCAGCAGCTTGGCCAGGCTGAAGAGGAACACGGCTCGCTCGGCGGAGGGCTGTTTCGCGATGTGGAGGTAGTCGTTGTTGTTGTTGTTGTAGAGGTGCGTTAGGTGCAGCCGGTGGTGGTGGTGGAAGACGCGCGAGCAATTCATTAAACTTGTTATGGAGCTTTGTTTCGAACGCCTTCTCAATGCCATCTATCTTCTCCATGGCCTCTTCAAATCTATTTAGCACATCTTCCACCTGTCCACTCATCATTTGCTGAAACTTATCATGTAACTCTTTGTTTGTCATGTTCTCCCAGTTAGTCTCGTCGGCTTGTGATCCTGCCATGGTTAGCAGCAATAGAAACACACAAGAATATGATTCTACAAACTACTAGGAAGTGGTGGTGGTGGTGTGGTGGACAGTCACAAATCCGTCAAGCAAATCTCAAATTCTTACCAGTTCTTACCCAGCAGCTGGTGGTGATCGGCAACCGTCGTAGTCAAAACTCTCAAAGCTTGGATAGAGCAATTACCAGGGAGAGTCAAATGCACGACGTAGATGTATGTGGAGCTAGGAAGGCTTATAATATGGTAGCAAAAAGGGTCAGCAATAATCAATTCAGAGATGCGAAGTTGAATAAATGCTCAACGACGGTACTGTGCTGGTCCTAGGCTAGACCGTACTAGAGACGCGAGCCTAGAACACTAACAAAATCACGGCGCTGCACGTAAACAAGGGAGGAGCACACTCTGAATTTTTTTTATTTTTTTTCACTTTTTTTTGCACTTTTTTTCCTCTTTTTTTTGCTCCGCAACAATTTTTTTTCGAAAAAGTCTACAAATGTCCTAAAAACTGCCTAGCCAGAATTTTCCAGACTTCGTTTTTTAATATATTTTTTTGAGTTTAGAACTATTTTTCTACTGCGGGTAGCACAGATGTTGGGGAGTTCTTTTCTGTCACGACTCGGAGTATGGCGTGATCTGGAAATCCAAAACAGAGTAACAAAATATGGCGGAGATGAATCTGGTGGAACTCGGACTGGTGGCGGAGATGAATCAGGTGGAACTCGGACTGGTGGTGGATATATGTTGTAGGTGTACTCGGATTGGCGTGATGGCGGCGGATATATGGTGGCGTATATGGACTCGGATTGGCGGTGAATATGTGGTGGTGGTATATGGCAGCGGTGATAATGATGATGCGGTGGTGATATATGGCAGCGGCGATGTGACAACCTGTGAATAGAACTCGAAACTCTAAAGGACTAGACGCTAAGACCAGCAACTTGACATGACGATGCAACCGCAAATTGAACAAAGCAAATACAGAAAAGATTAACCAAAGGCTCAGATTGGTTCGGATAAGATGAACTAACCCTAATTTTTTTGGCTTTTTTGTGGACTATAGGTATGAAGAACAGACTCGATCTAAACTATGAAAAATTGTAAAATCTCACAGAGCAACCTGGAAATCTGATACCACTTGATAGAGGCAAAGGTGTCCCGTCTTTCGATGAGATGGTGGCTATCGTTTTGGAGGAAGTCGACTTTGACGATCCGACTACGAACGTGCGAGGACGTCGCGCCTTAGCAATCGCTAGACCAACTCCGAGAGGTTATTGACCACACCGGAGCACGATCAACCTGACCACGAAGTTCTGTTTCCTGCAGGCAAACAAAGAACAAGCAAGAAACTAAGATTGCAATCTGGATATTGCGAATATAAGAGGAAAGCTTTATTGATCAAGGTGGGGTTCTGTAACGCCTTTGTCTAGTCATTGAACACAAACGAAGTACGCGAAGTTGCAGCTATGGCGAACTTTTAATCTAAAAAAAACCAAAGTCTAAACGGTGCCCTAAGGGCTATATATATGGAGGAAGAGGGGAAAATTTCGTGGCCCTTGGGTAAGGGGTCCGAAACCAACCCTATCTCTTGTTTCCCCACACATACGGACTCTAAAAACAGCCTATACTTATGTATTTCGAGATTACATGGGCATGGCCCAATAATAAGGTGACGCAGCACCTAGAATAGCCTCTGGACGAAATTTATGAAGTGGCATCTTGTATATTTCGTCCAAGGCTTCATTCACTCCTTATGGTGGCTTCAAAGTCCTGAAATCATCACTTATAACTCCGTTCTTGTTCCCCTTGCACATGCCATCAACTCCATGCTGCTTCTTGCTCCAATGTTCATCCTTCTCCAAGCTAGGCCCTTCATTCGTAAGCAAAACAAATGTATCCAATTTAGGCAGCATCATATTCTCATGAACATTAGAATCATTACCAAGAAACGGAAGTACCTGGTAATTTAATTGGCGTGCGCGAGCTCTAGTAATTGGTCCATTATATGTAGTAGTAGGGGCTGTGGGTGTAACAATGGTATTGATGTCCTCATCACCAGCTCACCAGCTCAGCGAACACAAGAACACATCACCTCCGGAGGCTGTTCCACCACTGTACTAGTTCATCCAGCCCCTCGAGGCAATCCACCACAAAGCTGGAGTAGGGTATTTGATGTAGGGTGGAACCCTAGATGGCCGATCTTTCACAAAAGGAGCGGATCCCAACTAAGAACACGAAGAACATGAGGGGAAAACAAGGGGAAACACAAAAAAATCACTCAACCAACAAGATTCGATTACACATGCGCTAGATCCAAGAATACAAAGAGATACACATGATCCAAAGTCAACAACGGACGATACAAAGGTAACCGGGTTCTTCTCCGTGAGGAGGTCTTGATGGGGCCACCCAAGAGGGGGTCTTGAATCCAAGTCGATCTTTTCCGAAGAGGGGCCGCAGTCTCTCTCGAGGAGGAGATCCGTATGGATGAGCAAAGTTCTATCTCACATATGAGCTAAAACAATGCTAACCCTAGAAAGAGGAAGGGGATGAAGTACATATAGTCTAGGGGGGCGAAGGGGTACATGGGCTTCGGCCCTTTACTATGCGTAGACAGGCAGAGCCGGATGTCCGGGCGTCGGGCCAGATGTCCGGGGCTTCAGGAGGGGCCGGATGTCCGGGCTGGGGGCCGGATGTCCGGGCTGGCGGGGTAAGTTTCTGTGCTCTCTAGATAGACGGGGCCGGATTTCCGGGGCTTCGGCAGGTGCCGGATGTCCGGGGCACGGGGCCGGATGTCCGGACCATGTAGCTCTTCTGCGGCTGGACTGCTGCTGTCTTGTGCATCTCCATGGGTCGGATGTCCGGGGTCTTGGCTGGATGTCCGGGGCCTGGAAGGTGAACTTGCCCGTTTCCGTTGGTTCTCTTCATCCTTGGACTTGGCGGCTTGTCCGTCTTCACGTGCATCCTCGGGAGGTTCCTCTTGACACCTGATCATGCATAGCATATCGGATTTAGGTAGTAGCCATGTCTCGAGTGGATCATATGTGATATCACTAAGGAAAGAAGTCACCTTGTTCTCGAGAGATCTAGCTCGTGCTCGTGTCATAGGCCCTCTTGGTTCTTGATGAGACGATTGTAGGTCCATGGGGATGATCGTGGGATGCTCCGCATCATCTCCCCTCCCTTGGGAAAGATCTGACCTCGGATCGAAATCCTCATCACCATGGTACGGGGAGAGATCCTTGATGTTGAAGATGTCGCTCACGGAGTACTTGTCGCGTGGGATGTCGATCTTGTATGCATTGTTGTTGTAGCACGCAAGCACCTTGAAGGGTCCATCCGCTCATGGTAGTAGCTTGGACTTGCGTTCATTGGGGAAGCGGTACTTGCGAAGGTGTAGCCACACAAGATCTCCAACATGGAATATCATGGGTTGCTTGTTGACGTTGAGCTTGGTCGCGAGTCGTTGTACTTGGCGCTCGATGGTATTCCTTGTATCTTCATGCATCTTCTTGAGGAAGTTGGCTCGTGCACTCGCGTCCATGTTTGAGCGCTCTTGTAGTTGGAGAGGTAGGATGTCCAATGGGGACAATGGGTTGAAGCCATAGACGACCTCGAAGGGGGACTTGCCGGTAGTCGAATGTCTTGCACGATTGTAGGCATACTCGGCGATGGGTAGGCACTCTTCCCACTCCTTGATGTTCTTCTTTGTCAACACGCGTAGTAGGGTGGAGAGCATACGGTTGGTCACCTCCGTTTGGCCGTCGGTTTGTGGATGGTCTGCCAAATAGAACAAGAGCTTGATTCCGAGCTTGGCGCACAAGGTCTTCCAAAAGTAACTCAAGAACTTGACGTCGCGGTCTGAGACAATCGTCTTTGGCACTCCATGAAGGCGCAAGATTTTCCTACAAAACAAATTTGCAACATGTGAAGCATCGTCTATCTTGTTGCAAGGAATGAAATGAGCCATTTTGGAGAAACGGTCCACAACAACAAAAACGGAATCCTTGCCATTTCGAGTTCTAGGCAAACCAAGCACAAAGTCCATGCTAATATCTTCCCATGGTTGATATGGAATTGGAAGTGGCATATAGAGGCCATGAGATTGGGCTTTAGACTTAGCTTTGCGACATGTCCAACATCGGTTGGTGAAGCGATTGACGTCACGATGCATCTGGGCCAAAAGTAGTTCTTGGAGAGCATAGCAAATGTCTTGTCGCGACCAAAGTGTCCCATGAGTCCGCCTCCATGAGATTCCTGCAAAAGCAACAAACGAAAAGAGCACTCGGGAATGCAAAGTTTGTTAGCTCTCATAAGATATCCATCCTTGATGTAGTATCGATCCCAAGAAGTATGCGTCAAACACTTGGCATAAGGAATAACAAATGTAGGATCATGCTCATACAAGTCTTTTATGTGCTCAAAACCAATGACATTCAACTCAAGTTGGGTGACAAGCATGCATATACGGGAAAGCGCGTCCGCCACAACATTTTCCTTACCCTTAATGTACTTGATGACATAAGGAAATGACTCAATAAATTCACTCCATTTAGCATGACGCTTGTTCAACTTAGTTTGACCCTTAAGGTATTTAAGCGTTTCATGGTCGGTATGGATGATGAACTCATGAGGGTGAAGGTAATGTTCCCATTCACGCAAAACTCGCACTAAAGCATATAGCTCTTTATAATAGATGGGGTAATTGAGTTGCGCTCCGGATAGTTTCTCACTAAAATATGCAATGGGGCGCTTCTCTTGCGTTAACACGCCTCCTATGCCATTACCGCTAGCATCGCAATGAATTTCGAAAGGTTTGTCAAAGTTGGGTGATGCAAGCACGGGAGCATGAGTAAGCAAATTCTTAAGCTCATTGAAAGCGATATCTTGGGATGTTCCCCAAACAAACGGTGCATTTTTCTTACTCAAAGCATGCAAAGGTGAAGCAATGGTGCTAAAATCCTTCACAAATCTACGGTAGAAACCGGCTAAACCAAGAAAACTACGCACTTGTTGCAAATTGGTTGGTTGGGGCCAAGTTTTAATAGCATTGATCTTAGATTCATCAACATGAACACACTTAGAAGATACCACGAAACCCAAGAAAACAAGCTTATCAACACCAAATAGGCATTTTTCCATATTAGCATAAAGTTGCTCTTTTCGAAGTGTGTGTAGCACGGTGCGAAGGTGGGTGACATGCTCTTTGAGGGATTTGCTAAACACAAGGATATCATCAAAGCAGACAACAACAAATTCACCAATGTAAGGGCGAAACACGTAATGCATGAGACGCATGAAAGTACCGGGTGCTTCCGATAAACCCATAGGCATGACTAACCACTCATAAAGAGCAAACTTTGTTTTGAAAGCGGTTTTCCATTCATCACCTTCTTGTATGCGGATTTGATAGTAACCACTCTTAAGATCAATTTTGGAAAAGATAGTGGCACCACTAAGTTCATCAAGCATATCATCAAGGCGTGGAACGGGGTACCTATATCGAACGGTGATAGCATTGATAGGTCTACAATCGGAGCACATGCGAAAGCTACCGTCTCGTTTTGGCACAAGAATGACCGGTACGGCACAAGGACTCAATCTTTCACGCACATGTCCATGGTCTATGAGATGCTTTACTTGCCTTTGAATTTCTTTGGTTTCTTCGGGGTTGACGCGGTATGGAGCTTTGTTTGGAAGTGGTGCTCCGGGGATGAGATCAATTCGGTGCTCAATGCCTCGTAGTGGAGGTAGACCCGGAGGTAGCTCATCGGGGAAAACATCTTGGAATTCCTGCAATAGAGAAGATAACACCAAAGGTAGATCGTGAGAGTTGTTAGTTTTTGGTGCCTCGTCCTTGCACAATAAGACATAGTGTAGGACACTTGATGGGTTCCCACACACTTCTCTCATCTCACGTTTGGTGGCAAAGAGAACTAAGTTTTTCTTGTCGCTTATCGTGGAGGCACTCAATTTGGGCTTGTGGCGCTCACTCTCTTTTTGGTAGTTCGCTCTCTCACTATTCTCTCCATGATGGGTGGCTTGCTTGTCGGCGAGCACTTGACTTGGAGACATAGGACGTAGCACAAACTCCTTCCCTTTCATCTTGAAGCTATAGTGATTTGTACGCCCATTGTGAATGACACCTCGGTCAAATTGCCATGGCCGTCCAAGAAGGAGGTGGCAAACGGACATTGGTAGGACATCACATTCCAAAGTGTCTTCATAGGCGCCGATCTTGAAAGAGACTTGTACCCTATGTTCGACTTGTATGGTGCCGGTGTCGCTTAGCCATTGAACCTTGTAGGGGTGAGGGTGCTTCGTCTTGTCCAATTGGAGCTTGGAGCAAAGTTCCTCACTTGCTAAGTTGTGGCAACTACCTCCATCGATGATGACCTTGACGAAACGTCCATTGATGCCGGCCTTTGTGTGGAAGATATGACATCTTTGATCTTTGTCTTGTTGATGTTGAAGAGTCAAGACGTTGGAGACAACAAGAGCGGGAATTGGATCTTCGTCGCAAAAGACTTGATCATCTTCATCTTCGTTGTTCACTTGTCGGTGCATGGCCACTTGCTCAAGAGCTTCCATTTCTCCTTCACTCATGGATTCGTAGGTTCCTCGTCGTTGAGGATCATGGTGCGCTTGTTTGTGCACTCGAAGGACTTATGGCCTCGACCTCCGCATGTGAAGCATTTGATGGAACTTGTCTTGATGGTCTCATCGGTTGGAGTAGATTATGATGAAGCTTTCTTGAAGTTGCTTGTAGTAGGAGGACGACTTGAGCTTGTCGAAGCTTTCGTGTAACTCGACTTGTCGCCGTTGCTTGTAGAAGGCTTGGTTGAGGTAGAAGTTGTTGGATTCGTCGAAGCTAGATTGTTGGAGAGGCCATAGGACTTGGATGAGAACTTAGCATACTTGAAGTCGTCTTGCACTAGCTCGATGTGGTTCGAGTATGGTTGGAAATCGACAATCTTCTTGATAGGATGATTGAGTCCATTCAATAAACGTGCCATAGTTTGCTCATCATCTTCTTTGATATTGGCTCGTATCATGGCAATCTCCATTTCCTTGTAGTACTCTTCAACGCTCTTGGTTCCTTGCTTTAGTTGTTAAAGTTTCTTGAAGAGGTCGCGGTTGTAGTAGTTTGGCACGATTCATGCTCTCATGACATCCTTCATTTGTGCCCAAGTGGTGATGGGTGGTCCACCTCTTGTTGCGCGGCGCTCAATGACTTGTTCACAGCAAATGAGGACATAGTCTTGGAATTCAAGGGATGCCATTGCGATCTTCTTCTCTTCTTCGTAGTTGTCTAAGCGGAAGATTTTGTCAACCTTCAATGCCCATGAGATGTAGTCTTTGGGGTCATTGCTTCCATTGAACTTGGGCATAGTGAACTTTAGCTTGCCATATCGTTGCTCTTCATTGTGTTGTGGTCGGGGATGATGACACCCATGTCATTGAGGATTTACATTGGCATGTTGCTCTTGGCGGAGATGGTTGTCTTCCTCATGTTGCTCTTGGCGAGGAGGGTTGTCAACCTCATGTTGCACTTGGCGAGGGCGGGGTCCATTGTCTTCTTGCTCTCGATGGACTTGACGTTCTTGTCTCGCTTGGGGAGGAGCTTGTCTATCTTGACGAGGAGCTTGTTGATGCATACGTGCTTGGTAAAGCCTTTCTTGAACTTCGTCGCGAATTGCTTCTTGATGTAGACGAGCTTGTCGGCCTCGATTGGCTATGGTACGACTTGAGTCATGAAGGGCACGTTGCGCTTCAAGTGCTTGAGCTTCACGTAGTTGTTGTTCTTGGCGTTCCGCCTCGGCGTCTTGGGCATCTTGATGTTGTCATGCTCGCTCCTCTTGTTCTTGTTGTCGTTGACGTTGCCGTTCTTGTGCTTGTGCGAATGCGGCTTGGTTTTGACGGTGTCGGTGCGCTTGAGAGTCGGTGTCGTGCATAGGATTGCGGTTTGCTTGACAGTCTTGGCACACGGCACGACGAAGAGTATTCGATGTCGGTGTACTTGAACCGGAGATGGTGTCGTCGGGGTGTCGACTTGAGCGGCTCCGTCTTGACGATGACGAAGTAGATGAGCGGAGCAACAAGGCATGAATCTCTTCCATTCTTGCGTCATTCTCGATTTTGTGTTCGTCGAGCTTGTTGTCGAAGTAATCCCTTGTACGTTGCTCGGATTGTCGTAGGTCGGTGGCGAGATTGTCGATGCGGTCGCCCAAAGCAAGTTGTTCTTGATGCAAAGCCCGTTGTGCACCAAATAGTTGGGTCTTGGTGACGTAGGAAGACATGTCATCGTCTTGCTCCAAGAAGAGTGGGTTGGCAGAAGTACTTGTCTTATCCATCATGCCAAACAAAGATATGTGAGTGGGAGACAAAGAAGAACCAATACCGAATGTACCTTGACCGAAGTTGAAAATGGATCAAAGATCACACCAATGTGTATTAAGGAAATAGCATAATTGGTACCAATTCTTGTCGGCTCTCGCACCTACACAAGTAAAAGCTTATGGTGGAGCTCAGTTAGGATGGTGGCACAAAATTTGATGCAATTGTAAGTGAGACTCAATAATGTTGAAAAAGATTCACAAATTTTCAAATGCAACAAGTAGACCAATAGCAAGATATGGTACACGGAAACACACATACAAATAGATAAGATGGGGTTGTGCAACCAAGGATGAGCCCAAATTTGGAATTCACCAAGATGCTCTTGTTGCACAACACTAGAGAGACGCTAGCACGATTGCACAATAGGCGGATACGAACTTGTGCACAACCTACTAAGCAAAAATGCAACGACTTCTATCCCAAGTATGCTATATGTATGATGTTCCTATGCGTTGATCCAAGATGATCGAGTATGACAATCCTAATGTTGTATGATGCTATGGTTCTTGCTTATAAGCTCTTTGCTTATCTTTCCTCTTTTGCTTAAAAGCTTGTTTGGCTCTTTGGTGTTTGAGCTCTTTTCTCATGCAATGCTTCACGAACCAAGATAGTAATTGTGTATGCGACAACAACTTTGTGACACAAGTGATGATACCAAGACATGCAACACGATGATGGTATGTATGTTATGTGAAGTATGAACACTAATGTGCACAAGTCACGTTGCCAGCAATACTCAAAGGCTAGTCTCGATGGGTAAGTGACGCAAAAGTAAGGCTATGGGGTTATCAATGCAAAAGCAAGAGAGTATGACGATATCAAGATACCAAGGTGATATCCAAGGTGAAAGGTGATACCAAAGTGAAGTAGCCGTTCGTAGTAGTCCTTGGCGAAGATGAGCAGTGCTGATGTTGATGTCGAACCGTACCTAGATAGCCGAAACACAAAAGGATACGGAAACCACAACTCAAATTCTCAAAGAAAAATGGGTCAAAATTGTCGGAGTTGGTAGCGGGAAAGGCTATGGTGGAGCTACGCAGAAATTGTGGTGGTATGCGGAAGTGTATGCGGGCACCGGGACAAATTTTGGCGAAAGTTAGGCGGTAAGAGGAGTGGTGGAAGTGATGCTTTCAGGGGCCGGATATCCGGGCTGGAAGCCGGATATCCGGGCTGGACGGGCCGGATGTCCAGGCTCTGGATCCGTGGAAGAACTCGAAGAACACCGCGTGGAGAGGTCAAATCCGGGGAAAAAATTCGGAAGATTTTGTGGATTGAAATTGGGGAAAAGATGGGGGGATGCTAGATCTACCTGCAACACACGAAATCCGCGGATCAAATCCAACAAAACTTCATCACACCAACAAATCACAAAAAAAAATTGTGGCTATTTTTGTGGGGCAATTTTTGGATTAGGACGAAAAACAACATAATCAAGCTAGAAAACAGAGGGGGCTCCGAAATCGTGATCAACGTGGCTCATGATACCAAGATGATGTAGGGTGGAAACCTAGATGGCCGATCTTTCACGAACGGAGCGGATCCCAACTAAGATCACGAGGGGAAAACGAGGGGAAACACAAGAGAATCACTCAAACCAACAAGATTCGATTACACATGCGCTAGATCCAAGAACACAAAGAGATACACATGATCCAAAGTCAACAACGGACGATACAAAGGTAATCGGGTTCTTCTCCGTGAGGAGGTCTTGATGGGGCCACCCAAGAGGGGGTCTTGAATCCAAGTCGATCTTCTCCGAAGAGGGGCAACAGTCCCTCTCGAGGAGGAGATCCGTATGGATGAGCAAAGCTCTATCTCACATATGAGCTAAAACAATGCTAACCGTAGAAAGAGGAAGGGGATGAAGTATATATAGTCTAGGGGCGAAGGGGTACATGGGCTTCGGCCCTTTACTATGCGCAGACAGGCGGAGCCGGATGTCCGCGCGTCGGGCCGGATGTCAGGGGCTTCAGGAGGGGCCGGATGTCCGGGCTGGGGGCCGGATGTCCGGGCTGGCGGGGTAAGTTTATGTGCTCTCTGGATAGACGGGGCCCGATTTCCGGGCTGATGGTCGGATTTCCGGGGCTTCGAGAGGTGCCGAATGTCCGGGGCACGGGGCCGGATGTCCGGGCCCTGTAGCTCTTCTGCGGCTGGACTGCTGCTGTCTTGTGCATCTCCAGGGGTCGGATGTCCGGGGTCTTGGCCAGATGTCCGGGGCTTGGAAGGTGAACTTGCCCATTTCCGTTGGTTCTCTTCATCCTTGGACTTGGCGGCTTGTCCGTCTTCACGTGCATCCTCGGGAGGTTCCTCTTGACACCTGATCATGCATAGCATATCGGATCTAGGTAGTAGCCATGTCTCGAGTGGATCAGATGTGATATCACTAAGGAAAGAAGTCACCTCGTTCTTGAGAGGTCTAGCTCGTGCTCGTGTCATAGGCCCTCTTGGTTCTTGATGAGACGATGGTAGGTCCATGGGGATGATCGTGGGATGCTCCGCATCAGTATTACACCGCAAGGTGGCCCGAACCAGGATAAACTGCTGTGTCTCTTGTCCATTAGATTCATCGAGCTAGGCCGTGGATTCGATGAGCAGGTAGACTGGGGAGGACGAGTTATTCGCACGCAACCCAGAATTCGAACCTCTCAAGAGTCTGCAGAATCCTGAATCCGACAGATGCCAGGAATGCCCTATTGTTATTGGCTATCACACACATACATTACGGCATGCCACAAAGCGAAATAAGGAGAATAAAACTTATAGTCACCATATTTTCTTGAATTTAGAACCAAATGGGATTCCACGGATCATAGGGTATGTGTAGAATACAACGTTTGTCCTTCCTACGCAGACTAATGTTTACACTCACCATAATCTCTCGGAATTGCTTCGAAAGGAGTGCCAATGGGTTAAGAAACTTGTCTGAAAAGTAGCGGCGAATGATGTCTTTGACTTTCAGGGGCAAAAAATCCTGCTTAGGGTTTGAATTTAAGGGTCCTTCAGGCCTCGTGGCATAGGAGAGGAGCATTTTCTAGATTCCCACACTTGTGACGAGCATTTTGAGTAATTGTGGGTCTGAAACGGACTCCAAATGACAAAGTTATGGCCGTTTTCGTGAACACCCGTCGTTTATATGGCAGTCCTTGAAAGAACTTCATTTTCTCGTGACCCGTTCTGGCGCGCCGCTCCGAAATTTTGTGTCCTCGGTGGAGATATTGTTTCCATAGGTATATTGACCGATGCCAGGAATGGCCTATTGTTATTGGCTGTCACACACATACATTGCGGCATGCCACACGGCGAAAACAAGGAGAATAAGACTTATAGTCGCTGTCTTTTCTTGAATTTAAAACCAAATGGGATTCCATGGATAATAGAGCATGTGCAAAATGGAATGTTTGTCCTTCCCAGGCAGACTAATGTTTACACTCACCGTAATCTCTCGGATTTCCTTCCAAAGGAGTGCCAATGGGTTCAGAAACTTGTCTGAAAAACAACGGCGAATGATGCTCTTTGACTTTGAGGGGCAAAAAGTCCTGCTTAGGGGCCGAATTTGAGGGTCCTTCAGGTCCCGTGGCACAAGCGTGGAGAATTTTCTAGATTCCCACACTCGTCACGAGCATTTTGAGTACTTGTGGGTCCAAAACGGACTCCGAATGACAAAGTTATGGCCGTTTAAATGAACACCCGTCGTTTATATGGCAGACCCTGAAAGAACTTCATTTTCCCGTGACCAGTTCTGGCGCGCCGCACCGAAATTTTGTGACCTCCATAGTGGATATATTGTTTCCACATATATATTGTACGATGCCAGGAATGCCCTATTGTTATTGAACATACATTACGGCATTCCACACGGCGAAAACAAGGAGAATAAAACTTATACTCCCCGTATTTTCTTGAATTTAGAACAAAATGGGATTCCACGGATCACAGAGCATGTGCAGAATGCAACGTTTGTCCTTCCCAGGCGGACGAATGTTTACACCCACCATAATCTCTCGGATTTCCTTCCAAAGGAGTGCCTATGGGCTCAGAAACTTGTGTTAAAAGCAGAGGCGAATGATGTTCTTTGATTTTCTGGGGCAAAAAGTCCTGCTTAGGGGCAGAATTTGAGGGTCCTCTAGTACTCCTAGCACAAGGCGGAGTATTTTCTATATTCCCACGCTCATCGTGAGCAGTTTGAGTAGTTGTGGGTCTGAAATGAACTACGAATGACAAAGTTATGACCGTTTTAGTGAACACTGGTCTTTTATAAGGCAGTCCTTGATAGAACTACATTTTTCGGTGACGCATTCTGGCGCGCCGCCCCGAAATTTTGTGTCCTACATAGTGGAGATATTGTTTCCACATATATATTGACTGATGGAGGAATGACCTCTTGTTATTGGCGATCACACACGTACGTTACGACCTTGTGGAAACAAGGAGAATAAGGCTTACAGTCGCCGTATTTTCTTGAATTTACAACCAAATGGGATTCCACGGATCATAGAGCATGTCTAGAATGCAATGTTTGTCCATCCCAGGCAGACTAATGTTCACACTCACCACAATCTCTTGGATTTCCTTCCAAAGGAGTGCCAATGGGTTCAGAAACTTGTCTAAAAAGCAGCGACGAATGATGTTCTTTAACTTTCAGGGGGAAAAAGTCCTTCTTAGGGGCTGAATTTGAGGGTCCTCCTGTACTCTTGGCGCAAGCGAGGACTATTTTCTAGATTCTCACACTCGTCGCGAGCATTTGGAGTACTTGTGGGTCTGAAACGGACTCCAAGTGGCAAAGTTATGACCGTTTTAGTGAACACAGGTCCTTTATATGGCAGTCCTTGAAAGAACTTCATTTTCTCCTAACGCTCGTTTTGGCGCGCCGCACCGAAATTTTGTGTCCCCCACAATGGAGATATTGTTTCAACATATATATTCACCGATGCAAGGAATGCCCTAATGCGAAGCATCCCTACGTCATCCCCATGGACTCGACTACAACTCGTCAAGCACCTCATGGACCAATGACAAGAGCACGTGCACGCACCATCAAAACTGAGGTTAACTCTTTCATCTTTGAGTTTCATTCGGATTCGCATGAGACATGGATTCTACCTCAAATGGAAACTCTATGCATTCTTAGGTACCAAGAAGAAGTTCATGAAGAAGCTCGGAGGGAGACTCAAGCACCCGTGGAGGAAGAGAAGGAAGAAGGACGCGAGAAGCACTAAGCCATAGAGGCTCTGGAACCGCCGGGTGCCCAGCGCTTTGAGTCTCAGGTGCCCAGCCGTGGCCTAGGTGGCGCCCCTGAGCAACCCGGGTGCCCAGTCCCTTGGCTGGGAGCTGCCACCGCCGCCCCGGGTGCCCGGTCCATCTACCCCGGGTGGCCGACCCCCCTCCAGCCAGCTCCCTGGGTTCGGGTGCCCGGACCTATACACCACGGGTGCCCGACCGCTCCTAGGCGCCCGCCCCTGTCCGGTCCGGGTGCCCAGACCACTTTGCCTCGTGTGCCCGTACTCCGTTGAATTTGCATGTGTGCAACTCGGGCAATATGACCCTTGGATCCCTCTTTCCCTCTTATTTCGTCCCTAGGCTTTAAGTACTCCCCCCCTAGCTCATTAGAGGGTATAGAAAAGTATTTGATAGACAAAGCGAGAGCTTTGCTCATCTTCCTCCTTTTGGAGATCTAGACATCCTCTTGAAGATCAAACCCTCCTATTGGAGAAGCTCCTATTGGGGATCAAGCCCTCCTCTTGGAGAACGATCCCCATCATAGGATCAACAAGACCTCTTTCCACATAGGATTGGGATGAACTAGTTACCTCGTGTACCTTCTTGTGTTGGATTTGGACCTTTGTATCTCTCTTTGTGTGATTGGATCTAGCACATGTGTGACTGGATCAAGTCAATTTGAGTGTTCCTCTTGTTTTCCCCCTTTGTGTTCTTCTTGTTCTTAGGGATTTCTCCTCCACTTCGTGAAAGATCTCCATCTAGGGTTCCACCCTACAACATCTTGGTATCATGAGCCATGGTTTCTCACGAAATTGGAGCCCCCCTTCTTGTTCTCTAGCCTAATTTTGTTGTGTTATTCCCCAATTTTGGAAATTCCTCACCAAAAATAGCCCCGTTTTTTTGTGATTTCTTAGTTTTATGATGTTTTGTTGGATTTGATCCAAGGATTTGCTTGGTTTCAAGTGGAAATAGTGATGAGGACATGGATACCACAGTTACACCCATATCCCCTGCTGTTTTACCTCTTGGAACAATTGCTAGAGCTCGCATACGCCCATTAAATTATCAGGTACTTTCGTTTCTTGGTAATGTTTCTATTGTTCATGATAATATGATGCTGCCTAACCTAGATATATTTGTGTTGCTCGCAATTGAAGGGCCTAGCACGGACAAGAAGGATGAACATTGGAGCATCGTCAAGCATGGAGATGAAGGTACGTGCGAAGAGAACAAGAACGGAGGTTCAAGTGGAGATTAACGGACTTTGAAGCCACCATGATGACATACAAGAAGATGGACGAAATATACAAGATGGCCTTTCATAAATTTCGTCCATAGCTTATTATTGGTGTTGCGCCACCTTATTTTGGGCCAGGCCCATGTAATCTATTTTTAGAGCCCATATTGTAGGGGAAACGACTTAGGAGGTGTTTTAGTCCCACCTTGCCTAGGGTGGACGAAATCCCCACTCTTTTCCCTATAAATATAGCCGTTAAGGCATCATTTAGACTTGGGATTTTTTAGTTAAAAGTTTGCCACTACAACTTCGTGTACTTCATTTGTGTCCAACGACCAGACCACGACCGCTTCCGGATCCTCACTTTTATCAATGCTTCATATATATTCGCAATATTTAGATTGCTTTATCATATTCTTGCTTCTTCTTCGATTGCATGCAGGAATAGACCTTCGTGGTTAGGTTGATCGTGCTCCGGCGTGGTCAATAACCTCTCGGAGTTGGTTTAGCGATTGCTAAGGTGTGACGTCCTCGCACGTTCGTAGTCGGATCGTCAAAGTCGACTTCCTCCAAAACGATAGCCACCATCTCATCGAAAGATCGGGACACCCTTGCCTCTATCAAGTGGGATAAGTTTTCAGGTTGCTCGGTGAGATTTTACATTTTAATAGTTTAGGTCGCATCTGTCTTTCATCCCTACAGTCCACGAACAAGCCAAAAGTTAGATTAGTTCATCCTTGTCCCAAACACTCTGAGCCTTTAGCTATTATCACTTAGTTTTTGCATTGTTGAATTTTCGGTTGCATCGTGTGTCGAGTTGTTGGTTTAGGTCTAGTATTTTAGAGTTTCGAGTTCTAGTCACTTTTTGTTCACGTCACGTCTGCTCGCACCATCATCCAGTTCGTTGTCATATTTCTTTGCCATCTTGATTCATCTTGAAAAAGAAAAGAGAAAAAAATATAGGAGACAAGAAAAGAGGTCGCGTGTCCAGAAGGAACGTAGTAAGGATTACACACAAGTTCTGGATTCGGTTGTGCACTAATGCTTGGAAAGATGGGATTCTCCTTCCAAGAAAAGAGGAGCATTTAAAGGGTGCATCCAATTTTTTTTGGTACGATTGTTGGAATTGACTATCTTGATAACCGTGAGCAGTTCAATGGAAAAAAATAGCAGTCGTACTAGTTCGATACTGCTGGAGCCGTACCCTTGTGTGCCACGATTTGTGGTTTGAGAAAAAAAGTAGCCTGGTCGGTTGTGCATGCATATTTAGGTAGTTGATATCGCACAAAAAAAAGGAAAAGTGCCCTCTCTTGTTGGGGATCGAGATCTGTACGGGATTTTCTTTATTAGAAGGTTCGTGCATGTCCAAAGAAAAGACACATCGGTTTTTCCTTGGGACTCGGATCAAGTACTTTTTTTCGAAAGAGAAGGTGATGCCGTGGATAGTGGAAAGAATAAACAAAAACTGATCCATTTCTTCGTTTGGGTTTGTTTCCTCACAAAACATTTGACAGCCTTGGAGTGTGAGATCTCACGTGGAAGGAGTTGTCCTTTGGAAAGTGTGTTCATGGAGAAAAAAAGGGAAAGTCTGATCCGCAAAAAAGGGGGCTGATTCGGTTGCATTTCCTATGGGACATCAACAAGTCGGGAAGATTTGATTTAAAAAAAACTGCTGCTTTTTAATAAAGGGTGATTTTATTATCTCAAATGTAGCATCAAGCGGATACAAAGCATTATGAGTAACACCCGGCCTCTGCATAACTAGGATGCACACGGCCCAATATGAAGTTCTGACAAAAAATGATTAAAAAACCCGACAAATCAGCAACAGTAGAGACCTATAGACCAACACTATGCCTATGTCGATGGAGGTGGTGGATCGATCCGAAGGTTATGTTGCCACCCATGTTGGAAAAAAACCTCCATAGCCACCTGCTCCAATCTTATACACACCACCTTGAACAGCGGTTGGTCCTCCGGTCGTTGTAACATAGACCACACACGTAGCAATTGGGTAAACCGGAAAATAACCTGTAGAGGAGAAGCATTTCTTCCATTAAAAAAATCATTTCTACATAGCCAAAGCGACCAAATTAAGGCATACGCTCCCACCCTTATTAGCGTTTTGAACCTATTTGAAATACCGTCCAACCAATGACCAAAAATATTGGCAACAGTTGTGGGCGGATACAAATTTGACGCTATTTGGATGACTGACCACGTAGAACGTGCAAACTTGCATTGGAAAAGGAGGTGTTTGATTGTCTCGTCATGAGTACAAAAACAACACTTCTTACTCCCTTGTCAGTTGCGTCGTGCGAGATTGTCTTTGGTTAACACAACCCCCCTACGAAGATACCACATGAAAATTTTCACTTTTAGTGGAATCTTGGACTTCCAAATTTTCTTGTTATTACTCACTGGTACCACAGAATGTGTGAGCGCACGATACATAGAGTCTACAGTGAAAGACCCTGATGTAGTAAGGTTCCAGCAAAACACATCCCGGCCTTGTGTCAGGTTAATCAAATCCAGTGCTATTTGGGAAAGTTAGATTCGGCCAAGATTTGTTTTTATTGAGATCAGTTACCATAAGAGGCATCAAATAAATTCGTGCTACTCCCAATAGGAAGGTTGACCGCAAAAAAAGGTGCAAATCTGCTAGCCTTTGGGACGTGCTTATAGCGTGATTGCTTCCTTTCCCAAGAGAGAGTTGGGCAGATAAGGCAAATTCGTTTTCTCTCTCTCATGGGAAGTGCCTTTTGGTGCGTTACTATCAGCACCGAATAGAACAAGGAAAGATATTAAAAAACGAATTTCTTAGAGAGATTGGATATGCCAGCGAGAGGAAACAACCAAGAAGAATAAAAGGGCAAGTTTTGGTGTGCCCAAAGGAGAAGAGAGAGAGAGAGAGAGAGAGAGAGTTTGGAAGGAAATAACGTGAGTTGTTGGAAAGAAAGATATTCAGATTTTCCTTGCTCGTTTGGAAGAGAAAAAAATCATTATCTGTTGGGAGTTTTAAACGGAAAGAGCAAGTGTGGATATGTTTCCTTGGGAACCAAGAGAAAAAAGAGGTATACTTCGGCTGGTTTGTTGGAGAACGAGAAAGAGAGAATCACGTGACAATCTTTTTCATTGCCACGTGGGACTTAGGTTAAAAAAAACAGCGTTCCTTGTGACTACTACTACATAGTAATACTTTGGCTGTGGTAAAAAAAAGAGGTTGCCCCACTCGGTTGGATTTCTTTGGAGAACGGATAGAAGAAAATGTGAAAGGAGGCTCGTACCACGTGTCTTGTTGCTGTTAAAAAAATTGTGGTTAGAAGAACAATACGGCTGGTGTTCGCGGCATATCGTGAATTCGTCTGTGTCTTAGGCTCGCGTCTCTAGTACAGTCTAACCTATGACCAGCACTCGACCACTTTGAACGAATTTTTAGCTTGCATTAATTAACGTTGTTGTAGCATTTTTTCACACATATAAATTCAACCCAACCCCACATATTTCTGCATCGTGCATACATACGTTCACCTCGCAATCGTTTTACCCAACTTTTGGAGTTACTTGACATCGCTGGTTGCCGATCACCACCTGCTGCATGGTAAGAACTTGTAAGACTTTGATATTTGCTATACTGTGAGCGTTCTACCACCACATCCCAATAGTTCATAGGAAGAATATTTTTGGATTTTATTTCTTGTTTCTACTAATCATGACAGGATCCAGAGTCAATTCATGGGCTTTTTCAATCGCGGGAGACAGGCCACCACCTATGCAAATATCACAACCGTCACGAGAGGTGCACAAACATCCAGATGCACATGATCAGGTTAATGTTTCTATACCACCATTTAATGGTCGTCTTAGACCTGCTTTATATATTGAATGGGAGTTCAACATAAATAATATATTTGCTTCCCATAATTTTGATGAACATAAAAAAGTTAAGGTTGCGGTTGGTCCTTTCACCAGTTATGCTTTAGTTTGGTGGAGTAAATATTGTCGGTTACACCCAGATTATATACCTACTACTTGGGATGATTTGAAACTTGCCATGCGGCATACATTTGTCCCCGCTTATTATACTCGTGACATGATGAAAAAGTTGCAACATTTAAAAAAAGGTAGTGACACCATAACGAAATATTATGATGATTTACAAACTACCATGTTGCATTCCTCTTTAGAAGAAAGTGAAGACGATTTTATGGATAGATTTTGGGGAGGATTAAACCATGACATTCAGGAGATACTAATTCATGAAACATGTTATCCTATGGACCGTTTGTTTCATCTTGCTTGCAAAGCCGAACAAGAGATAACAAGACATGTTGCCCACAAGACAAACAAGCGGAAGGTGCAAATCCCAAGAGTTGCGACGGTTATTCCTTCCACCACTGCATCTCCTATGACAACAACATCCATTGTTGAGAGCACTACATCACCTCCACCATGTGACGTATCGCCACCTAGAGTGCCTACATCATCTTTGTTGATAAAAGAGGTAATGACAAAGGAACCGATTTTCCACCTCCACATGAGTATGATGAATGCCTTGTCAATTTAAATGAACCATACGATGAGCTACCCACTACTTTGATCACACCAGCTATTTTAGAGGACTATGTTCATGATTTGACTTTGCCATGTGATCAAACAATTTTAAGTGAACCCATTGAATTAACTATTGATGCGAAAGAACCATGTGAATCAGATAATAAATCATATTTGGTTCAAATACATTTGAAAATAATTTTGCCAATGTTTAATCATTTTGATATGGCCTCCAATCTTTGATGAGGACATCAATACCATTGTTACACCCACAACCCCTACTACTACTACATATACTGGACCAATTACTAGAGCTCGCGCACGCCAATTAAATTATCAGGTACTTTCATTTCTTGGTAATGATTCTAATGTTCATGAGAATATGACGCTGCCTAAATTGGATACATTTGTTTTGCTTACAAATGAAGGGCCTGGCATGGATAAGAGGGATGAACATTGGAGCAAGAACAAGAATGGAGTTGATGGCATGCGCAATGGGAACAAGAACGGAGTTACAAGTGATGATTTCAGGACTTTGAAGCCACCATAATGAGTGCATGAAGCCTTGGACGAAATATACAAGATGCCACTTCATAAACTTCGTCCAGAGGCTATTCTAGGTGCTGCGTCACCTTATTATTGGGCCAGGCCCTTGTAATTCTGAAATACATAAGTATAGGCTGTTTTAGAGTCCGTATATGTGGGGAAACAAGAGATAGGGTTGGTTTCGGACCCCTTCCCCAAGGTCCATGAAATTCCCCCCTCTTCTTCCATATATACAGCACTTAGGGCACCTTTTAGACTTTGGGTTTTGTTTAGATTAAAAGTTTGCCACAGCTGCAACTTCACGTACTTCGTTTGTGTTCAACGACCAGACCAAGGCGTCACAGAACCCCAACTTCATTAATAAAGCTTTCCTCTTATATTCACAATATCCAGATTGCAATCTTAGTTTCTTGCTTGTTCTTCGTTTGCTCGCAGGAAACAGGCCCTCGTGGTCAGGTTGATCGTGCTCCGGCATGGTCAATAATCCTCGGAAGTTGGTTTAGCGATTGCTAAGGCACGACGTCTCGCACGTTCGTAGTCGGATCGTCAAGGTCGACTCCCATAGAAAACGATAGCCACCATCTCATCGAAACATCGGGACACCTTCGCCTCTATCAAGTGGTATCAGATTTCCAGGTTGCTCGATGAGATTTTACAGTTTTCATAGTTTAGATAGAGTCTGTTTTTCATACCTACAGTCCACGAAAAAGCCAAAAATAATTAGGGTTAGTTCATCATATCCGAACCAATCTGAGCCTTTGCATAATCTTTTCTGTATTTGCTTTGTTGAATTTGCGGTTGCATCGTCGTGTGAAGTTGCTGGTCTTAGCGTCTAGTCCTTTAGAGTTTCGAGTTCTGTTCACAAGTTGTCACGTCGCCGCTGGCATATATCACCACCGCATCATCATCATCGCTGCTGCCATATATCATCACATATTTACCGCCAATCCGAGTCCATATACGCGACCACATATCCGCCCCCATCACGCCAATCCGAGTCCACCTGCAACATATATCCGCCACTAGTCCGAGTTTCACCAGATTCATCTCCGCCACCAGTCCGAGTTCCACCAGATTCATCTCCGCCACCAGTCCTATTTGGAGTCTAGTACTTTGTTACTCTGTTTTGGATTTCCAGATCACGCCATACTCCGAGACGTGACAGAGAAGGACTGCCCAACTTCCGTGCTACCCGCAGTAGAAAAATAGTTCCAAACTAAAAAAAATTATCGCTAGGCAGTTTCTAGACCATTTGTAGACTTTTTTTGAAAACAATTGTTGCGGAGCAAAAAAAAAGAGGAAAAAAGTGAAAAAAAGAGAAAAAATTCAGAGTGTGCTCCTCCCTTACTTGCGTGCAGCACCGTGATTTTTTTAGTGTTCTAGGCTCGCGTCTCTAGCACGGTCTAGCCTAGGACCAACACAATACAGTCGTTGAGCGTTTATTCAACTCTGCATCTCTGAATTGATTATTGCTGACCCTTTTCGCTACCATACTATAAGCCTTCCCAGCTCCACATACATCTACGTCGTGCGTTTGACTCTCCCTGGCAATCGCTCTATCCAAGCTTTTGAGTGTTTTGACTACAGCGGTTGCCGATCACCGCCTGCTGCTGGGTAAGAACTGGTAAGAATTTGAGATTTGCTTGACGGATCTGTGACACCCACCACCACCTCTTGTTAGTAGTCTGTAGGATCATATTCTTGTGTGTTTCTATTGCTGCTAACCATGCCAGGATCACAAGCCGACGAGACTGACTGGGAGAACTTGACGAATAAGGAGTTGCATGATAAATTTCAGCAAATGATGAGTGGACAGGTGCAAGATGTGCTAAACAGATTTGAAGAGGCCATGGAGAAGATAGATGGCATGGAGAAGACGTTCGAAACGAAGCTCGATACCAAGTTTAATGATGTGGAGCATCCTTCCATCATCCCCATGGACTCTACACCGACACATCAAGCCCCATGAGGACCTATGACAAGAGCTAGAGCGCGTGCTTTCGAAGTCGATGTGAACTCCTTCCTACTTGACTTGCATACGGATACAAATGGAACAATGTTGCTACCTCACCAAAATACACTATGTCTCATTAGGTACGAAGAGGAACACCACCAAGAGGCTCTGGAGCATCCCCATGAAGAAGAAGAACCACCCCAAGGCCACGCAGACCAAGATGGAGTCCAACAGCAGCAGAGCTGGAAGTCCCAGGTGACCCCATGCACACGGACCCTCGAAACCCCGTGCCCATGGACTATCCAGGGAGTTGGTGCTGGAGCACCCCGTGCGCACGGGCATGTACCGTGCCCACGGGACCCCCGTGCGCACGGGCCCAACTTACCCCGTGCGCACGGGCCTCCCAGGATGGACGGCTGTGATCCCCATTCCGAGTCCCTCTTCATCCACTTCGACCCCAAGACTATATAAACAGTACCTAGGTCTATGTTTAGGGTTAGCAAAGTGTTAGATGAGATATTTGTGAGCTTTGCTCCTTTCTACCTTCCCTTTGTGGAATCAAGGCCCCTTTGGGAAGAATCCTAGTGGATTTCAAGACCTCCTCTAGCAGAAGACTATCCTCAAGACCTCATCTCCTAGGAGTGGGAAGAACTTTGCCATTGTATCTTTCCTTTGATTGTGTTTGTGACTTGTGGATCTTATGTTGCTATTCTAGTGGATGTGTAATTGGGGAATTGTTTGAGTGATTTCCTCTTTGTGTTCTTGAGTGTTTGCTCTTTCCCCCCTCCAAGTGTGAAAAGATCCCCCCTCTAGGATTTCATCCTATATCATTTGGTATCATCAGCAAGGTTGACTCACATCTTGGAGTCCCATCCCCCCATTTGCTAGCTTGATTTTGTTGTTTTTCGTCTAGATCCGAAAATTCCCCACAAAAATAGCCCCAAAAATATTTCTTGCAATTTGTTGGATCTTGTGAGATTTGGTTGTTTTGACCCACGAATTTGGAGTTTGGCAAGTGGATCTACCCATCTCCCAGCTTCCCCACCTTCCAAACCCTCGAATTTGACCTCACCTTGGAAAATCCCCACGGATCCGGAGCTGTTCATCCGCTCCCAGCACACCCCGTGCACACGGGCCCTGGAGACCCCGTGCACACGGGCCTCACTTACCCCGTGCGCACGGACCATCCAGTAACTTCGGCTACTTAGGCGCATTTGGACATCATCATTACCGCCAAGCGATCATCAACTCGGACACCACACGGGCTTCAACAACTTCACTATTACCGTAAGATCGGACGGTAACCTCGACGACATGTCACACTTGCTTTTGCATTGATAACCTGGGCCATTTTGCGTAGCTTACCCATCGAGACTAGCAAGTTGAGAATTGTCGGGCCACGCTATTGTGCACCATAGTCATCGTGTTACCATCTTAGGGCCATAAGTCTCTCCCGTGCATATCTTACTTCATTGTCTCATATCATACTTGGCTCAAGCATAAAAAAAAGCTTTTAAGCAAAACAGGAGAAACAAAGAGCTTGTAAGCAATAGCATCGAGTCATTTTTCATATCATCTTCGACACCTCATACGTAGCATAATTGGAATTGAAGACGACACGTTTCTCTTATAGGTTGGTGCACATGCGTATCTAGCCCATTTGAGCAATCGAGCTAGTGTCTCTCTAGCATTCGCACAACAAGACCATTTTCCATGGTTGCACATTTAAGCTCACCCCTGGGTTGTGCGGATCCCATCTATCTTCCGTGTGTGTGTTCCTAGTGATATCATTGGGTTTGATCTTTTTGTTTTTACTTGCCTTTTTCTGAATCTTCTCAACCTTATCGATATCTTGACTAACATTTGCTTGAAATTTTTGTCACCATCCTAACCGAGCTCCTCCATAAGCCTTTTACTTGTAGGTGTGAGAAACAATTCCCTGTACCAATTCCCCTATTATAGCATCATGTGAGATCGTACTTGTTACATCCACAATCTTCGGAAAAGGTAACTTTGGTTTTGTTCTCTCATTTTTCCTACTCACCACCACTTTCTCATGATGGATAGGCCAAGTACTTCTACCAATCCACTCTTCATCGAGCAAGACGCCGACATGACAAACTTCGTCACCAAGTCACAACTCTTTGGCGCACATCGAGCTTTGCATCAAGAACAACTTGCTTTGGGCGACCGCATAGACAATCTCGCCACCGACTTACGACAATCCGAGCAACGTACAAGGGACTACTTCGACACATCATTGAGTTCACTCAAAGACGATATCTGAACCATGATGGTCAATCACTCTTCTACAACTACGTCCTCTTCAAGACGGAGCCGCTCAAGTCGGCACTCCGACGACACCATCTCCGGTTCGAGTACATCGACAGCGAACACTCTTCGTCGTACCACGCGCCAAGATCGTCAAGCCAACCGTAATCCTCTACACGACGATGACTCTCAAGAGCAAGCTCGCACACAAGAACATAGACAACGTCAAAATCAAGAAACATTCCAGCAAGCACAAGAACGACAACGTCAACGTCAACACGAACAAGAGGAACGAGCATGCAAACACCAAGAGGGCAAGACGCCGACGCGCTTCGCCAACAACAACAATGACAGGAGGCCCAAGATCAAGCGGCTCAAGACGCACTTCGAGACTCCTCTCGTGCCGTTGCCCAACGCGGACGGCAAGCACGTGAACAAGATGAAGCTCTCCGTCGTGAGGTACAAGAAGAAATCGCGCATCGCGAGGAACAACAAGAAAGGCGGAACATCGGGCATATTCCTCGTCCACCTCCATGGCAAGAACGACATCAAGAGAATCAAGTGCTTCACGATCTTCCCCCACGGCAAGCGCGACATCACAACCGTTACTTCGACGAAGAACTCTGCTACGGCAAGCTAAAGTTCACCATGCCCAAGTTCAATGGAAGCAATGACCCCGAAGAGTACCTCTCATGGGCATTGAAGGTTGACAAAATCTTCCGTTTGCAAAACTACGATGAAGATAAGAAGATTGCAATGGCCTCACTCGAGTTCCAAGACTACGTCCTCATTTGGAGGGAACAAGTGATTGAGTGACGACGTACAAGAGGCGAACCACCAATCACGACTTGGACGGCAATGAAGGAGGTCATGAGAGCTCGTTTCGTGCCTACACCCTACACCCGTGATCTCTTCAAGAAGTTGCAACTTCTCAAACAAGGCACGAAGACGGTGGAAGAATACTACCAAGAAATGGAGATTGCCATGATTCGAGCCAATGGCAAAGAAGACGACGAGCAAACAATGACACGCTTCTTAAACAGTCTCAACCACCCAATCAAGCAGATTGCCCACTTCCAACCATACTCAAATCTTCTCGAGCTAGTCCATCAAGCGACCAAGGCCGAGCGACAAGTACAAGATGACTTCAAATACGCCAAGTAATCGTCCAAGACCTACGGCTCTTCTTATCAAGCTCCCGCGACTCCGGCAAATCCTACCTCAACTAGAGCCTCACCAAGTACCGGCGACAAGTCAAGTTACAAGAAGACTTCGACAAACTCAAGTGCCATCAATGATGTAGGGTGGAACCCTAGATGGCCGATCTTTCACCAAAGGAGCGAGATCCCTCGAAGAACACGATGAACACGGGGAAGAACGGAGAGAAAACACAAGGGGAAACACTCAAGAACAAGTCCAATCACACATCCACTAGACAATCAAACACACAAGATCCACAAGGTACATGAACAACAAAGGGAAAGATACAAGGTAGCGTTCATCCCAATCCTTGGAGGAGTTGAGGTCTCGATATCCTGGAGGATCTTCTCACATGCTCACATGGAGGTCTTGAATCCAAGGTGGATCTTCTCCGTAGAGGGGTCGCGGTCTCTCTCTCATGGAGTAGATCCGATATTGATGAGCAAAGCTCTATCTCTAATGAGCTACTACTTTGCTAACCCTAGAAAGGAGGTGGAGGTGGTCTATTTATAGTCTTAGCCACGAAGGGGTAAGTGGGAGAGGGATCCAAGGCCAAAGGCCCGTGGCTGCGCACAGGCAGAGCGGTAGTACTGCTTGGGAGGGCGGTAGTACCGCTGGCAAGCGGTAGTGCCGCTTGGAGGCCTCTAGCGGTAGTACCGCTTGGTGTGGGCGGTAGTACCGCTCGTCCTGGGTCTTCTTCCTCCTTCTCTTCCATGCTTCTCTTGCGGATGGTGTAGTTGTTCCCTGGCGCTTGCAGTCCTCCTCGTCGTCCGTAGTGTTTCGACAATACCTATGCATGCACACGAGTGGAGTGTCAAGTAGTATACCATCCTCGAAGGGGTTAAGTGAGCACGTGTAAAGGAGATGATTCACCTTTGTGTATGTGAAGTAGATGTCGCACGTGTCACTCGCCGAACGGACTCTTGACATGGTGATGTCCATAGGATGCTCCGCATCATCTCCCCTCCCTTGGGAAAGATCCGACCTCGGATCGAAAACCAAATCACCATGGGAAAGAGATGGCTTCGCCGTGTAGAAGTGGACGTTCACCAAGTACTTGTCATCTTGAAGTTCGAAATGTGCACTCTCCAATGTCGCACCGTGTAGTGATTCCTTCAAAAGGAGCAAAAAGAACAAACACTTGGAAAAACAAATGTGGTTAGCGTTAGTGCAAAACCAAGCATTCAAGAGGTGATTCACCAAACAAGTGTCGTCATCATGCAAAGCATATGGTGTGACAAAGGATTTAGACATGGCATGTAAGTATATCAATCGAGCACAAGCAAGGATATCATGGGGACAAGCATGTAAATGAGAGGTAGAGATGCAAATATGTGTGTCAAGAGAATAAGCATCTACCTCAAGTTCATAGAAAGCATTCACAAATTGCTCAATGAAAGGTCTATGGTAGGCATATGAATCATTCACAACACCAAATAAAATGAAGTGTCTAAACACATGTGTCAAGTGCAAGACAATCCAAGCATAGTGTGCATAGGGTGTAGTGAACATAGTGTGGCACTCAACACAATAGAAAGAGCAATTGTTCATCATGTGTGAGGCAATCAAGTCAATCATGTGACAAGCAAAGGGACATGACATATGTGAAGTGATGACATTGTTGCAACCAAACATATGAGAGGAGCAAATAATCCAAGAATAGGATGCAACACACAAGGCATATATATCATGATGCATGGAATGGTTAAAATGACAAGTCGAAGCAAGATCTCTAACAAGTGTGCAATCAAGTGATCCAAGATGAACAATAAGTCTCATGGGGAAAGAAACACAAGTAGTATGATCCATAATATCCATGATCATGGTTTGGGGGTTCTCAAAAGAGAAGGATATCACCGTGAAAGCGTGTCCTTGTGCGTCCTTCACAATGCCGAAGCACAAGCAAGTGCGATGTAGAATCATCGTGGTAGAAGGTGGTTCGCTCTCAAGAGCTTGAATGGTCAACTCACGTGAAGTGGAAGTCGACACAAAGTCCAAGTATCCTACACATGCACACAACAAAACAAAGAACGTATGCGCATGGTAGATAAACACATCATCCATCATGATGGTTCTCTTCTTTTGCACATAACCATTAGAAGCACAAGTGCATGAATAATATGATGCAACAATGGCTATATTCATGGCACGAGGTGTATGGTGCAAAGAGGTAAGACAAGCATGCTTCACAAGTAATATGTCAAAATCTCCAATTATATGTGAGAATGCTATGGGGGCAAACTCATTATCAAGACTAAGGGCATTGTTGCACTCAATACATGGCAAATCATCTAGCATGAGAGAGGCAACACATGGAGATAAATGACAAGAAGCAATCACAATCATGTGCAAAGCATGTAGATAGTTGTCATCAACCGCATGAAATGAGCAAGTATGAATCATTGGTGATGCATCAAGGCAAGCAATCATCGTAATCAAGTCGTGCAAGCTAGTGGAGCGAAGATGCAACACACTAGAGGAAATCATGGCAATCATGTCATGTGAGCAAAGAATAGGCATAGGCAATGTACATGACATATCGCAAGCACGGACACAAATCAAGATCATAGTATCATCATAGGCATGGGGCACAAAACAATCATGGAAATAACAAACAATATCTCCACCACACTTGCAAATACACATACAAGTACTAGAATCAATCATCATGTGTAATGCAAAGCATGGGTCACAAATGCATGGAAAAGGCATAGGAATGGGCATATCATGCAAAGTGAACATGGCAAGATGGGCAAAGGATATATAATGGACAATAACCCATAACCATGTGAGGGTCATGTAGAAGAAATGCGCGAAGTTTTTGCGCGAAGTGAGCGGTGGAAAGGTAATCCATCGGATCCCAAATCATCGTTGCTCTCTAGAGCTCATTTTGTCAACTCGTGGGATTGTGAGGTTGACAAGTATTCATGGGTAACTACACAAAAGAGACACAAACCAAAGAAATTGTGCGCGTGGTAAATGTACACATCATCCATCATGATGTGTATGTGCAAGTGAGTGTTAGCACAAGATAAGCATCGCTCAAAGAAATTTGATGCATGGTACAAGAACATGTCATCCATCATGAAAGAATAGTTATTGTGTATAGCATAATGGAGACTCAAATTGTGTAAAGCATCACAAGAAATATGTAGAGCATTGTTATTCATGGAATGCATATGGTGCACACAATTATGGGAATCATGCAAAGTATGGAATGCATCAAAATCTCCTAATATGTATGAGGAAACTATTGGGGTCTCCTCATGAGCATTAATGGAAACATCATGATAGAGGCAAAGGTGTCCCAATGTTTCGATGAGATGGTGGCTATCGTTTCTGTGGGAGTCGACCTTGACGATCCGACTACGAACGTGCGAGACGTCGCGCCTTAGCAATCGCTATACCAACTTCCGAGGGTTATTGACCACGCCGGAGCACGATCAACCTGACCACGAGGGCCTCTTTCCTACGAGCAAACGAAGAACAAGCAAGAAACTAAGATTGCAATCTGGATATTGCGAATATAAGAGGAAAGCTTTATTAATGAAGGTGGGTTTCTGTGACGCCTTGGTCTGGTCGTTGAACACAAACAAAGTACGCGAAGTTGCAGCTATGGCAAACTTTTGATCTAAACAAAACCCAAAGTCTAAACGATGCCCTAGGGGCTGTATATATGGAGGAAGAGGGGGGAATTTCGTGGCCCTTGGAGGAGGGGTCCGAAACCCACCCTAACTCTTGTTTCCCCACACATACGGACTCTAAAAACAGCCTATATTGAAGTATTTCGAAATTACATGGGCCTGGCCCAAAAAGAAGGTGACGCAACACCTAGAATAGCCTCTGGACGAAAATTATGAAGTGGCATCTTGTATATTTTGTCCAAGGCTTCATGCACTCATTATGTTCGCTTCAAAGTCCTGAAATCATCACTTGAAACTCTGTTCGTGTCTCCCTTGCGCATGCCATCAACTCCATGCTTGTTCTTGCTCCAATGATCATCCTTCTCCAAGCTAGGCCCTTCATTTGTAAGCAAAACAAATGTATCCAATTTAGGCAGCATCATATTCTCCTGAACATTAGAATCATTACCAAGAAATGAAAGTACCTGAAAATTCAATTGGCGTGCGCGAGCTCTAGTAATTGGTGCAGTATGTATAGCAGCAGGGGCTGTGGGTGTAACAATGGTATTGATGTCCTCATCATCCTCCCCTTCTTGAAATGAAGTCGTCCTCGACGGAAGCTCATCTTCCTCACCCAAATAAGGCTTCAAATCTGCAATGTTAAAAGTGGGACTAACCCCAAAATCTGCAGGCAACTCAAGTTTATATGCATTATCATTTATTTTCTCTAACACCTTAAAAGGACCATCAGCACATGGCATTAGCTTTGATTTGCGCAAATTAGGAAATCTATCCTTACGCAAATGTAACCAAACAAGATCTCCAGGTGCAAACACAACATGTTTTCTACCCTTATCTCCAGCAAGTTTATATTTAGCATTCATACGCTCAATGTTTTCCTTAGTTAACTCATGCATTTTTAAAATCAATTCAGCAAGTTCTTTAGCATCAAAATTAACCTTCTCCGAAGATGGAAGAGGCAACAAATCAATAGGTGCACGAGGTAGGAAACCATACACAATTTCAAAAGGGCACATCTTAGTAGTAGAATGCAATGAACGATTATAAGCAAATTCAATATGAGGCAAGCATTCTTCCCACATTTTCTTATTATTCTTCAAAACAGCCCTAAGCATAGTAGACAATGTTCTATTGACTACTTCAGTTTGTCCATCAGTTTGGGGGTGACAAGTAGTACTAAAAAGCAGTTTAGTCCCCAACTTAGCCCATAAACATCTCCAAAAGTGGCTAAGAAATTTAGTATCACGATCTGAAACAATAGTATTTGGCACACCATGCAAGCGAATAATTTCACGAAAGAACAAATCAGCAACATTAACAGCATCATCGGTTTTATGATATGGTATAAAGTGTGCCATTTTCGAGAATCTATCCACGATAACAAATATATTATCCCTCCCCTTCTTTGTTCGAGGTAAACCTAAAACAAAGTCCATAGATATATCCTCCCAAGGAACACTAGGCACAGGCAAAGGCATATATAAACCATGAGGATTGAGTCGTGACTTAGCTTTTTGACATGTAGTGCAGCGAGCAACAAAACGCTCAACATCCCGTCTCATCTTTGGCCAAAAGAAATGTGTAGCAAGTATATCCTCCGTCTTCTTCACGCCAAAGTGTCCCATTAGTCCTCCTCCATGCGCCTCCTGCAACAACAAAAGACGAACGGAGCTAGCTGGAATGCATAGCTTGTTAGCACGAAACACAAATCCATCGTTAACGACGAACTTGTTCCATGTTCTTCCTTCTTTACAATTCTGCAATACATCTTTAAATTCAGCATCATGCACATATTGATATTTGATGGTCTCCAAAACAAATATTTTAAAGTCAAGTTGTGAAAGCATAGTATAACGACGAGACAATGCATCAGCAATAACATTTTCTTTACCCTTCTTGTGTTTAATGACATAAGGGAAAGTCTCAATGAATTCAACCCATTTAGCATGTCTACGATTCAGTTTAGCTTGACTTTTAATATGTTTCAAAGATTCATGATCAGAATGTATAACAAATTCTTTGGGCCATAAATAATGTTACCATGTCTCTAAAGTCCGAACAAGAGCATATAATTCTTTATCATAAGTAGAATAGTTCAGACTAGGCCCACTCAATTTTTCAGAAAAGTATGCAACAGGTTTGCCATCTTGTAATAACGCACCTCCTAATCCAATTCCACTAGCATCACATTCAAGCTCAAAAGTCTTATTAAAATCAGGAAGTTGGAGTAAAGGAGCATGTGTCAACTTATCTTTTAATACCGTGAAGGCTTCTTCCTGTGCGGTACCCCAGATGGAAGGCACATCCTTCTTTATAAGCTCGTTGAGAGGTGCAGCAATGGTGCTGAAATCTCTCACAAAACGCCTATAGAAACTAGCAAGGCCAAGGAAACTCCTCACTTGTGTGACCGTTTTGGGCTGCCGCCAACTCTCAATACCTTCAATCTTGGCTTTATCAACTTCAATTCCCTGTGGAGTAACAACATAGCCAAGAAAAGATACTCGGTCGGTGCAAAAGTTGCACTTCCCAAGGTTACCAAACAAACGTGCATCGCGTAGAGCATTAAAAACAACACGTAAATGTTCCAAATGTTCTTCCAAAGATTTGCTATAAATCAGTATATCATCAAAATAGACGACCACAAATCGTCCAATGAAAGCACGTAAAACTTCGTTCATTAGTCTCATGAAAGTACTAGGTGCATTAGTTAACCCAAAAGGCATGACTAACCACTCATATAAACCAAACTTATTTTTAAATGTTGTTTTCCATTCATCTCCCAATTTCATACGAATTTGATGGTATCCACTACGCAAATCAACTTTGGAGAATATTGTAGAGCCACTCAATTCATCAAGCATATCATCTAGCCTAGGAATAGGATGACGATAACGAATAGTAATATTATTAATGCCTCTACAATCAACACACATACGCGACGTACCATCCTTTTTAGGCACGAGTATAATAGGAACAACACAAGGACTAAGAGATTCGCGTATATAACCTTTGTCGAGCAGCTCCTATACTTGATGCATAATCTCCTTCGTCTCCTCTGGATTGCTACGGTATGGTGCACGGTTGGGTAGCGATGCACTGGGAATTAAGTCAATTTGATGCTCAATCCCTCGAATAGGTGGTAATCCCGGTGGCACGTCTTGTGGGAAGACGTCAGCGAACTCCTGCAAAATTTTAGTGACTGCAGGGGGCAAAGAGGAAGGCACGTCCTCGAATGAAAATAATGCCTCTTTGCACACAAAAGCATAGCAAACAGATTTGCTAAAATCTATCTCATCAATATCAGATTTGGTGGCAAGTAAACATGCACTTTTCAATTTAATTTCAGAAGCAACAGTAGATGGTTTATTATTAGGCTTCATTTGTTGCTCAAATTCTTTTGCCACAATCTGATTTTCACTCTTATTTTTCTCCTGTTTTGCTTTATTAGCTCTATTAATATCATCTTTCAAAATGGAATCAGGAGTCATAGGAAGCAAAGTAATATTTTTATCCTTATGAACAAGAGTATACTGATTGTTTCTACCATGGTGTACAGAATTTTTATCAAATTGCCATGGTCTACCAAGTAATAAGGAACATGCTTGCATAGGTACCACATCACAATCAACATAATCAGCATATGTAGAGATACTAAAATGCGCACGAACAGTATGTGTTACCTTAGGCTTGCCGCTGTTGTTGAACCACTGGATGTAGTAAGGATGTGGATGTGGTCTTGTGGTGAGAGAAAGCTTCTCCACCATATCCATGCTAGCCAAGTTGTTGCAGCTCCCTCCATCTATGATGACGCGAATAGAACGTTCCTTCACAACTCCCTTTGTATGGAACAAATTATGCCTCTGATTTTGCTCAGCTTGTGTAACCTACACACTCAAAACACGTTGAGCAACTAAACATTCATACCTGTCAGCATCTTCAGCAGCCATGTATTACATCTCATGATCAGAATCATCTCCACCGTGTTCATCATGTGTAATAAGAGCCAAAGTCTCCTCATCATAGTCACTAGCAGACTCATACCCACCATCCTCAGTAACAATCATCACACGCTTACATGGGCATTCTCTCGCATAATGACCTCCACCCTTGCAACGTCGACAAATAACATCATGTGTTTGCCCTGTTGATGCCATGGATGAAGAAGAGCTCCTTGCAGGCCCAGAAGGTGTGCTCTTGGCAGATAGTGGTGATTGTGCCTGCTTTACTGTGTCACGGTTGGAGGTGGCAGCCGACGGAGGTGCCGGTGTAGAAGAAGGTGTGGAAGTAGATGATGCACGTGGTGTCCATGATGAAGGTCGACCTGCAGAAAACTTAGTTCGCGCCAATGCCTGTCGATCCTGCACTTCACGTTCAGCTTTACAAGCAAGATGGAATAAACGAGTGATATTATTATAATCCTTATAGTCTAGAATGGTCTGAATCTCTCTATTTAATCCACCCAGAAAACGTGCAAGCATAGCTTCATTCTCCTCAACAATACTGCCGGGGTTGTCTGGCTCCCCGAGCACCTATGGGGATGGAGCCCCTTCTCGGTTCGGCGGGGGGCGGAGGTCGCGCGAAGAGCGGATCGAGGCGAAGCACACGGGGTTTTTTTACCCAGCTTCGGTGCTCTCCGAAGAGATAACACTCCTACTGCTGCTTTGTGGATTGTATTGAGTTCGTGCTCGGGAGCGCTGAGTGCTACAGTACACTCAAGCAGCTAACGAGACCGAGCGTTCTTCTGTTTTTCCTCTCATAGATCGCTCTCCAGGGACTGATCCCCCTCTATGTTGTGCATGGGCTTCCTTTTATATGTTCAAGGGGTCTCCAACAGGTGGCAACGTAGGTAAGGGCAAAAATGGAAATATGTTGCGGTAGGTACAGCTGCCTACACAGTGTATCATACCTAACCCTGACGGCAGGGGACAAAGGCATTAAATGCCTATCTATGTCGCCCAGATGGTGCAGAAAAGGGACCGTCAGGGGCGCCACCGCTTGCCACGATGGCGATCTTGTCAGCGCTGCATGCCACAGTGTACCCCTGGCTGCACAGCCTCCCACCACGTACGCCTGGAAGGGTCCCGAAGCGACACGTAGGTGGGTGAGCTGGAGCGCAGGTACATAGTGGTTGCTTGCCGCGGCAAATGCCTTGCCGCGGCCGTTGTCTTGCCGCGCCCGGGAGCTTGTCGCTCGCCGAGTCCTGCCGGGACACGTGGCGCGTCGTGGCAAGTTCTTTGAGATGCTCTGGTTGGCCTTCCCGGCAAACTCCTCTTGCCGGGGTCTTGTGCCTCGAGCGGCCTTCCCGGCAAGCTCCTCTTGCTGGGGACTTGTCTCCTTGGCCTAAATACTTTGTTCTTGAATGGCTCCAAAGGAACCATAGAGGGCCTTGGTGATCACCTAGCAGGCCTTGCCGCGGGGTGCTGTGGCTGCCCATGCACAAGTTCGGGATACTAGGGTACCCCTACTCTAGTACACCGACAGGAGCCCCCGGGCCTGGGCCACACACGGTGCCGAGCACCGTTGGGCCAGGCCCAAAATAGGGCACGGGCACGCGCGGCCTGGGTCACGTTGCACCTTGCTCCGTATCCACCGCGTCCTCCCCGAACGGCACGCGTCGATTGCGGCGTCGTGGGAGATGTCGTGGGTGGTTCCTTTATTCGGAAAAACGAAACGCCCGCCTCCTTGCGGTTCGTATCTTCCTCATAAACGGAGGGAGGCGTGGAGGCGTGGTCTTCGAGGCGTCCACCCCCCACGATCACGGGGTGGGGAGAGGTCGCCTCATCCGTCGCCTCAACTCTGCACTCCTGCCATGCGGGCTCCATGCGCTTGGAGTGGCGAACGGTGGAGGCGGGAAACCGGGCCATCACGGGTCGAGGCAGCGGGTCGGGCCCAGTTCCCTGCGCCTTCTGTGTCTTGATTGGCTGAGCGGGGCGGCCGAGCCCCCACCCCGCTCCTTTATAAGGAGCGGGATAGGGGGGACGGAAACCCGCATTCTCTCATCTCCTTCTTTCTTCAGCTTCTGCTCCCTTCTCTCTCATTCACCATGGAGAAAGGGAACCCTGGTCCTTCGACGGTGGCGACGAGGGTTGCCGCTAGGCAACGCCTCCCTCCTCCCCTCGCACCCGTGGTGGCGGAGCCAGCTGCAAGGGGAAGAGGGAGGGGACGAGGCCGCGGGCGAGGTCGAGGGCGAGGCCGAGGCGGTCGGGGAAGAGGTGGGCGAGGCAGTCCGCCGGCCTCGCCTCCGCCAGCAGATCCTCTCCCCGTGGCGGATCATATCGGGGACGACCCTTGCGAGTTCTTCGTCAGGCTGCGTCGGCTGCCTCGTCGTCGCCTTCGTCTCCCGACTCCGTTTGCGAGCGAGATGGAGTTGGATCCGCCCGAGACACTGAGGTTGCACATGAGGAGTTGTGGAATCAGCGGTACGCGAGTCCGCGTTGATTTCCCGGTCCCTAATGTGATGTATCTTGGTCGAGGGTGGAAGACATTCACCCGCATCCACAGCTTGACGGCGGGGCTCACCCTCCATTTTAAGCTGATGGAGGGCGGTCTCCTCTCCGTCAAGGTCTTCGGGTGCTTCGGGACTCGGGCACGGTGCTCCGTGGAGAGCTCCTCCGATAGCGAAGGCTCCTCCTTGGGCGGGAGTGACGAGGAGGGTAGCGACAGCGACGACGAGGGTGGCGGGCGGCAGGATAACGGGTCCGACTAGGTGTCGGGTGCCGCTCCGCGTGGCACCGGCGACCCCATCATCCGCGTCGCTGGCTCCTGGAGCTTCTCGAGGCCGTCTCCTTGGGCGGCTGGCGTAGGGAGGCTGCGGAAGAGGAAGAGGGCAGGCGGCAAGGCCGTCAACTCGGAGTACGAGGGCACGATGCCCTCGACAGCATGCTGACGTCCTGCCGCCTCGTCTTCGAGCTCTGCCTCCGGCGCCGCCATCACCATGCCGCCAAGACGTTCTCTTGGTGTCTTCTGCCACCCGTAGCTCGTCTAGGCGCCCCTTTTGCCCTTTTCGCCTCCTTGACCTGCCTCCTGAAGAGAGGGACAAGAGAGGGATTACGGGCACCTTATCTCTTTTTAATTTGTAAGCCCTCGGGCCTTAGTTGCGTTTAAAGCTGGTAATCCCATTATTCATGTTTTTCGTCCTCTTATGAACTGTACCTGAGTGGAATGCTCTTTAACGAAAAGGGGATGCTTGCCGGGTCACTTGTCTCGTGGGTGGAACCCACGTCAAGGAGCGAATCCTTTATATCTTTAAGATAGACACTTCCTTTCCCGGCAGCAGGCCCTGCCTTCTTCCCACGTCACTCGCCCTTTCTCACGCTTTTGGCGGAGGCAGGGAGGAGGCGGGTTCAGACTCCTCGTTTCGTCCCTTCGCTGCCGCGACTACGACCAAATCTAGCCCCGGGAACGAGCCCCAGGGCCTAGAGTTAAGGGAGCACGGTAGCTTTTAGGAAGAAAACGAGGTTTCGCATGCCTCAGTCCATAAGAGAATGTATGATAGGGGATGAAAAACTTATCTGAGATCGCAGCCCCCGGCAACTTCGGTTCGTCGTGGGCTAATCTTTGCACTTGCAGCCCCCAGCAACGCTGGCTTGCCGGGGTGTTGCAGCCCCCGGCAACATTGGCTTGCCGGGGTCCGGGTGTTGGTCCGTCCGTCTTCTTCTTTTCGTCCTTAAGTAGTCCGGTCAGGGTGCGCGAGTCCTGCGAACCAAGCGAAACGAAAGAACAACAAAAGGACGCACACTCGACCTCTAAGTTAGGGGTTAGCCGCTACTAAGCACTGTCAACCCTAACCAAGGACGAGACTCGACTCAGCATGCATGCTAAAACTCAGGGCGCCAGCGCTTTATCTTCGCTCAGGGTCTGCGCTTGGCTTTGTACAAAGGATTACATGCAACAGCGGCAAGACTTGTACAAAATGGTGGTTGCCGGACAGGGTCCGACAACCGTGCCTTACGGGTAAAACTTACGAAGATGCTCGATGTTCCAGGAGTTGCTCATCGGAAAGCCATCCTCGGTCTCAAGGCGGACAACGCCAAGCCTAGTGACTCGTTTCACCCGGTAAGGGCCTTCCCACTTTGGCGTCAACTTGTTGGAATTCTTGGCGGAATGAACGCGCCGAAGAACAAGGTCGCCTTCCTCGAGACTTCTGGCTTTAACTTTGCGGCTATGGTAGCAGCGCAAAGCTTGCTGGTATCGAGCAGCTCGTACAGCAGCCTGAAGAAGGTCTTCCTCAAGGAGCAGCGCGTCATCTTGTCGCAGCTACTCTTGCTCGAGCTCATCATAAGCGAGCACTCGAGGTGACCCGAATACGAGTTCCATGGGGATAACTGCCTCTGCTCCATAGACTAGAGCGAAAGGTGTCTGGCCAGTGGCTCGATTTGGCGTTGTCCTGATCGACCAAAGAACCACCGGCAGCTCCTCGATCCAGTTTCTTCCGCAGTTGTGCAGCCTGTCGAAAGTCCGGGTCTTGAGTCCACGCAGCACTTCAGCATTTGCCCTCTCTGCTTGACCGTTGCTCCTGGGGTGAGCAACAGAAGCGAAGCAGACCTTGGCGCCAAGGTCTTGGACGTACTGCAAGAAGGTGCGACTCATGAATTGTGTACCGTTGTCGGTGATGATCCTGTTAGGGATCCCGAAGCGGCAAACAAACGACCTGAAGAACTTGACTACTGACTGTGCTGTCACCTTCCTCACTGGTTCCACTTCCGGCCACTTTGTGAACTTGTTGATTGCGACGTACAAGTACTCAAAGCCCCCGACTGCTCGGGGGAAGGGGCCGAGGATGTCGAGCCCCCAGACCGAAAATGGCCAAGATAAAGGGATCGTCTGGAGAGCTTGAGCTGGCTGGTGTATCTGCTTGGAATGGAACTGGCACGCTTCACACTTGGTTACTTGTGCAGTTGCATCCTGGAGGGCTGTCGGCCAAAAGAAGCCTTGCCGGAAAGCTTTGCCGGCAAGCGCTCTTGCGCCAATGTGGTGACCACAAATGCCTCCATGTATCTTTGCCAACAGCCTCTGTCCATCTTCCCAGTGAATACACTTCAATTTCACACCATTGAGTCTTCTTCTGTACAGTGCGTTGTCGACGAACTGGTACATACTTGACTGCCGGGCTACTCTTTCCGCTTCTTCTGGCTCTTCGGGAAGTTCTCCTGACTGGAGGAAACGGACGATCTGTTGTGCCCATGCTGGAGCCTGTGGCTCGACAACAAGGACTAAAGGCATATCTGCTGCTGCGGGAACATCCGCTTCTACGGCGAGAACCTGCGGTTCAGCCGGAGCTTGATGATCCCCGGCAAGCTTGCCGGAGCGAAACTTGTCGGGAGCGTCTGCTACAACGAAACAAACCCTGGGGCTTGTCGGAGCAGACTGCTCCTCAACACTCTTGGCGTTGATCTTGGGGACCTTCTTGGCGGCGGCTTCGGGAAGCTCTGCCCGAAGATAGTCACCAGAAATCAACTTCCTCTTCTTGCTCTGTCCAGTTGAAGGCGTCACGGATGGTTGAGTCAGCTTGAGCACAAAGATCCCTGGTTCCACAGGTAACTTAAGTGCCGCGCACTTGGACATGCCGTTAGCAATGTCGTTCTGAGCTCTTGGAACATGTTCCATCTATAGGACGACAAAGCACTCTTCCAGCTTCCTCACTTCATCAACGTAAGCTTCCATCAACGGACTCTGATAATTCTTGTTCACTTGGCAGACGACAAGCTGTGAGTCACCCCTGACAATGAGTTGCTTGATCCCAAGGTCTGCCGCAATCCTGAGACCGGCGAGCAATCCTTCATACTCTGCAGTATTGTTTGTTGCTTGCTCCTTGGGAAAGTGCATCTGGACCACGTACTTGAGGTGCTCTCCGGTGGGTGCGACAAGCAGCACGCCAGCACCGACGCCTTGCAGCGAGAACGCACCATCAAAGTACATCAGCCACTCTTTGTTTGCTTCCTTGACGGGGATGCTCGTCTCTGGGATTTCTTCGTCTGGTGTTGGCATCCACTCTGCTATGAATTCTGCTAGTGCTCTGCTCTGAATAGTTGAAGTGCTCTCAAACTTGAGGCCAAAGCTTGACAGTTCCAGTGCCCACTCAACAATCCTGCCTGTTGCTTCTGGATTCTGTAGTATCCTCCTCAGCGGAAAGCGAGTGACAACTGTGATCTCATGTGCTTGGAAGTAATGGCGCAGCTTTCTCGAGGCCATGAGAAGGCCGAAAAGCAACTTCTGCACACCAGAGTACCTTGACCTAGCCCCCTGCAGAAGGGAACTGACAAAGTAGACTGGGCGCTGCACCATTTTCTTCTTCTGTATCCCTTCGCACATCTGCGCAGATCCATCTTCGTGGGGACCAGAGCTTGTCGGGGAAGCCCCCTGCTTGTCGCTGGATGTGCTTGCCGCGGTCGCTGGCTCATCATCTGCCTCTCTTTCCGCTACTAACGCAGCACTAACCACTTGATTGGTTGCCGCCAGATATAGCAGCAACTTCTCTTGTGGTTTAGGTGCGACAAGTATTGGAGTGGAGGACAGGTATCTCTTCAAGTCCTGCAGCGCAGCCTCCGCTTCCGGGGTCCATTTCATTGGACCTGCCTTTTTCAATATTTTGAAAAACGGCAGGGCGCGCTCAGCAAATTTAGAGATAAACCTGCCGAGAGCCGCCACGCAGCCGGCAAGTTTTCGTACATCCTTGACGCGCTTCGGTGCTTCAATCTGCTCAATGGCCTTGATCTTGTCGGGATTGGCTTCAATTCCCCTCTGAGACACGAAGAATCCTAGAAGCTTGCCGGACGGGACTCCAAACACGCACTTCTCGGGGTTGAGCTTGAGGCTGATCTTGCGTAGATTTGCAAAAGTCTCTTCTAGATCTTGAATCAGAGTTGCTTTGTCCCTGCTCTTGACTACTATGTCGTCCATGTAGGCTTCCACATTTCTGTGTATTTGTGGCTCAAAAGCAGTATGGACTACCCTTGCGAATGTTGAACCAGCATTCTTCAAACCGAAAGGCATTCGTACGAAACAGTACGTGCCACATGGAGTGATGAACGCGGTTTTCTCCTCATCCTCTTCTGCCATGAAGATCTGATGGTATCCTGAGTATGCGTCAAGAAATGAAAGCAAGTCGCATCCGGCTGTGGAGTCGACAATCTGTTCAATGCGCGGCAAGGGAAATGGGTCTTTGGGACAAGCTTTGTTGACATCGGTGAAGTCGATGCAAAGCCTCCATTTCCCGTTTGCCTTGCGCACGACTACAGGATTGGACAACCACGTGGGATGGAGCACTCCTCTGACGAGGCCTGCTGCTTCCAACTTCTTGATCTCTTCGGAGATGAATTCTTGGCGCTCCACTGCTTGTTTCCTGACTCTCTGCTTGACGGGCCCCGCATGAGGACAGACGGCAAGGTGGTGCTCGATTACTTTCCTGGGAACGCCGGGGATTTCAGACGGTTGCCACGCAAACACATCGACATTCGCCCGCAGGAAAGCAACGAGCGCGCTTTCCTATTTAGGGTCGAGAGTGGCACTGATGGTGAAGGTACCACCAGTGCCGTCCTCCTTGGCGGACACCTTCTTGGTCGCTGGCGGAGCTGCCATCGTCTTCTTACACTTGCCGGTGGAGCTCGATGGTGCGTCCTCGACGGTAGCGCAGCACTCCGAAGAGGTGCGCTTGCCGGAGTGGGCATCAGAGCTCTTGCCGGACTTGGTCTTCTTCTTCCCCCCGGGAGCTTCAGCGACAAGAGTCTCGCGATCTGCGGCAGCTGCTGCTTCCCGGTAGATCTTGTCGGCACAGATAAGAGCGTCTTTCTTGTCGCCATGTACAGAGATGACACTTATCGGGCCTGGCATCTTCAGCATGTCGTGCGCGTAGTGAGAGGCCGCCATGAACTTGGCGAGTGCTGGACGGCCGAGAATTCCATTGTAAGGCAACGGAAAATCGGCAACGCCAAAAGTGATTCTCTCAGTCCTGAAGTTCAGCTCGCTGCCAAATGTCGGCTAGGGCATACAGCTCACTGAGATCCCCCTGTTCCTACGTTCTCTCCGGGGAGTTTCCTCCCTTCCTCAGCACGTGCACATCTGTCGGCCAGGGCATACAGCTCACTGACGTCTCTGATCTTGCACATCGCCATCTCCTCCCGCATCCTGCGGTTACGCACGTTCTGGTGGAACACACTGATGACCGCGGCAGGGTGGACGTCTGGGATTTTGCGTTGCACTTGGCTGAATCTCTGGATGTACTTGCGTAGAGGCTCCCCTTCCTTCTGGGCAAGCAGGTGAAGATCACTCTCCTGGCCATGAGGTTTGTGGCCGCCTGTAAAGGCGCCAACAAACTGATGGCATAGGTCTGCCCAGGAAGATATGGAGTTTTCCGGCAAGTGCATGAGCCAGGACCTGACGTTGGGCTTGAGCACCAGAGGGAAGTAATTGGCGAGGATCTTGTCGTCTCGCCCCCCGGCAGCCTGCACCGCGATGGTGTAGATGCTGAGGAACTCCGACGGATGCAGTCTGCCGTCGTACTTCTCTGGTACGTCTGGCTTGAAATTCTTCGTGTTGGGCCACATGACTTGCCGCAGCTCACGAGTAAACGCAGGACAACCTACCGCGTACGGCAGGTCGCCTGGTTCCCCTGGCGCTTGCATGTCGACAGCAGGGCCAGCGCATCGGTCTGATTGACGCCGCGTTTCTCTTCAGCGCTCGATGCGGGTACGAGCGTCTTCTTGCTGCCGTTCGTGAAGAACGTGGCGCTGATCGCGACGAGTTCGCGGATCTGATGAAGCAGTGGAGTCGCTGTCGTGGCGGACCCGGCGAGTCGGCGATCTTGGCCTTCGGGGCGGAGAGTGCACGGTGGTTGCACCCCCACCGGTTTTGTCGCCATCGGCTCGCACTTGGCTGGCCTGCCGCGACTGCGATGTGGTCGCCGGCCGTGGAGTGTCGCCGTTGGCGAAGCCGATAAGACTCTGAATGGTGGCCCTCCAGTCGTCGATCTTGTCTGGCGTTGGAGGGAAGTCTAGGAGTAGTTGAGCTCGTGCCAAAGCTTCTGCTGGAGTGGCGGGTAGCGGTGGCGAACGGTGCGAGGAGCGGGATATGCTCGGACTTCCAACAATGTTAGAAGGAGCAATATTGCGTCCAGGCGACCATGCCTCGCTCGCGCCAGCACGTTGGCGTGCATGTTGGCCTTGAGCATCCCGGGATCCGCCAGCTCGATTTGGGTCCAGCGAGCGTATGGTACCGTGAGTACCACGACGCTGCCGGTCCTGCTCCTCTTGAGATGGGCGCGGTGCGTCTACGGACGCCCGGTCGTCATGGGAGCCGGCTACGCCGCCGACGGGCAGCGCGGTCTTGTCCTTGGACTTGGTGGCACCGTGGGCTCCCTCATCTACGCCCGTTCTTCCGCCGGCGTCCTCCCCACCGGCCGTTTGCTGCGGCGGCGGTGGATTCGACGCGGACGGTGCAGCCGCCTCCGAAGCCTTCTTCTTCGGCGGCATGTCAATGAAGTCGATGAAGATTTAGCTCGCGTGAACGCCGTATCAGGTTCACAACCTCGACGTCCCCTACCTGGCGCGCCAAAGATGCCGGGGTTGTCGGCTCCCCGAGCACCTATGGGGACGGAGCCCCTTCTTGGTTCGGCGGGGAGCGGAGGTCGCGCGAAGAGCGGATCGAGGCGAAGCACACGGGGTTTTTTTACCCAGCTTCGGAGTTCTCCGGAGAGATAACACTCCTACTGCTGCTTTGTGGATTGTATTGAGTTCTTGCTCGGGAGCGCTGAGTGCTACAGTACACTCAAGCAGCTAACGAGACCGAGCGTTCTTCTGTTTTTCCTCTCAGAGATCGCTCTCCAGGGACCGATCCCCCTCTACGTTGTGCATGGTCCTCCTTTTATATGTTCAAGGGGTCTCCAACAGGTGGCAAAGTAGGTAAGGGCAAAAATGGAAATATGCTGCGGTAGGTACAGCTACCTACACAGTGTATCATACCTAACCCTGACGGCAGGGGACAAAGGCATTAAATGCCTATCTACGTCGCCCAGACGGTGCAGAAAAGGGACCGTCAGGGGCGCCACCGCTTGCCACGATGGCGATCTTGTCAGCGCTGCATGCCATAATGTACCCCTAGCTGCACAGCCTCCCGCCACGTATGCCTGGAAGGGTCCCGGAGGGACACGTAGGTGGGTGAGCTGGAGCGCAAGTACATAGTGGTTGCTTGCCGCGGCAAATGCCTTGCCGCGGCCGTTGTCTTGCCGCGCCCGGGAGCTTGTCGCTCGCTGAGTCCTGCCGGGACGCGTGGCGCGTCGCGGCAAGTTCTTTGAGATGCTCTGGTTGGCCTTCCCGGCAAGCTCCTCTTGCGGGGGTCTTGTGCCTCGAGCGGCCTTCCCGGCAAGCTCCTCTTGCGGGGGTCTTGTGCCTCGAGCGGCCTTCCCGGCAAGCTCCTCTTGCCGGGGACTTATCTTCTTGGCTTAAATACTTTGTTCTTGAATGGATCCTAAGGAACCATAGAGGGCCTTGGTGATCACCTGGCAGGCCTTGCCGCGGGGTGTTGTGGCTGCCCGTGCACAAGTTCGGGATACTAGGGTACCCCCACTCTAGTACACCGACAAATACCACATCTAATCAAGCCAGTTTGTAATTCCTGATAATATTCTTCTACCGAATTTTTTCCTTGTCTTAAGCGCTGCAATTTTTGAAGTATTTCACGTTGATAATATGGTGGAACCCAACGAGTATGCATAGCAGTTTTCAAAGCAGCCCAAGTAGCTGGAACAGGATATAATCTACAATGTTCAGACCACCAAACACATGCAAAGCTAGTGAAAGCACAAACAGCAGCAGGAACACGTGTCTCCTCAGGATATTATAAACATGTAAATCGTTGTTCAGTTTCTAACTCCCAAGTAAGATATATATCAGGAACATATCTACCCTCAAATGGTGGAATATTCAATTTCAGTTTAGGGAGATGGTCATGATCTCGTACCTGAGGGGGAGCCCTAACATTGCCATTATTTGCATGTGGACGACTTGGTGGTTGTGGTGCTGGTGGTTGCACGTACTTCTGATGTTGATCAACCTCATCCTCGTAATCTCCCACATAATCATACTTCCCCACATCAGCAGCAGGAGCCACAGACAGCACCAGCAGCTTGGCCAGGCTGAAGAGGGACACGGGTCGCTCGGCGGAGGGCTGTTTCGCGATGTGGACGTAGTCGTTGTTGCTGTTGTAGAGGTGTGTTAGGTGCAGCCGGTGGTGGTGGTGGTAGACGCGGGAGAAATTCATTGAACTTGTTATCAAGCTTTGTTTCGAATGCCTTCTCAATGCCATCTATCTTCTCCATGGCCTCTTCAAATCTATTTAGCACATCTTCCACATGTCCACTCATCATTTGCTGAAACTTATCATGTAACGCTTTGTTTGTCATGTTCTCCCAGTCAGTCTCGTCGGCTTGTGATCTTGCCATGGTTAGCAGCAATAGAAACACACAAGAATATGATTCTACAGACTACTAGGAAGTGGTGGTGGTGGTGTGGTGAACAGTCACAAATTCGTTAAGCAAATCTTAAATTCTTACCAGTTCTTACCCAGCAGCAGGCGGTGATCGACAATCGATGTAGTCAAAACTCTCAAAGCTTGGATAGAGCGATTACCAAGGAGAGTCAAACGCATGATGTAGATGTATGTGGAGCTGGGAAGGCTTTTAATATGGTAGCAAAAAGGGTCAGCAATAATCAATTCAGAGATGCAAAGTTGAATAAACGCTCAACGACGGTACTGTGCTGGTCACAAGCCTAGAACACTAACAAAATCACGGCGCTGCACGTAAACAAGGGAGGAGCACACTCTGAATTTTTTTATTTTTTTCACTTTTTTTTCCTCTTTTTTTTCCTCCGCAACAAATTTTTTCCGAAAAAGTCTACAAATGTCCTAAAAACTGCCTAGCCAGATTTTTTTTTTGAAACTGGAACTATTTTTCTTCTGTGGGAAGCACGAAAGTTAGGGAGTCCTTCTCTGTCACGACTAAGAGTATCGCGTGATCTGGAAATCGAGAACAAAGCAACAATTACTCGACTCGGACTAGGACTCGTGGCGGAGATGAATCTGATGGAAACTCGGACTGGTGGCGGATATTTGCAGGGCGATGGAACACGGACTGGTGGCGAATCTGTGATGGAGGTGGACTCGGATTAGCGTGATGGCGGTGGATATGTGGTATATGGTAGCGGCGATGACGATGGTGGTATATGACAGCGGTGATGACGATGGTGGTATATGGCAGCGGTGATGATGATGATGCGGTGGTGATATATGGCAGCGACAACGTGACAACCTGTGAACAGAACTTGAAACTCTAAAGGACTAGACACTAAGACCAGCAACTTGACACGACGATGAAACCGCAAATTCAACAAAGCAAATACAGAAAAGATTATGCAAAGGCTCAGATTGTTTCGGATAGGATGAACTAACCCTTTTTTTTGCTTTTTTGTGGACTCTAGGTATGAAAAACAGACTCGATCTAAACTATGAAAAACTGTAAAATCTCACCGAGCAACCTGAAAATCTGATACCACTTGATAGAGGCAAAGGTGTCCCGATGTTTCGATGAGATGGTGGCTATCGTTTCTGTGGGAGTCGACCTTGACGATCCGACTACGAACATGCGAGACGTCGTGCCTTAGCAATCGCTAAACCAACTTCCGAGGGTTATTGACCATGCCGAAGCACGATCAACCTGACCACGAGGGCCTGTTTCCTGCGAGCAAACGAAGAACAAGAAAGAAACTAAGATTGCAATCTGGATATTGCGAATATAAGGGGAAAGCTTTATTAATGAAGGTGGGGTTCTGTGACGCCTTGGTCTGGTCGTTGAACACAAACGAAGTATGCGAAGTTGCAGCTATGGCGAACTTTTGATCTAAACAAAACCCAAAGTCTAAACGATGCCCTAGGGGCTGTATATATGGAGGAAGAGGGGGGGAATTCCGTGGCCCTTGGAGGAGGGGTCCGAAACCCACCCTAACTCTTGTTTCCCCACACATACGGACTCTAAAAACAGCCTATATTGAAGTATTTCGAAATTACATGGGCGTGGCCCAGAAAGAAGGTGACGCAGCACCTAGAATAGCCTCTGGACGAAAATTATGAAGTGGCATCTTGTATATTTCGTCCAAGGCTTCATGCACTCATTATGGTGGCTTCAAAGTCCTGAAATCATCACTTGAAACTCTGTTCTTGTCTCCCTTGCGCATGCCATCAACTCCATGCTTGTTCTTGCTCCAATGATCATCCTTCTCCAAGCTAGGCCCTTCATTTGTAAGAAAAACAAATGTATCCAATTTAGGCAGCATCATATTCTCATGAACATTAGAATGATTACCAAGAAACGAAAGTACCTGATAATTCAATTGGCGTGCGCGAGCTCTAGTAATTGGTCCAGTATGTATAGCAGCAGGGGCTGTGGGTTTAACAATGGTATTGATGTCCTCATAATATCACATGGAGAATATTGACAACATCCTAAACAATGCATATTTGGAACAATGTGATCATGGCATGTTATAGTAGATGAATTGCGCAAATCATGTAAAGGAAGCATAGCACTATCATCACATGAAAAACAAAAACCAATGACCATCATCTTGTCATCTATGCCATAAGTGCAAATGGGATTGTTTTAATGGGATATGCATAGTCACTATGAAGAGATTGCAAATATGACATATGATTGATCTCATGCATAGCATATGACAAGTCAAGCGGATTGTCAAACATGATGTGACCCAAAGAATTGTCACAAGAAATCCTATGTAACATGGCATAACAACTAATAGACTCCACATGGCAATCATCATACTCATCATAAATGGGTAAATCATCGCATGGGGAAATCATACTAGAATGAAGCATGGTAATAGGTTGATCAACATCATGCAACCAATCAATGTCAAGAATGTCCACTAGTGGGACTAGAGCATCACCTTCACCTATGTTACCTTGTTCATTCCACTCAAGTGGTGTAGGTGAGGTGGCAAAGACCAAATGGTGGTCATCATCATCAACTTGATGGAACCATGTGGGGGGTGCATCATATTCCACCATGGCCATCGTCTTGTCCAAAGGGAGGACGTAGTCGTCGTGAATCGGCGCGTCATCATATATGGGACCTAGAACCAAATGAGAAGACACAATAGAGCTAGAGGTTAAGTCGTTAGAAATCATAGTGGCCTCACTCTCTCTATGTGGTGGCTCACTCCCTCCCTCAAGGTAGGTGCACTCAAAGTCACATATGGTGGAGTCACTCATCTCACTCAAGTGGTGGGGGTTGTGGCTCTCCTCACATGGGAATTGGGGCAACTCGTCATATATGTGGCTAGTGGTGAAGTCACTCTCACTCTCAATATGGTGGCACAAGTCACTCAAGTCATCATACGTTGCCGTGGTCGAAGGGAAAATCCCATGCTCAACCATCTCGTCGTTGTCACCATGGATGAAGGCCGAAGATGGCACATCATCTCTCTCGCCTCCTAAGATGGAAGCATCATCCTTGCTCGTCACCAAGTTGCTCGCCTCCAAAATGTGGTCCTTGAAGGTCTCCGTAGTCGTACTCGTCGCCACACCATCTTGAAAAAGAGTCATGGAGGACTCGGCATCATCAATGCCACAAAGAGGGATGGCGGTGAAGTCGAACTTGGGAGCATCGTCTTGGAGCTCATCGGGCTTGGACATCTTGGTGGTACTAGCCTCATGCTCGTCGTCGTTGAGTTTGGTCTTCGAGAAGTGTGCTTGGGGTGGAGAAGTCTTGGCCTTCATGAGTTCTTGTTCCGCCTTGAGAGAACCAATGTAGTTGTCATCAAGGGACTTGTAGTTCTCGAGGAAGATAGTCTTGGAGATGTCGTTGTTCAATCCCATCATGAAGTGGAACTTCATTGACATGGGCTCGTCCACGCCGGCTCGTCGCAAGGCAATCTTCATCTCCTTGAAGTACTCGTCGATGGACTTGGATCCTTGGATGGTGTTCTCCAATTAGCATAAAAGTTGTTCCGTGTAGGTTGGAGGCACAAACTCTCGCCGCAAAGCTTTCTTCATCTTGGGCCAACTCATGTCGTAGCTCTCCGAAGGTGTGTGAAACCACCATGTGGACGCGTAGTCATGGAAGTTTCTTGTGGCGCACTTCACTTGATCTTCGGGAGGAACTTGATGTAGCTTGAGGTAGTCGTCCATCAAACGCTCCCACTCGAGATACTCCTCGGGTTCTAGAGTCCCATAGAAAGGAATCTCATGGTCGGTGTCGAGGTCATAGTAGCTCGTGGAGGTCGCGGACTTGAGCTTGGGGAGCTTCTCTTGAGCGTAGTCTTGAGGTGCTTGTTGGCGAAGATGCCGTATATGCGAAGGCGAAGATGCCTTGAAGTCGCTTGGCGAAGATGCTAAGGGAGATGGTGAAGTCGTTGAGCGGTTGTTGGTGTTGAGCTCTTGACCTTCACGTTCTTGGTGGTGATGGTGTCGATGCCGATGTGAGCTTGCCGGAGATGGTAGCTCAGAAGAATGTCCTCTTGAGCGTCTTCTCGAAGATGAGGAAGATCGCTTGTAGGACTTGATGAGGGCTTTGATCTCCTCCATTTGAGCTCACATCTTGGCGTCGTTGGAATTGTTCGTGGCATCAAACTCATCATTGTTGTTGTAGACCGAGGGTGAAATGCCTTGCCTATCCATCACAAGACTCGAGTAGAGGTGAGTAGGAAATGACATAAACAATACCAAGTTACCTTTTCCCAAAGTTGAGGATATATGTCGTTTCACTCAATGTGAGATGAAATAATAGTGGAATTGGTACCGGACTTGTTCACTCACACCTACAAACTAAAGCTTATGGTGTAGCTCGGTGAGGATAGTGGCACAAAAATTTAATGCGAATTGTTAGCAAGAGTCAATAATGTTGAAAGAGATTCACAAATTCGCAAGTGAAACAAGTAGACCAATAGCAAAGAATGGCACACGGAAACACACACACACACACAGATAGATAGATGGGGTCGTGCAACCAAGGAATGAGCACAAAATGTGGAGTCCACGGAAAACGCTCGTGTTGCACAACTCAAGAGAGACGCTAGCACGATTGCTCTATAGGCGGATACGACACTTGTGCACAACCTATGATATGAAAAATGGATAAACTTCTATCCCAAGTATGCTATATATGTATGGTTCCCGGTGTTTCTCTCAAGATGATCCAAGATGATCGGATATGACAATCTTATATGCAATGTGGTATGATGCTATGGCACTTGCTTACAAGCTTCGTTGCTCTTTCTCTTTTGCTTAAAAGCTTATTGTTTTGTTTGTTTGTTTTTTGTATGGCCACTTCGCGAAATGCACAAACCAAGATAGCAATTGTGTATATGTGGGAACAATCTTTGTGACACAAGAGATGATATGATACCAATATGATATGGTATGTATGCAATGTATGGTGTCGATCACTAATGTGCACAAGTAACGTTTCCAACAATACTCAAATGGCTAGTCTCGATAGGCAAGTGACACAAAATGGGCTAGGGGTTATCAATGCAATGGCAAGGGAATATACAATGGTGTCGTCGAGGTTACCGTCCTTGGCAATGATGAGTGGCGGTGTTCTTGATGTAGATACCAAGATGAAGGAGACTCATCCCTAAGTAGCCGAAACACCTTAGGAAACGGAAAAACCACAACTCAAAATCTAAGGGACAAAAGTCAAATGGTGGTAGCGGGAATGCGGTGGTGGTTGCGGAAGTATTGGTGGAAACCCGGTCAAGATGGGTTAGGTTGCGATGGCGGAAGTGTATGGTGGTCAAGCCTATGCGGAAGGTAAGGTGGTGGTAAATGAAGAAGCAATCGTCCCTAAGTAGACTAAACACCTTAGGAGACTCGAATCGCAACTCAAACAACCACTAATGCTATGGGGAACAGATTGGGTTAGGTTGCGGAAGGCTATGATGGTTTTGCGGAAGTTATGGTGGAAGCCCTAGGCAAAGATGCCAAAGTTCCAAAATTTTGATGAAGTCAAATGGTGGTGGTAGTATTTTTATGGGATGGGGGATGTCAATATCTTCAAAATGAGCTAAAGAACGTCAAAAACGGACTCCGGATGAATTAGTTATGGACAAAACGGTGAAACTCGGAATGCTGAAACTCGCATGGGCGGTAGTACCGCTCGGATGGGCATTAGTACCGCTCGTGTCGGGATTTTTCGACTGTTTCGTCTGAAACAAGGCCTGGCGGTAGTATCGTTCGCGGGGCGGTAGTACCGCTTGTGGTACTAAGCGGTAGTGCCGCTCGGATGGGCTGTAGTACTGCTGGTGTTGGGATTTTTCGCAGATCGAATAGGGGCGCGATTTTGGGGCGGAAATGGATGATTTTGGGGTCAAAATTGGAGAGATTTCGTGGATGGAAAGTGGGGAAACTTGGGGAGATGCTAGATCCACTCGAAACCAAGCAAATCCATGGATCAAATCCAAGAAAACTTTGTCAAACCAACAAATCACAAAAAAATCTGGGGCTATTTTTGGTGGGGATTTTCGAAATTGGGGAAGAACACAACAAAATTAGGCTAGAAAACAAAGAGAGGGGGCTCCGAAATCGTGATTAACGTGGCTCATGATACCAATATGATGTAGGGTGGAACCCTAGATGGCCGATCTTTCAAGAAAGGAGCGAGATCCCTCGAAGAACACGACGAACACGGGGAAGAACGGAGAGAAAACACAAGGGGAAACACTCAAGAACAAGTCCAATCACACACCCACTAGACAATCAAACACACAAGATCCACAAGGTACATGAACAACAAAGGGAAAGATACAAGGTAGCGTTCATCCCAATCCTTGGAGGAGTTGAGGTCTTGATATCCTGGAGGATCTTCTCACATGCTCACATGGAGGTCTTGAATCCAAGGTGGATCTTCTCCGTAGAGGGGTCGCGGTCTCTCTCTCATGGAGTAGATCCGATATTGATGAGCAAAGCTCTATCTCTAATGAGCTACTACTTTGCTAACCCTACAAAAGGAGGTGGAGGTGGTCTATTTATAGTCTTAGCCACGAAGGGGTAAGTGGGAGAGGGATACAAGGCCAAAGGCCCGTGGCTACACACAGGCAGAGCGGTAGTACCGCTTGGGAGGGCGGTAGTACTGCTTGCAAGCGGTAGTGCCGCTTGGAGGCCTCTAGCGGTAGTACCGCTTGGTGTGGGCGGTAGTACCGCTCGTCCTGGGTCTTCTTCCTCCTTCTCTTCCATGTTTCTCTTGCGGATGGTGTAGTTATTCCCTGGCGCTTGCACTCCTCCTCGTCGTCCGTAGTGTTTCGACAATACCTATGCATGCACACGAGTGGAGTGTCAAGTAGTATACCATCCTCGAAGGGGTCAAGTGAGCACGTGTAAAGGAGATGATTCACCTTTGTGTATGTGAAGTAGATGTCGCACGTGTCACTCGCCGAACGTACTCTCGACATGGTGATGTCCATAGGATGCTCCGCATCAATCAAGCTCAAGCCGAAAGCTTCATCATCATCTACTCCAACTGATGAGACCATCAAGACAAGTTCCACCAAATGTTTCACATGCGGAGGCCGAGGCCACAAGTCCTTCGAGTGCACAAACAAGTGCACCATGATCCTCAATGACGACGGAACCTATGACTCCATGAGTGAAGGAGAAATGGAAGCCCTTGAGCAAGTGGCCATGCACCGACAAGTGAACAACGAAGACGAAGATGATCAAGTCTTTTGTGATGAAGATTCAAGTCCCGCTCTTGTTGTCTCCAAGGTCTTGACTCTTCAACATCAACAAGGCGAAGATCAAAGATGCCATATCTTCCACACAAAGGCCGTCATCAATGGACGGTCCGTCAAGGTCATCATCGATGGAGATAGTTGCGACAACTTAGCAAGCGAAGAACTATGCTCCAAGCTCCAATTCGTCAAGATGAAGCACTGATGTAGGGTGGAACCCTAGATGGCCGATCTTTCACGAAAGGAGCGAGATCCCTCGAAGAACACGACGAACACGGGGAAGAACGGGGAGAAAACACGAGAGAAACACTCAACCAACAAGAAATAGATCACACATGTGCTAGATCGATGAACACAAAATGATGAGGACATCAATACCACTGTTACACCCACAGCCCCTGCTGCTATACATACTGTACCAATTACTAGAGCTCGCGCACGCCAATTGAATTATCAGGTACTTTCGTTTCTTGGTAATGCTTCTAACGTTCATGAGAATATGATGCTACCTAAATTGGATACATTTGTTTTGCTTACAAATGAAGGGGCTAGCTTGGAGAAGGATGAACATTGGAGCAAGAACACGCATGGAGTTGATGGCATGCGCAAGGGGATCAAGAACGGAGTTACAAGTGATGATTTCAGCACTTTGAAGCCACCATAAGGAGTGCATGAATCCTTGGACGAAATATACAAGATGCCACTTCATAATATTCGTCCATAGGCTATTTTAGGTGTTGCGTCACCTTATTATTGGGCCAGGCCCATGTAGTTTCGAAATACTTAAGTATAGGCTATTTTTAGAGTCTGTATGTGTGGGGAAACAAGAGATAGGGTTGGTTTCGGACCCCATCCTCAAGGGCCACGAAATTCCATCCTCTTCCTCCATATATACAACCCTTAGGGCATCGTTTAGACTTTGGGTTTTGTTTAGATTAAAAGTTCGCCATAGCTGCAACTTCGCATACTTCGTTTGTGTTCAACGACCAGACCAAGGCGTCACAGAACCCAACCTTGATCAATAAAGCTTTCCTCTTATATTCACAATATCCAGATTGCAATCTTAGTTTCTTGCTTGTTCTTCGTTTGCCTGCAGGAAACAGACCTTCGTGGTTAGGTTGATCGTGCTCCGGCGTGGTCAATAACCTCTCGGAGTTGGTTTAGCGATTACTAAGGCACGACGTCCTCGCACGTTCGTAGTCGGATCGTCAAAGTCGACTTCCTCCAAACGATAGCCACCATCTCATCGAAAGACGGGACACCTTTGCCTCTATCACAAAAGATACACGATGATCAAAGGTCAACAAAGGACGATACAAAGTAACCGGGTTCTTCTCCGTATAGGAGGTCTTGATGGGGCCACCCAAGAGGGGGTCTTGAATGCAAGAGTATCTTCTCCGTAGAGGGGCCGCGGTCACTCTTGAAGAGACGATCCGGTATGGATGAGCGAAGCTCTATCTCACATATGAGCTAGACCAACACTAACCCTAACTAGGAGGAGGGGAGGAGTATATATAGTGCTAGTACATGTTGGGGCGATTTGGAGGGGTACATGGGCCCTTGGCCCGTTCACTGTGCGCAGACAGGCGCCGGATGTCCAGGCTGGGGGCCGGATGTCCGGGCGTTCGCGGGAGGTCGGATGTCCGGGCTGGCATGGCCGGTCTCGGAGCTCTCTGGATAGCGGGGTCCGGATGTCCGGGCTGGGGGGCCGGATGTCCGAGGCTTCGTGGGAGGCCGGATGTCCAGGCTGGAGGCCGGATGTCCGGGCTGGAGTGGTCAACCTATGGGTGTCTTTTGGCGTTGGTGTCGGATATCCGGGCTGGGGGGGGCCGGATGTCCGGGGGTTCCGGAGGAGCCGGATGTCCGGGCTTGGGGGCCGGATGTCTGGGCCCTGGAGCTTCCTGTGCCTCCTTCCGGTGGTTCTCTTCATCCGTGGACTTGGCGGCTTGTCCGTCTTCACGTGCATCTTCTGGGGGGTCCTCTTGACACCTAATCATGCATAGCATATCGGACTCAGGTAGTAGCCATGTCTCGAGTGGATCATATGTGATATCACTAAGGAAGGAAGTCACCTCGTTCTCGAGAGCTCTAGCTCGTGCTCGTGTCATGGG